>JAVJGI010000039.1:7533629-7552986 GCA_035590275.1 Ibycter americanus | reverse complement strand
CCAGCGAAGCCACGGCATCCCAGCTAGCTCACTGTGCGGCAGCCGAGCTGGTGGTTTATTTGTCCCTAAGAGCCGGGGAGCTGCAGGAGGCACGGGGACGCCGACAGCAGAATGCGCCAGAAATAAATATCTCCAAGAGAAAGTTTTGTAACATCTACTATGCCTGTCACATCCAAATGTTCTCTGCAGAGACAGATGGTCCAGGCTTCTATTAGCAATGAATAATGAGATGTGAAGTGGAAGGTGTGAGATGCTATTTAACCTTGCTTCCCCCCAACATCATAAGTCTCGAACTGCACGGCATTTGATATTTTTGTGGTTATAAACCACCAAGAAACAGCAGTAATCACAAGTTAGCTACGCACCTGTTATTTTGCTATCTTTAAAACCAAACTCGTTCCTATTTTAGCCGCCTTCAAGATCGGCAAAAGCTGAACCGTCTGCAATAAAAGCATGTAATAGCCAGCTGCAATTAAAAGGAGGTACCCAGCGAGCAACCCAGCACCCTGGAAAGCAAAGCCCAGCCATAGCAGCTACTTCTTCACCCCTCATATTAAGACATCGTCATTAAGCAAGGGGTCCTGGAACAGCCATTCTGACTTTACCCACAGGTCAGGAGATCAGCTGAACTAGCGAGAAATGGTGGCCCCTCTCTCCTGCCCGTGCGCGGTAACTGCGCCGGTGGGACCGTACAGGGAATCGGCATTGCAGGCTGAAAACCACAAGAGCTGTCACAACCAAGCATCTCCCTTCAGCTGGATCAGCCTTGGCTCAGCTTGCTGCAGCCGTGTGCTCTCTGGAAAGACACAACCTGTGCAGAAAGACTAAGCAAACTGAGCTTGCTTGCTCTGGAGAAGACGCGGAGAAGATAACGCTCTTCAAACCTGGAAGAGGCAGCTGCAAAGGAAAAGAAATATATCATTCTGCCCATTACGGACCTGGCAAGCTGCAACAGGTTAAACCACAGCATGGAAGGTTTATGTGAGTATGAAGAAGTTAAACACTAAAATATATCGCTTAAGGGAGTTGTGGCTGTTTTAAGAGAAGCTGATGACTGCCTGTCGGGAATGGATTGGGTGTACTTGATCCCAGCCCAGGTAGCGAGGGCAGGGACCAGGTGAACTCAGTGACCAAAAAGTCATCTCCGGTTCAGTACAGCATTCACCCAGCCTTACACCAAACCGGAGGTTAGGAGCCAGCGTCGAGCAGCCGGTGAATCTTCCAGCTTATGCAGCTTCAAGCTTCAAAACTGCCCAGCAGTAGCTGCCACCCGCGCTGAAAGCCAAGCAGCTCCCACGCCCCGAGGAACGCGGAACGCCGCTGGACTGCGCCCCAGCTGAAGAGCACGCGTGTTTGCATATCGTATGTTATTAGCTCACACAAACAGGCTGAGTAATTCCAACGAGCAAGCAATATCCATTCTCCAACCTTTGTGCGTATCGCCAGCAAACCAGCAATTCAATGCGCTGGACAGCCTGCTGCGGAGCGCTCCGGCAGCGCGGCTCCGCACCTCTGCTCCAGGAGAGCAACGTGATGCAGAATTACAGCTGCAGTGCAAGCCCAGACTCCTCTCCAGCCCACCCACCACAGGCAAGAACAAGCACCCGCACATGTGCTCATCTGGCACTCGTTACAGAGCAACCGAGCTTTTAGAAGTAAATAAAACTATTTAAAATATTTTGTTCAAATTAATGGGATATTTAATACAAAAGCACGTTCCCTAGAGTCATATGCATTTGCAAGCGTGCTTGCATAACCGGTTTTAGCAATTTGTAGACAAAAATTTGGCAACATGATACATTTACCCAGGGAATACACATTATGTCTTACTTAGATAAACATACATAACAGCTATTCCCCATCTCTTTTCAGCACCTCTATTACCAGTTGGATTGACTAATAACCACGAAGGTTCACTGCCTTCGCAGGCAGGAAGGTCAGATCTGCCACGCGGGGAGCGGTGTTTTGACTTTGGCGTACACAGACTTTCAACAGTGTTTCAGGGATCACCAGACACATGTACAAGGCTGTAAATAATCTAAGTTGCCTCCAAAATCCACTAATAATGATGCTGCCGGCAGCATCCCTGCTGCCCTTTTTCTCTGCATTTCGATGACAGTAATCCAGAGGATCTATTTTGTTTTGTCTTGTCTTTATTACGGAGTAGTGGTTTACAGGAGCAACTCGCATTTCTATGACAATCCTTAGGTATCCACGGATTGCATTAGAACAGGGAAATGCGTGAAAAGCCATACAGTAAGCATCCTCCTAAGAGAATGCCCTTTGTCCCAGAAATACACTTTTTCTCTCACAGTAAAATTGAAGAGGCTATAGAAAGAAGAGTCTACATCTGTTATAACTACGTCATTAATATCAAGATGTTTTGTTTTCTTCCCAAATTAGACTCGATATTGATCTCATGCCAATGAAAGACTAACCTGGAGACCTTCACTCAGAAGATCAGCAGGAGGACCTGGAATTAGCAGCAACTCCTGCTCAAGCAACCTGCATCTCCAATTCCGACAAAGCCGAGACATAACAACAAGCAAATCTTGAACATGCCTTCTCTATCCATATACACAAACATGCATATATATATATATATGTGTATGTATGTATGTACATATGAACACATGCTTATGTTAACAGCGGAGGGCCCCGGGAAGTATAGCAAATCCTTTCTTCAAGGCAAATAAAAACCCTCCTGCAGGAGCAAGTTTTTTAAATCCAATTTGCCACAACAAACAAAGGCATGAAACAAGTTGTTACCCTTACACAGCCATTTACATTCCTTATTGTTAATTTAAAAAGGGGAACAACATTCCTTTCCGACAGATGAAACTGAGATCTTGCAGTCCTGCAATACGTTAGAAGTAGAGGTGTTCTGCCTGAAAGACACTTCCTAAACACTGCAGTCAATATTAATAGGTCTTTAAGTCTCACAGGACTGGAAGCAAACATGAATCCAGTTTAACAAAGTCTGAGGCCGTTGGGTGCTGCTATAAAGTCTTTGAGGTTCATCTGAAGGTAATCGATAATTTCACAAGGCACTTCCTACCTCTTCCGTGCTGGAGACTACGAGGATGCCAGACAAAATGGGTTGGTTTTTTTTCCCGTAGTATCTTCACTGACGTGCTGCTACAAAAATTCCATTTCCAAGCAGCCCGACATTCAATACTGAGATGTTAAGATCTGACTTATCCCTTTCAAAGCAATCTCCTTGTTAATGCATCTCTCCCCACCAGCCTTCCCTGTGGCTGATCCCCTTCCTACAAAGTTGCTCATGATTCAAGCAGATAATTTCTGTCTTTAATCTAGACTCCAGTGGAAACTAAATTAACTTCTCAGTGCCTCAAATGGAAAGCACTGCGTCAGAGAACTCGCATCTGAGGAGTTCAGGTTGTCAGATTTACTGATGTACTGTAAGAAGGCATTTACGGAAGCACCCAGCGCTCTCAGCCAGGGTACCCGACAGGCGCATAGGCAAACCCACGCCGTTCTCCCATCCTGCCTCGCCTTCCTACACAGACACTGGCCCCCAAAAGCCACGAAAGTGTTGAATCAGCCAAGAAAATAAAACCACGTGTGCTCCTCTGCACAGCAAACAAGCTACCAGTGGGGCTCGGCGGGCAGCCTCCCAGTCGTCCGCCAGTAAATTCAGAGGCTTGGACAGACGACGCGTTGGCATCTCTGCTCCACACACGCCACAGGGAAAGAAAACCCCTGTGAGAAACCAGGGCTACGAGCAGTCAGAGACTGATGCCTTCCATGGCTGGGAAAAAGAGATGCAGAAACCTGAGCAGGATCAGCAGCTGGGCTCAGCACGGAGCCTGGGGTCTGGACCACCCGCCCTCTCTCCGCACCCTGCTTTTAAAAGGGTCTCTCAACTGCGCTCAGACCATCGTGTTTTTAAATTCCATAAAATTCAAAGCCACGATTACATGTCACAGTTAATGCTTGAACTGATTTACAGCCCCTTGAGTACAGAACTCAAGCCAAAAATGTTACCGGGAGTACATCCCCCTGACCGCCACGGGGCTTTCCAAATACGAGTATTCCAAATACAACTGGAAGATTTTGAGATGGGAAGAGAAACACCTATCTCCTCAATACCTGTACACTCTCTGGGCGTTGGGAGGACTCATGCACATGTATCAGCCAAAAAGAACCCCCAAAGCTGCAGGACGAGAGGCTCCCCTTTTCGCTAAGCTGGTGTTTTGACAATAGCTTTTTTTACGAGACATTTGTCATTAACAAACTTTAGACAAGGTTAATGAAAGTTCTGTCACTTTAATGTCTAGCCTGCTTTAAATTACAGATGTCATCTGCCATGACTAAAGAAAGGGCACCGAGCAATAATACCATAAACTATCGTCTCCAGGGACACACAGGTAATTGCATAGCTCATTAAAAAACTGTTTTAATTATTAATTGACCGTGTCAGAGTTGTCCTTTGAAGTCAGTTTTAATTTTTTTCCTTGCAAGCATGATGATTCCAAGCTGACCTACACAACTTTCTCTACTACCTCCAAGAACCAGAAGGGAAGGCTTGGGACCTGGCTTGCAGCACCATGACTGTGCCTCAACAGCAGAAGCATTGTGCACCCTCAAATGTACCTAAATGACATGGGGAACAGTATCAAAGAAAAAGATTTGGGTGATGAAAGGAAAAAAAAAATACCTTAAGCATTGGCTGGCCACTGAACCTGGAGAAAGAAGAAGAATCTGAAGAGTTGATGAGCCACTGAAAAAAAATTCCAGGTTCCTAGCTTCTGCGAGTTCCTACTGCTACAAAGTCATCTGGCTTGCCTTCTGCTGAGAGGCTGAAAAACTCTCTCTGGAGTTGCAGGACTGGATTTTGAGAGGTCCGTTCCACCCTCTGTGATTCTGCAACTTGCACGGTAACAAGGACCAACAAATGGGTTGGAAAACCAATACTGAAAATCCACACAGCTGAATCAAAACTTTTTGCTTGAAAACGATTATATTCATGTTGCTGCCTTGGGAAATCCCTAAGGACCCTAAGGAAGACGGGAAGGCTGCTAGAAACACAAACACCCCAAGGCAGCTCCACTGGACGTTCGGCTCATAGGATGAGCTATATGGAAATGAAACACAAGCCACCACCTCCGGACAAAAAAATCCAATCTGCACAAAATCTGCCAGACCAGGCACGTGTATGGACAGACACATAGACAAGACATCCTAGTGAGGCAGTGCATCCAGAGAAATTCTGGAAGGGGAGAAATCTCAGGTAAATGCCTGTGTGGGTTGGGGTGGGGTGTTTTTTGGGTTTTTTTCCATGTTGTTTTTTGTTAAACAGCCAAGTGAAAAAAGAGAAAGCGTGCCACAGAATGAGCGGACAGGTCTCAGCCATCACCAGTGGGACCTCTTCTCCTACAGCACTCGACTCAACAGAAGGTATGTGTACCGCTGAGAGAACCTAAGCACAGTACAACGTACAGATATCTTATGGAATGAGTCATAGCCACCCCAGCTACTTATCCCTTCCCATACATCTTATTTCACTTAATCCTAATCTCATTCAGCATTCAATATTGAGCTTTTCATATCTGTCAAAATGAGGACAAAGTAACTGAACACATAGAATAGCAACCAGAATTTGGAAAGAAAAAAAAATATCATTAATCTTCAATTAAAATAACCACAACTGAGAAAAACACATTAACTCTTCACTGCACCGTAATCCCCCCTGAAAGGCGCATTAGCGGAGAAATCAAGTCTTCTGAAGATGGGAATTTCACCTGAGTAGGTTTTGGGGGTGATTTATTTTTGCAAATTTGGTACAGGAGCAGCCAAAGCAACACACATCATTACTGGAAAACATTGTCCTGGCAATGCAATGCCATACCAGCTTTCAGTCTTAGCAATGGTTAATACTTTCCCTTCTCTGAATCACAGCAACACTGGAGATTTCAGACACAGGTAAAGAAGATCAAAGTACAAGCATCATATGGTTTCCTTAATTGCCAAGTGCTAGACTGGGAGGAAAAGAACAAAGTTTCAGCTACTGTTGTTACGTCAAGTGCAAGAAAACAGCTCACCAGTGAGCACCAGCTATAACTGCACATCCCAACTAGGGCTGCAGGAAAGGGAGCTTACAACGCCGGTGCTGCCGGCACGTCCTGCTCTCACTCCCTCTGAACTTTATATTGTGGCAGACTATACTGTTCCTTGTTAACATTTGTCTTAGGCACTAATTAATTTTACAAGGAAGCAATATAACACAGCTGCTTCTCCTGCCTTTACCTTTTAAAGCACGTCCTTTACATATCGAGAACATGACTCTCTTCTTTCTTCCCATGCTTCCTGGGCACAACCAGCAACACCACCCTCCCCCCCCGGCTGCATTAAAGCATTTCAGAAAGACACCCCTTGAGTGAATGCTGAGATTGCCCAAGGGTTGAGTCAGGTGTCTAGCTCTCCGGCTTCTGTGTACCTGATGAGATATAGAATGCCAACATCACCTTTCGCCACCGGTTACATTGCCTTCCCCACTGCTGACATGATCTTGCTTTAGGAAGAGACTATACAGAGACACAAGAAGGAGAGGCGTCTGTTTTAAAAGGACAGATGTTTTTGTTATTTTAAGCAAAGCCAAACACTGGAAATATTCGCCTGCAACCCAAAGCATTTGGTGCTGCATTTGCCAGTCGGGTCAGCAGAGCAAGAACCAGAGGGTCTCAGGCACAAGGCAAGCAAAGCCATGCAGGACACGCGTTCCCACTCCGCCACCCCCACAGAATCCTGTCTCCAGTTGGATGGGACACATTAGGATCATCAGGTCCAAGCCCCTGCTCCTCACAGAAACCTTAATAAAAAAAAATTAGTCTTTACAATCACGGTAAAAACTTTAAAAGCATGAAGTTTCAAAACCAAACGGCAACTGCAGAAGCTGCGTTTCCTCAGCCACAATGGCAAATGTTGGGATATCGCCCAAAAGGGACCAGCACCGAAGCAAACCCCAACCAAAATACATTCCAAAAAATTCTCCAGTTTCGTACAAGCATTCATTAGGCATGCCATGTACATAAGCTACTGCATGCGTATCAACACATGTAAAGCAGCATAAAACCCACTAAAGTAACTTACAGGTACGTCTCTACAAAATACACCACACAAGCAAGCAGCCTGTAGGGATGTGTGAAAGGGAGGGTTTCATGAACACAATGTTTTTATCTTAAAAACTATATAAATCCACAAGCGGCATCCCGCTGCCCTACGAGCTCCCTTTCTACCCAGTTCTTGTTCAAGCTATTTGCCAACGTAATTGAATCCTTCTTCAAGAGCCTTTATATTCCATTCTGGTTTGGGGACAATGCTGCTGAAATACATTCACCATCCATCTTTCTTAACGTGCTTAATCTAAATAGAAGACTCAAATCCAAGATTGTGCATTTGATGGATAGCCCACCTTCTTCTAACAGTATGCCTTAAGTGCGTCCTAGTATTGCTCTCAGAAACCTTACAGAAAACCTGCATTCACAGTGATTGTAGCCTCTCCTAAGCTAGCTATCGTATATATTTATTACAGTATAGTACGATTAAAAATTGATATGGTTGAAGGAGCTGCCACATACAAGACAGAGAAACGTTAACATGCTTAACAGACTCACACTGTCATACAAGACTTTCACGAATTCCAGGCTGCAGAACTGAACCCACTGCTCCCCCAGGTCACCCTCTCGGTACCGGCAGTAGTTTTCATTATGGCAAAGGACCTTCAGCTTAAAGGGCTTAAAAGGGGGAGGAAGGAAAAAAAAAAAAAAGCATTCTCTGTTTACTTCTCAAATCAGGCAAATAAAAACGTACCTCTCACCTGCCTTGTAACAGAACACAACATACTGCACAAAGTCCCAAGCAATTCCTAACAAAACCTTAAGTATGAAGTTAGTAGAGATAACAACACTGTTCTATGTATTCAGATGCAAAATTTGGATAGCAAAAAGGTGTTACATTTGAACCAACAAAATCCATTACTAATGCCGCACAGTGCCAAACAGTGCACTTTTCTACAGCTGATATAATTTGGTATTCTGAGAGGAACTTGGATATTCTGGATAAAAAGTATGTATTCTCTTGTCCCAGAGGGGCTCAGAGTACTACAGTGTCACCACACGTATCACTAGGGAAATGCCACCCTCCATTTCTCAGTTTGTAGCATTATACAGAGCCACACGTTCCCAGCTGTCAAAAACACGCGTGTTATTTTGCATGCAAAACCGCAAAGCAAACTGCCTGCTGCTCAGACCACGACGTCATCTTCTGGAGTAAACAGCTGGTGGTACTCCACATCCCACGGATTTACTACCTAATCGCTGCTTAAGACCCGCTGCAGGCTTGTGCCCAAAGCACGGAGATTACAGCCCCGTCACGTTCGAGAACACGAGGCGTGGGCTGCGGTCGCTGCCGCCCCAGTGCTGCTGTCGGGCATTGGGCACACCGCCCTGGGCAGCATCGCCGTCCTCCTGCAGAAGGGCAGACCTAAGGATGATACATGCAACACCTGGCATACTGGCTTCTGCCACAAACTTCCATCTTCCAGGGATGCGCTGCTTTATCTCCGGGTAGGACAGGGCTAGGCTCCCCTGCAGAGCTGGGGAGAGGGGGGCTGCAACGCGCTGCCAGGAATTCATTGCACGCCGCTTTCTGCCTGCGAGCGCCCAAGCTCACAAGATGTTCACATGATGCCTTTTCCAGCGTTTCACCAGGTCTGGGCAGCTGTGCCAAGTAAGCGTCTACCCGTCATCCTTAACGTATTTGGCAGCAGAGCAGCTGTTGAACCTTGGCCTAACACGGGGTGTGGGACATAGAGTCACAGAATCAGCTTGTCTAGGTTGGAAACGACCTTTGAGATCATCAAGCCCAACCGTTAACCCAGCGCTGCCAAGTCCATCACTAGCCCATGTCCCCAAACACCACATCAACATGTTTTATACACATCCCCAGGGACAGTGATAAAACATCTGCTAGCATCCCGGAGACTTAAACGAAGAAACCTTTGGTAATACTTGAGATTTGCTGGAATCTTCCTGGAGAAGTTGATTATGTGAAAATTTAAGCAGAACACATGGTTTGTAAGACAAACAGCCAAAGCAAAGGCAGTGCCACACTCCTGCGTTGTGGCTCCTCTTAAAGAGCAGTCAGCAAGGACTGTCAAGAGAGCACAGCTAAGGACAGCCGGGCTGCGGCAGGTAGCCTAAGCCCTAGCAGCGTACAAAGCCGGGCAACTTTAGGGTGAAGGCAGGGAAGGCTGAGGCAGTTCCATGTCTCTCCCATGAACGGAAAGAAGCCCGTTTATCCCCAATCCCTCTGAGCTGCAATTAAAGTCACGTTCTCTATGGCCAGCGCGCTGCAAGGTCTCGCAAGAAGCCTGCGCCTCGGGGACGTCCAACGGCACGTCTTCAGGAGGGCAAGCGATACAGCGCCGAGCGGCGAGGATCATCGCACCGGCAAGTGTCGGAACCTGCCAGATAACACTTCCCAGGGGAAGGAGAAATAAAGCAAGAGAGCATCGCAAGAATGAAAGGAAAGCATTTTTATTTCTGGGAACAGAGTAGACAACACCATTCGCCTCTCTCATCCCCCTACAGCTCACCCTTGCTTCCACAGCACAGGGAAGAAAAGTCCGAGGAGGTCAATGCCTCGCATCAATTTTGCAGCTTTTCCCCAGTCAATGAAATAGTTAATTATAGTTTTTCTACTGGTTTAATTCAGACAGAAGAGTCAAGCACTTCATTTAATAATTTAGTTGAAACGTGTCCACATGAGAACATGCTAATTTCTCATTCAGTTTTAAAATTGAATCAATTTAAAGGCTGCCAATAATACAGCAGCACAAATGCAAAACCCCCCGCAACTGACAGTAAACCAAAGTTAGTCGTCCTTTATAAATTGACTATTGTCTCAAAGCCTCTGAAAGAAATCAATGTACATCACCACCTAGAAACTATTAACCTATCCGCGCTAGGCTGTAATAATTGAGCACAATTAGACATACCATTCAGCAAATTCATCAAAATGAACAAAAAGAAAAGACGTTTTCCATTGGATTCTCGCTCCTTTTCAGAAGTACACTGCCTTTACCGCAGCCTTGTGCTTCGCCATTTCTCTGCTGCACTCATGTTCATCAGTGAAGGGCTCACGAAGGACCGCGAGCCGAAAGCCAGCTCCCTGCACAACGCCGACCCTCCTCGACACCCTTCACAAAGACGAGTCGACCACTGGCTTCTGCCACAGACCCACGATTTTGAAACACGGCTTGCCAAGGCAGACGTCAGGAACCGCACGGACACACACCAGCAAGCAGCTGACAAACCCCTACTCAAAACAAGATTGGCACGTAATGATTCATCGCTGTTGTCGGCCGTTCCCTGGATGTTTTCATCACAAGAGCCTTAGGAATCCAGCCCAAACACCAACCTGGATCAAGACATGGGTCAAAAAGCCCTTTTCACACACAGCCACCAGCCTTCCTGCTCTTTTGAAACAAATCAATGTGGCAGCCCAGCGCATCAGCTCAGACGGAGGTTCTTGTACCCAGTAAGTTGTAACACACCCAGCTTATCGCTGCCCCCCCGGCACCTGCAGCCCACCACCCATCCATGCACCATGGCCACCGGTGCGGTGTCCCCAGCTCTCTGGGGGACTGAGTTGCTTGCCTGGACAGACCTCAGCAGGGACATTTCATCTCACCAGCAACTACTTCACCTCTGTGCTTCTTGGACTTCGGAAAATATCCAAAATCAGCTCTCTGGGTGCCTTGAAAACCAGCCTCATTGCACACTTAGGATCCACATCTTTTTCAAGCAAAAATGTGCGTCATCTACCACGGGAAGTGACCTCTCCACAAAACCCACTACAACAATTTTAGACCGAGTGCTCCACTGCAAACCTCACTGCTTTTCTACCCCTTTTTTCTAGAAAGGTTTCTACCTACAACCCATTTGCTCTTGAAGTCAAACAACATGGAGCAAACATGCCATATCTCCAGCCTCCTTCACAGGCAACCCCAGCGCCAACTTAATTTTGCCCTGCTTGCTGCTCCAGAGCTCCCTTGCTTTGCCAGGTGCCCAGGGATTAGCACCCTGGCAAGACTACCGAACTGAAAGGGGAGGCAGAGAAGATAACCCAAAGATTTGTTGATGGGTGCTCAACCCACGGCTGCCATGGCAGCAATGTGATTTCAGTGGCTGCGCTCAGCCCATCGCCCCCAACAGCCTAGTCTCTTCCATAGCTCTGGTGCCTCGAGTTCAGCGACCGCTTGTCGCAACACCTTACCCACGCGCTGCAGATCTAAACCGACTTCTGAAAACATTTTCTATTCAGAGGTTGTAACCGTGAATTTCACTGACTTTGGGCTGCATCCTTAAAAGGCAGTTACTGCATCGTTTTGAAGCACTGTCACATTTTTGGACGCAAGCAGAAAGAGAGTCAAGTTAAAAGTAAAAATCATTGCTTCCCAGTTCATATTTCTTCCCCCCCTTCCATCTTCAATTGGAAAAGCTCAAGAAAAGATTAAAAACGGGCAGAGCACAAAAAGGAATACACCTCGATGTTTTATGTAACTGCAACCCTGTGCCCTCCAGCTATCTCCCAGGAGGTGGAAATCCGAGGTACGCTTACAGTTGCAAATCCTAATCTTCCTGAACAACACGCCTGGTTCAAACAGATAGAGGGTAGGAGAGAACTGACTAAAGGAGTAAAGACAAAGGGTACTTGTGATGCCAGCGCTCCTCTTCCCATAAATCTACTTCCTTTTATATTAAAGCAAGTCATTGATAGCAAATGCATTTTTCAATATATCAGCCAAATATAGAATCGCAGTGAACTCAGTCATAAATTCCCCAGCAGGCAGAGGGCTGGCTGGGGAGGGAGAGGGAAAGCTGCAGTTACACAACAGCGGCAGAAGCGAGGATGCCCTACTTTCAAAGGATATTTTTCTGCTAACTGCATCATTTCCCTCGGCTGGAACACACCTGCGAAGGCTCCTCAAAGCGGACACACACCCCCGCAACAAGTGAGCGAAGTTTTCAAACCACGGGAACCCTCTTCAGCAGCCACGGGAAGAAACATCCAAATCCCTCGCAGAAAGCGTTACGGCGCTATAATTTTACAAAGCTGTCTTGTGAAGTCACTGTAGGCTGCAGTCTAAAACAAACTTAGACAGCACACATTGCAAATGGAACAAAGGAGGAGCAGAAAAAAACCTCGCAGACCTACTGCTGTTTTTCTTTTGAAGTCACATATTTCTTAAGGCTAAGCAGGAGACGATACTGATAACAATACTTTTCCTTATAGCCTCTTTTTTAAGTCTCTCTCTAGAGGAAAAACTCTTGTTTGTTAAAACCTAACACATGTGAAAAAGCCATAACAAAGCAAATAAAGAAGTGAAAGCTTAAGTTGCAGGCAGGACTCTTCATGGTTTATGGATAGCAGAAATCTGTACTTACTCATCTCTTCTAGTATTACCAACCAC
Source organism: Ibycter americanus (assembly GCA_035590275.1). Taxonomy (NCBI): domain Eukaryota; kingdom Metazoa; phylum Chordata; class Aves; order Falconiformes; family Falconidae; genus Ibycter; species Ibycter americanus. Next base: position 7,540,487 of record JAVJGI010000039.1, on the reverse strand, counting down.
AAGAGGAAAATGACGCTTAAGCTCTTTAGAAGTGAGAGGATGGGGAAACTGCTTAAGAGAGAAAGGGAATGGTGAAACACACACGCTACAAACCACTGGAGCCCCTCATTTTATTCCCAGCAAAAAACCTACGGTGTAAAACAGCGAGGGGATGCCATTCTTGCGAGCACCATTCTGGAACAGTGCAAGAAAAGTCCTCAGTGGGGTTTTTTCTCACTGGCGAGCTCGCCCTGCCCCTGCTCCAGGCTGGCCAGCTCTGAAGCAGGCTCTTGCCTGCCTGCTTTCCACCTCCCCTACCAGCCATCGCGAGGGGCAAGGTCAGGAGCTGAGGCATTGCCCGCCGGCAGCACCTGCACGGAGCATGTGTGGAACAGCTCCGCGGCCGCTGGCAATGCACGAGCCACACACCCCCCTTTGTGTATTGCTACGGCCGCCAGCACTCACTGAAGTTCAAGCTGTGCAAAGATCTTATTAGTACTATAGAGGATTGTATTAAAAACACATGAAATATGCAGACAGCCGCACTTTTCCTAGGCGGCTTCACTGCTTTAAGCACCTGCAAAGGAAGATAACAGTGGAGCAGCAGCACCTTTCCATACGCGGTTCTCTATTTTTATCATTTGGCTTGCTATGAGCTTGATGTTTAGGCAACGGTCGAGCTCAAAGGCGGTGTAATACAAGCACCTGCTCCAAGTTCCACTCCTACCGATCCATCGCAGCGCGCCTCCGTCCCTCGCAGCCCTTCCCACGGAGGCTCGGGCAGCCTCCGGCACACGCGCAGCACCCGGGATGGGAACGAGAACCTCCCTTCGGAGGCTCGCCCTTAAGGCTGCTAGCCACACTTATTCGACAGAGACCAAACTCCTTTTTGGTTAAGGCATGGTGTTGGGATCATGGAAAGATCCGTCAAACTCCAAAGACCTTTTCCATGCTCCTGCCGTCACGGGATGCGCTCACTTCAGGGAAGCGGCCAGGGGAAGGCAACACAGCCTCGCAGCAGCAGGCACCCTCATCTGCCGCTGGCTGCCGGAGCAAAGCGCTTGGAAGATGCCTTCACATCTTCTGAAATCCTCGGGCAAGCAGTTCGCCGAAGCCCCAAATGCCACCTTTTTCTCCTCTAAAGGGAGATACAGGCGTGCCCAGGCAGCCAGCGCTCCTGATGCAGCTGGCATCTCACCTGCTCCCAGTCAAGGGGAAGGGCATCAGCACTTACGGGGGAAATTCCTCACTTTGGGAAATCTATTGCGTCAGTCTGGTCAGCACAAACAAGCAAAAAGCATCACCACCATAAGCTGCAACATCTACTGATCAGTACCCCACATATGCAGGAATTTTCTATTTCATCTCATTGCCATGACGTTAGTCAGCTGATATCTCTGTGACAGATAATCAAACCTCTTCACTACCTTTCCTTTATTAATCCTTGCTTAATCCTCTTTGAAATTTTAGCTGCAGCTTTCACTAATGAAAGTCTGATTTCTTAAATGCATAAAAAAAACCCATCATTTTGAAATCCATTCCTCCAGATCACCGTAAAGTCGCCTTTTACGGAGTAATGGTGCTGCAGCAAAACCGTGGAGTTATTGCTTTATCCTCATCCGTCTATGACACACGGCAGAGAAAAGATTCCAGAAGCTAAAAGGACAAACGTTTGACACTGTGAAGAGGTGGCGTGACCACCCAGCTCTCAGGCCTGCCATTCAAACCACAAGCTGAAGGCAAGGATGCGTTCCTCCTCCGGCTGTGCTGCCGCCGCCTCGGGACCTTGACACTGCCCTGAACCCGCCAGGGTAAACAACAAAGTTCAAGCCTTAACCTGGCTGTGTAGTCAAGTTTCTGCGAACCGAGACGAGGAGGCAAAGCAAGCGTGGCCATACGTTCACGGGCACACACGTACAAGCACACCCATACATCAGCCATCGGATAAACACGCTACAGCCCCCTCTCCCTGTTCCCTGCTTTGTTTTGCTACATCTACTAAGGCTCGGGGTTGTTTTCCTTCTTTTGATAACCATTTCTAATATCGCCCTTCAGCCCACATTTTCCTCCTTTGCCATCCCGTTGTGAGGTCATGATACATTTGTGACAAAGTTTCCATGGCAACAGACTGACGACATAAACATAAGATTAGGATTTCTCTGCAAAGCAGGAGATGGGTTGCGAGGGAGCGGGCTGCTACTCAAAGAAATCTCTTCAGTAATAGCTGTGGGAATAGAGAACATTACTGGCAAAGTAAATTGCTTTTTGTAAAAAATGTTCTCTTTTTTTGAAGTTTGCCCCCATGTGAAAGTCTCTAAGTCAGAACCTTAACATTATTTTAATGTACTCTTCGGTATTTAATAATCTTCTGCTTCAGACACTAGTCTGTTACCATGGGAATGACAGCCGCACAAATACAGGATTATGGCTATCAAGCAGAAGGAGAAGAGAAATTATGAATAAGCTAGTTATGTTCAATAATTAGCAACTATAGGAAAAAATTCAAAATCATGAATTTAGATTGATGCATTTATCTCAGTGTTTGAATACAACGGCGAGGGTGTTACAGCCCAAAAATGGGATTCTAACACATCACACAAGTATTTTTGACTAAACGGGTCCTACTTGGAACAGCAATTTATCTTGTTCCCGTTCTTCCCTTCTTCTCCCTTGCAGACCTCTCTGCGGGTCTGGCTCCTCATGAGAAAGGCAGGTGCCCAACACCCACTGAGGCTCATCATCCCAGTTTTTTGGGGATGTGGCACCAGTGTTCCTCGGCTCCCCAGCTGGGGAGGGCACTGCTCCCCTGAGGAACACTTCTGGCATGTCTGGACCAGTCTGCCCAGCACAGACCACGAGTGAGCTGCGGCGCACTGCAGTAAATTAAAGCTTTTAATATTTTCATTTTGTTTAAAATGGAAAAAAGCTTTCTGCCGTAATCGGGATTAGCGACAGCACCACCAAATCACTGACCTCAAATGCACCCGCAACAGAACCCAGTGTTATTTAGCTAGGTTTAGATAGACAAAAATTTAGATAGACAAAAAAAAGATACTGAGGGCATCTGGCACCCCATACGAGATGCTCAGATTTTCCTGTAGCGTGCCCAAGCCTCTGCAAAAGGAGGATACGCAGCTCTGCATTCAGATGGCTGATCATGATTGCATCCCCATTAAAATGCAGCAGCCTCTCTAGTAACTAGCTACAGTTAGGGAAGTATGTCAAACACAGGACACTCCTGGAGTTCAAATGTTCTCCTCTGTCATGGAGGCTCTGTAATTAAAGGAGCCGGGTACTTGGAAGTGGGGATGCAAAACAAAGCCGTTTACACAGACGCAGCCTGTGCCATCGGAGGTGAGGCTGCTGCGGAGAGGTCTGGGCACTGCTGCTTCATCCCGTTTATTTCTGGTGGGAGGCTCTCACACCAGCAGGTGGGGACTACGGATCCTCACCACCCCAAAAGCTCACAGGGGAGCAGGTTCCTCCAGCTTCGCTGGGCAAGGCCAGGTTTCGTGTTTGTGCCACAAAAAGTTGCATTTTTCACGCACAGAAATGATTCGTCGTTCGCCAGCCTGCATTCTTTATTCACTTGAGGTACCTTCCTCTTTGCATATCTGTTGCTATTAAAATTCCCCTTCCAGCATATAATTCCCTCTACTAGCTTTTCTTGCTTATTAGAGAAGACAAAAAGTATTTGGAGAATCTGATCAGAGAGATCTTATTTTCTCCAGGCACTCCTCTGAATTTAATTCTAGATTAAGCATTATTTAAAAAAAAAAAAAAAAAAAAAAAAAAGAAAGAAAAAAAAACACAAAAAAACCATCTTCCTGCCTGCTACCTCCTCGCACTCCCTTTCAACGTGAAACTGGAGAACACTCCCAAGCCAAGCATTTAAAAAATCACTCTTTGAAGACTAACGCTCCTGAATACGCTATGGGAAAATCAGAAATAAAAATCACAGAACAGGAAAGGCTGTACCGGTCCGCAGCACAGGGCTGGGAGAGGAAGCATTTCCAGTCCTCCCCTTCCTAACCCGAACAGGAGAACTCCAGAAAACCTCCTGAAACTATTGAAGCATTTTTTTCATATTTTTTTTTATTTTACATGACAGTGGGCTACGTGAGGTTGTCAGCCCTTTGCAGGCGGGAGGAAAGGCTGCTGCCTGCCCCACGGGGACAGGGGAACCCCTGGCATCCAGCAGGCAAGTGCCCAAGTGCCCGAGGTTGTCCCCCTGCCACCCCTGGGGCCGGCACAGTCCATCCTTTCTAGACTTACTAACGAAGCATCTCTCGGCTGACAACTGGCTTACAATTGTGTAAGCCGTTGCTCGGTAGCTGCCCGATGCAGAGCACCATCCAACCTATGCATCTGAACGTATTCACTTACCTAAAGGAGGCAGGGAAAACGTAACGTTAATACAAACGCAGCAACTCAGATACAAAAACCTGGGCAGAGAAGAGTTTCATTGCGTGCTTTTACCCTACAATATTAAAATGGAACGAACAGGGCCCCCAGCTCCGAGAAGAAATGAGGGGTGCAAAAGCCGGCGCTGCCGGTCACTCCGTGCGGGCATCCCCTCGGCCGCGCCGGCCACCGCGCACCACGCTGCTGGCGCCAGGGGAACGGCACCTACAGCTTCCCCGCGGTGAGCGGGCAGGGACCACGGAGCCTCACAACCCCAAAGCCCAGGGAGCCGACTCCTCCAGCTCCGCTGGGGAAGGCCAGGACACCTTTTCATGGGAGAAGGGCCCGGTGAGCAACGGCAGTCACAGTGGCGAGAGGGTTTTGTGGCCCTTCTTCTGCTTCTCCGGTTCCACAGATGGGGAAGCAGACAGCTAACTACCTACAGCCCCGACCGAGCTCCTGCAGCCAAGTTACACCCCTGAAGAAGAGGAGAGGTTAATAAATACTGAAACAACCTTTGAGGCCTTTTTATTTATACCTACATACATATTAGCATAGGGATTTGATGAATAATACTTCTCAAATCACTCCTACGATGTTAACACTCTGGAGTATTAACTTCTCTGTGCCTGAAGGAAATGGGTCAATTTTAATTCTTCAAACAATTCTTACCGGCACAATAACTCATTCTTCAAGCTACAGATAGCGAGTTGTGCTCTGGCATTCGGAATCCCAGTACGATGCAAGCCCTGGGATGCAGATCAGCGGGAAGGCAATGAGGAGAGGCTGTGCCCCCCTCCCCCGATGAGGGGCCACCAGAGGAGGTCTCGTTGCCTTATCAGCCAACCGAAAAATCCACTCAAAACCAAAAATAAAGGAATTACAGTTATGGGAACTCTTGAATAAGGGTATTGTGGAAAAAGCAAAGCTGTGTAAATACAAGCCTTTGCCAGCACATCTTTTCATTGCTCGCAGTCACCTCTAAAAGCATGTTTCTGCGACTGGTGACATTGAAACCCTTCTCCCACCACGGGGACTCTGACAAACAGTAACAAACCCCTCAACACGCTCCCAGAGCACGACTCAGATATCCTCTGTATTGGAAAATGTCTCAATGCCTCATCCATTAGAAAAGCTCCACTAACCTTTTGCCAAGAGGACAATTCTGGCAGGTACCTGGAGGTCAGTGGTTCCCCTTTTGAGCTCCTATTCTGAGGTTTTTTGGTTTGGGTTTTGTTGTTGTTTTTTTCAGGCTTTCTGCAGTACCAACTGAAAATGCAGCAGAGTGCGTCACACAGAGGAAAAATTCCCATTGCTTAAATGTTATGAGCTGTGTGCACAAAGAGATTAACAGAAATTAAAGCAGACAGAATAAGCTCCCTGGAAAAAAAAGTTTCCTTATACTTCAAAGGCTACCTGCGTTGTGGCAGACAAGAGGAGGAATGCAAGCAGGAGGATTGAAAATCACCCAACTAGGACAGCAAGCCAAGGCTATCCCAGAACTGAAGACACTGCCGATCGCTAAGGGTACGCAGACGGTAAGGAAGGGCACGCGTGCGTCCCCCGAACTGAATCACACAGAATATTTTCAATCTTCTAATAACGAGAAGGCTGAACATGCATGGCGTTCCAGGCACTGAAGGGAAGGGTCTAAGCTGTTAACGCTTTTGGGAAGACAGCCACGGGGGTGCTGCGGCTTCTCACTTTCCTTGTAGCAAAACCACCCTGGAGGTCGGTTCTAACTGCCGCTGCCCGGGGAACACCCACCCTCAGCGCCCAGCCTCCGAGCAGCTCCTCCGGCGCTCCCTCACACGCCTGCGTACCAGGCAGCATCAGGATGCTACAAGCGCGCTTCCGTGGCCTCCCTCTTTCCTCCGTCTTGTGTTTTGGATGCTGTAGGCATCGAAGCCTGCGTCCTCACTGCTACGCAGACAGTGGGTTTCTTGTAACTCCGCTAGATCTGCATCCTTCCTCAGTTCCTTCTTTAGTACAGGGAAAACCTAAGTTGAGGAGGTTCCTCAAGTCCCTCATTGGTATGCTTCCAGCAGAAAGAGTATTACCGTTTTATCTGCTTCATGGTAGCCCTCTTCAAGACGTTCCCCCTAGGCATTCTTGTTTCCTGGCCTCCACTTCAATGGAAAGGAGCTAAAGCAAAATCATCCTCACAGCATCAGAGTAAAAACATACGAAAAGAAAAACAGATCTCATCTCCAGATACCCCTAACAACCAACCCCCAGCCGTCCTCAGAGCCAGGGAGAACAGGCGCTTCGCACACCCCGAGCCGTGGCTGAAGAGGTAGCCTGGAGCCACCCTCTTTAGCAACGCCCCACGCCGCAGAAGGTTTTTAAGCGGTGGAGAGCGGCTCAGCAAGGGCTCCTGCAGGCCCCCAGCAGCATCCCCACGTCTCCGAGCACGAAGCTCCTCCTGCCCGAGCCCGCGGCCGCAGCCCAGCCCGGCACCGCGTGGCCCTGGCG
>JAVJGI010000039.1:7505462-7533529 GCA_035590275.1 Ibycter americanus | reverse complement strand
GGGAGCCCGAGCCCCCACGTCCGCGTGGCGCGCCGGCTGCGACAACACATTTTTCAAGCCGTAATTACACATAGTAATTACACATTTAATTGTTGCACATTAATATCACCTCAGCCTGTAATTACAGCTTATTCATGTAAACCTAATCAAGGAAAACCGGCGTATTTGCATAAAAGTTGTAATGAAAAGTATAATGATTTCACTAACAAGACGTGGATAAGAATGCATATCTGTGACAAACACTTTGTGTCAAGAAGAATAGAAAACGATTTTCTTTCCTGAAGATTATTTCAGGCCCATTTAACACAATCTGTACCACTCCGTTGATGTGCAGTATCTTACACACATCAAGTCGTATCTGGATAATGTTCTTGACTTCAAATAAAATTTCATTACTATATTTAGTTATAGAATGGTGGGAAATGGTTGCACTGTTAAACTTAATAAAAATTGGAATTTGTGAAGTATTAGGCAATCCTCAGCGCCAATTTTTCTCCTTGCTGTTCGAACACTGCAGTGGTTCTACCGCAGCCTCCTCGCACCGCTGTTTACATTACAGCTTAATTTTCACCCATAAAACAAGCAATTAAGAATAAGTACAACTGCTTTGGAGTTCCTGAGGCCACAGATAAAAATAAATTGGCTTTTATAAATTCGCTTTTTGCAACGGTAAAACAAAAAGCCGCGCTAATTATCAATAATTTGTCACCTCTAGTTTAAGCAGACATGCTGATGGGCATGCATCTGGATCCCGCCAAGCCCCAGGTCGGGAGGCAGGTACCTGCCTAGGAAGGCATCTCCCGTGTCAGCAAGGCGACCTGCAGCAGAAGGGCTAACCCTCGAGCGGCTTGGCCGCCCTTTGCTCAGAGACGCGGGCAACACGCGCCCAAACCCTTGGATTCGCGTTACTTGCAATAGCTGCGTGCGAAGTTTAAGGCCCTGGAATTAACGCCCTTAATTTCAATTTTCTACAGAAGAAAGTGGCACTCTCCCAAGAGCGACGCGAGGGTAGCAGCGCCCTGCTGCAAGGGGAGCCGGGGCCAGGAGCTGCTTTGCCGTCAACTGCCTTTACATCATGGCCTCTCTCGCTTAAGAGCGGCAAGAGCTGCTCAAGGGCCGGAATTTCCCAAGGCAAGGTTATGGAAATCACTTAGATCCGTGTGGGCAAGGAGATCCAGAAATAAACGTTCTTAGGAGGACTGCCGTCCTTCACTGCCGGCTGGGGACCACCGGGGCTCCCGCGAGCGCAGCCGCGGTCACGGGGCTCTGCTCCTCCTTGTGACGGCGGGAAACGGCACACACGAGTGCGCACGCCACCGGTTCTTAATTTTCCTGTATCCTCTCAGCTGCAGGTAAACAAACAACATAAAGGAAAAGGTAAAAGCAGTAAACGAACGCTGGAAGTTAAGTGTAATTTCCTCTGTGGTTATACCACGAGCTCCTGCTCAGCAGAGCTGCCGGCAATTTGCAGACGATCCCTCCCCTCCTCCTCCTCCAAAAAAAAAAAGCAGTTAGGTGAACCTTGGATTTAAAAGGCTGATTATATATTATTCCATATGGAAAGCATCTTCAATTTCTCACTTCTTAAATGTTATTTCCTTTCCAATTACAACCTCTGCACATCTTGTCTCATCTTACCTAGTCATTATCAAGTGTGGCTACTTAGAAAACCGCATTATCAAGGTAAACAGAGAATTTCCGAGGAGCACAGATAAGAGGTGGGAGAATGAGTTTGCCTTTTTGTATTCAGGTATGTAATTTTGAAATCTATATTGCAAAGGCAACAGCTGCACCTAGCATCTGGAAAACTTCACTGCCTCGACGTGCTTCTAGAATTAAGAGGAAACATGCCAGTTTCTCCAAGACAATTTCTGTGAGTTCAACAGGCTTTATTTGTCTCCTTGACAACACGCAGTATGACTCAGTCATCGGGTTCCTTAGTAATTAAGAATTTCATTTTGAGCAAGAGGTCAAGACAAGGGAGGTGCCATTACTGCTACCCAGGAGGGTGAGTTAGCAGCTGCCTACAAACTCGCTCGGGCTGCGCTTCCACAGGAGCCCAGCTCCGTGGTGTTTGCGGCGTACCCAGCCCTGCTACGACAAGGAGGGAAGCCACTGCTGCATTTCAGACAATCTGTAGGAGTACATCTCTCGCAGCGAATTTCAGTTTCACGTTGCCTATTGCTCCACCTGCCATTCTGTTGCCGTACGGTAGCTCAGTCATCTTCTGAGAACCCAGTTAAACAATTAGCACGCGACATCTCCGTGGCGTGACAGAGCCGGGAAGCGCTCTCAGTTATTGAAAAGCTGTAAGTAATAGCACAGAAAGAAAAAAAATCCTTTCCAAAGTCTATGCCTTCAGTCAATGCTCTGCCCATTTCCTCATTAATCCCCCAGGAACAAGGATATATGAAACAACACAAAGCATTCCTGCTTCTGCTGAGCAAAATAATTAAATCTTGCTACGAAGCTGGCTGCAAATATGGAATGAACACTGTCAAACGCCACCGTGGAGCAGCATGAACAGAAAGAGTCGAAAGCCAGTGACGAATGTTACTGGAGAACGGAGGTGACCTGAAGGCACGCTGGCCGCGGCAGCACCAGCACGATCTGCCCCTTTTGCCATGCCAACGTGCAGTTCCCAGAGAAGGGCAGCGCAAGTCCCGGACTAGGATAGATCCCTGCCCTAACTCCGACACGGACAGTTGGCAGGACTGGTCGTGGTGACCCAGAGCTCCCACCCAACCTTCTGCTCCTAACAGCAACCACGCTGCAGTCTTCCGCGGATTAAGCACTTTACACCATCTACATTCACCTCGTGTTTGTATTTTGCCCGTTACCTATTATGAAACTGCGCATATAATCTAACCATTAGTTCATCAAGGGAGAATTTAAACATGACATACTAGTAATTAAACTACAGGAGAACCTGGCTAATTCACATCAATGATTAAGAGCCACTGCAGACTAGCAAATTTTACAAGCGAGTGAACATGCAATAAAAATCTTCCTCATTTATTTTGACAAGTGTCACTTCACATTAAAGGTACGCTTCCCCATGAACTCCAGTCTGTGAGCATAACTCTATTCCCAACATGGCACCTCATTAATTCCTAGACTGAGCAAAACATTTCGCCATGTGCTTGGCTTTAACCACGAGAGCCTGGCAAACCTTGCACAAATGCATCGAGGATGGGACCTCCGACACCGAGGGGAGCCTGCAGATTCCCATACACAAAAACCCCACCTTGTTTCCCATCCACGCATCCTGAGCAGGCAATGTAGTGCTGGCACGCTGCTCCTGGGTGTGGAAGGAGTCCCAGGGGTGCACGGCGACCGCTGAGCACACCTGCCTCTTGCTGCACTGGGGGAGAGGTGCCCCAGCCAGCATCCTGCCCATCCCGCCCACCCTTCCCGCGTGAGGCCCAGGTCGCCCAACATTTCCCTCTGGCTCCACCTGGGAAACATATTTTGCACTTCACATGCTCACTAATTGCAATGGCTGCTGCAAAGAAAGAGATAATTGATCCAATCTGTTTTGTTTACAGCTTCCTACCAGAAAGACTACTGTGTTTCTACAGAGCATCAGCCATTTCAAAACATTTAATTTTTCAGATGACACATCCCTGTGCTCTTTTCTCCTTGTCCATTTGCCTTATTAGGGTCAAAGCAGACTCGAGACTACAGGGGGGAAGGGGATGGGGGGTGGGGGGGAAAAAAAAAAAAAAAAAATCTTATGGCATACATTACTATTTTCCAGGGAACAAACCTCAAGACCAGAACGCAGGAGTCTCACAGAAGTGGTGCAGTCCCTCTCAATTTACAATATATGCCAGGAGCGTTCTACTTCTCTTAACGCTGTGTTTCTTAGCTCCAAGTTATTTACACTAAAATCATTAATCGTGATGAAGAGCGCTGCTTGCTTGTTGGCAGACTGATGTTAGAGCAGCATTTGACTACCTGCTTCAAGACAACACCGGAGTCACAGCCAGAAATGCGTGGTCTTCAAAGTCACCTTCAGCGCTCAGGGAACATGAGCTCTGCAGCCCGCGGCAGGTTCACAAGCTCTCCTCCACAGGGTACCCACTCGGCTGGGGGGGTCTCACTTCTCTGACATTTAGAAAGAATGGCCAACGAGCCTTTTTTCTTCTTATTATTATTATTTATTATTTATATACTCGCCTAACAGCCTTCAAAGCTCTTCCCTCGCCAGTGGAAGTCCCCTTCATTTGGATTCTGGGGACAATTTCTCAGTGCGTGTGTAGGAAGTGATGATCCAACTAGTTCAACCATTTCTGACTCGGCTGCAGCCTGCTACGATGCCGTGTGTCAGGATGCTCCTACTCAGTCAAAACAAGTAGGGAGCCAGTAGCCAAGAAACTCGTCCGTCACGATGACAGCAGATGGGGGGCACAGACAGATTATTAAAGTTGACATGGAAACATTTTCAACAACGAGGCTCACATCCTGGTTTGTGGGGTTTTTTTTGTATTTTGTATTTTAGGAAAGACTCTCCCGTTCCAAGAAACGAGTCTGCTGCCCCAAATTGTACCCGAAAGCACATACTCTGAGCGTGCAGACGCTCGCTGGGGAGAGCAAACGGCAGCTGTGCCGCCATCCCTGCGCGCCCTCGCATGCCGAACCGCCTCTGAAACATGAAGAGGACAGCTTCAAAAAGCCAATTCGGCTTCCACTGAAAAAACCCTCATTCTGTGCTACCGCCTGAACAAATTGTACAGCTTTCCATCAAGCACTTTCATACCAATGTACTCGACAATTTCAGAGATCATTTAAAAAGAAATATGTTACAGCAGCCCTGCCAACCACAAAAAAGGTCTTGTGACTCAAAAGGATCAAATCTGATAGGAAAAAAAAAGTATTTTTTTTATATACAAACCATTTGAAGTCAAAAGTTCAAAACCTAATATTTTTACATGCCTGCTCACAGGCAGATGCCCCGAGGTTATTCTCTCAGCCTCTATCTACAGCTATCCTCTTGTTACGCGCTTCGCCTTCCCTGCCGTATGCATCCAGGCAATTAACTTCAGAATTTTGCTACAGGCATGAAGTGCTTTGAAAATAAACAAAAACATTTTCAGAAACCTACATGAGGAAGGTAGGTAAGGAGAAGACAAGTTCACAAACACACTCAAAGGTAAATATCCTCGCCACACTGCCAATTACACCTTTTAATTCCCTGACGAGGCCAGCACACGCTCTAGGAGACAACCTGCCCGGGGCGATGCGTGCCACTTTCCACTCTGCCTGGTTTTATGTACGGACGGAAAGACGCGGTTACGTCAGATGTATGAAGAGACGCACAACCTTATATTCAGCTTTGGAAGCACCTAGGACAGAAATCGCCAAGGCACACGAGTTTCTTCCCACACTGCAGTGATTTGGAGACGAAGTCGGGAAGCACCCGCTGCAAGGTGACTTTCCAGCGCAGTTTTGACCAAAAGCGATGGTACAGTGGAGGTATCTTGGCCGATATGCCATATGCTCACTTAGACAAACACCACTGATGGGCTTTGACAATACAGTCCTTTAGGACTATCCGGTGGGCTTGGCAGCGCTGGGTTAACGGTTGGAGTCCATGATCTTAAAGGTCTTCTCCAACCTAAACGATTCTGTGATTCCATGATCTACCATAAAACTCACAACGTAAGGTTTAATGCTGCTATAATTTTTTTATATTCAAAGCTCACTAGTTGCTGTACAACCCCACCTGAAACAAAGATTAGCCCTAATGGTTGAAAAAAAAGCAGCCTTGCTAATAACACCTGTGTTTTGAGTTGCAAAGTTGGGCTTTCCATTACCAGCTACTACTGGTAGCTGGTTACTACTTGGCTTACTGGTTCCCACCTACTTGAAGCTGCTCTAATTTGCTCCAGCAGAACGCAAAAAAACCTTTGCAGTTATTTTCTCATGCATGAGCCGCTGGTGCACCGCAACTCCCTTTGGCTTCCTCCTTCCATGTCAAATGTCCAAGCTCTGGAAACTCCCCACCCGTGGCTGAGAGTCCTACAGAGCACAACGCCAGGAACTGCGCAGCCCAAAGGGGGAAGCAAGCGGTGCAAGGCTCTTAGAAGAAGGGATGAGACTGAAAATCCTGCATGTTCGTCATAAGATGAGGCTGCCTAACAAGTTTAAATTACTTGGCCGTACTTCAGAGCTAAAGTCGATACCCTTTCATATCACAAATCCCAGGCTGCCCTATTTTGCACCTTATGTTTGTATGGTACATGGCAACACTAAGTCTTGCAAAATATTCCAAATTACTTTCAAAAGGGTGAAATGAAAACAGAGGCAGTCATCAGAAGACTTAAGCCTGAGATGTGGCAGAGGAGAAGGAAAAAGAAAAAAAAAAAAAAAAAGAAAAAAATAAAGGATTAACCTTCCTCGTTGGCAACTTAAGAATACTAGTAATTGAAAAAACAAAATCTCATTTTCAGCCTTTGACCCAAGAGGAATAAAAACGTGCTTCTTTAACAGTATTTTTGTCACCCTGTCCACCAAACCCCAGCCTTTTAGAGAAAAAGTCTGCAGCCAGGATCAACAGGGAATTTTTAACATACCTTTCATAAACCTTTAACTTCCTCTAGTACAAATTCATTGGAAATGTGGAAGGCGTACGTATTTTAGGCAGGGTTTACTGTGCGTGTTACTCTCATATGATTTATCCTGCCAAGCATGAAAAGCAAGCAGCGGAAGGAGGCTGCCAGGTGTTGGTGCTAGCCCTTCCACAGCAGCAACAGCCGGGGCTTAAAAGTTTTGTCTCGCTCCAGGCTTCCCATGAATTGCAAATCTTCAGGTTGCCACAGAAACTCTCTGGGCTGACACACAGCCATCAGGAAGCATCACGGTCATCTTTTCCATCTTGTTTGCTTTGCATCAGAGCACTTTAAACTCCCTGTGGCATTGGTGCTCCGCAGAACGATTCCCTCCACGCAGTTATTCTTGTGCAGTGTCCAAGCCGCAGTGATTAATCATTCCTGCTTCCTCGGCTGACATATCGAGGTGGGGAAACGACATCCTAAATGAGCAGAGCTGATTACCTGGGAAAGCAATTCTTCAAGATAGCACAGCTAACTAATAGCTCCATCTGCTACAAAAACACATTCCTGAGCCCCAGAAGTAGTGTCAGGATACAGTTAACAATTTCGTTGCATCTGCCAAATTTGAAATTGTTTGTCACAAGTTGCCACAGATATGTGGGGAGCACCTCACCATTTCTCTCCACGTCGCCTTGGAAAGCAGGGAAGCTCAATCAGAAGGTCGACAGCGACTCGCGACAGGGATGCTCAAGGTTAGGTCTGGACTGAAAAACAACCCAATATTATACATCGCCGGGACAATCCTTTGGTTTCTCTCACATGTCCCCGCTTCCAAGCAGGTTTAGCACACGTGTGTCCCCACAGATGCACAGGAGGGCTTCGGCCATGGGACAAGGGACAGGGTGTCCCGAGGCGTTGGTACACCCAGGTGAAACGCCAACGTGGCACAGATGGCACAAGATGCACCACATTGATTAAGCCTTGCTACAAACGAAGCTGCCCCATCACTGTGGGATGCTCTGAGGAGCAGTAGGGTTGGCAAACCGTACCACACCTAAACAGAAATAGTCGCCTGTTCCCAAAAAGCACAGAGCCACCAGTGAGGACCCCCAGCACCCACTCAGAAACCTCAGGTCACAGCCACAGCCAGGCAAACCCACCCTGCCAGGAGCCATTCCTCCCTGCAGCTCCCCTGTTTCTACCCCAACAAGAGTACTGCTACTGCAGCCTTCTCGCTTTCAAGTCAAACCGAATTTTAATAAAAAAACCAAACCAAACCAAAGAGCCTACCGCTGCTCGTACCCAGGTCTGCAGGAGACGGGCACCCCTCGCTCGCCACAAGCCCACCCACCGCCAAAGAGTGGCACCGCTGAGGGCTGGCTGCCCTGCGAAATGAAGCCTCTGCCTCGAGCTAGACCTTCACTGGGCATCAAATACCAGCTTTTCACAATACCCATAAGCTTGTAATTAAAGTGCTTGCTTCTTGTTTTATTAAAAAAAAAACCACAAAACTTATATTCAGGAAGCGCAGTTTCATATCCTCACAATCAGATAACCAGTCTCCGGAACGAGTCATAGGGAGGACCAATACGTATGTTAAGACTTCGGTGGTCACTTAAAAATGTGTTTTTACAAATCCTATCCCAGATGCAATCGCTTCTTTACAGATTCAGAAAATTGGCATAGATACTAGAGCAGCAAATCGGCAAATATACCTTTTAGTGGATCCCCGTCCCACCAAAGCTGCTTGAGCTGCTGCTGGGCCACAGAGATACTGGACGGGTCAATTTTGATTACATTTTCTGAAGTATGTTGATGCTTTATCTGGCAACTCTGTTGCAACCAATGCTAATTCACACCCTTGGGCACCACTTTCACTGTCACTCCAATATAAACAATGTCTGGTTCAAGATTTGGTCAAGCATTTCTCAAGATTTTTCTGTAGGATCATAATATTAGGGCTACTGCTCTACCTATTCCCCTCATCCCCTTTCAGAATTGTAGGCTTAGGTATACTCAAATGATTTAAGAAGCTGAAGCTTTAAGAGTAGGAAAATAGTGAAACTCCTGCTACCTGCAGAGCCACCAGCTCCCGCGAGTGCCCATCACCCAGTTAACGCCCGCCTGGTGCAAAAATCCAGTTACAGCCTCAACTGGCCAAGATTATTTCCCGTAGGCACTCAGTCGAGCCAGAATTTGCTTTTATTGGTACCGTCAGCGGCGCCGGCTTCATTCGCCAGGGCGCACGGATGCTGTGGGCTGAACACCATCGCTTCGGCAGAGCGGGAGCGTTTCCAGCTCACGCTGCGCTGGCTCCCCCGTCTCGCCAGCCTTCCCCGCACATCACTCACCGCCTGACAGACCGACGCTTCCACGAGAATGATTAGAGAAACTAGAGGCGTTTCGCAAAACATATGCATCGCTACAAACGGATGGATTGCAATGCAGTGCCAAGCAAAACCTCCAGACACCGCCGTGACAGAAGATATTTCATACACCCAGAGAACACCACGTGCGGAACGTCTCAGGGTGCCTGACCAGCAGAATGCACCTCAAGGTGTATTCTTGAACTTTAAAAAAAAAAAAAAGCTGCAATGGACTGCCAAGGCACCTTGAGTCTTTACAAAGCCCAAGCTTAACAGAGCACTACAAGAGTTACACAAATCATCTTGATGGTCCTCTCAGTAGATGTCTTCTGTATCTTCATCTACATCTATCTCCTCATCTATCTTTCCTCATTCATGGCTCTTGGGAAAAACCTTGCCCCAAATTAAGCTATGACTGGAGGTCTGATTACCAAGGCTACACCACATCTCCCAAGGAGAATCAGCGATCCCCATTTTAACAATGAGGTTTTTTGTTTGGGTTTGGTTTTTTGTTTTGTTTTTTAAGGTTATTAAGAGAAGGCTTCCAGGGTGTGTGTGTGTGTGTGTGTGTGGAAACCCAAACATCTAAGAATGGCATCAGATCTAACGGCAACAAGCTGGTCTTGGAACCCCAGGTTTAAAGGCTTCATTTGGATAATACACTGAATTCTATCATGAGACAACCTTAAATATAACTTGCCTGTTTCACCCAACATTAACGCTCCAGCAAAGCTGTTTATACTGGCACACTGTCTCACCAACTCACATCACTGCAAAGCCATCAAAACATTAAGATATTTTCATACTTCAAACCGCCTTGCTCTCCTTCGCTTCACCGTTGTGTCCTCAGCTCTCTCCGCTGCGCTCAACCAATGCATCAATCTCCCCGATAACCACGCCACACTTCCATCATGTGTCAGCAAAGGCAAGGAGCTCTAAATTAGTACCGTTGAAGTGATTTGCTGGCTGTGTTTTATTTATTGCATTTGTAAAATACAGAAATTACTATGCTATCCAGTAGAATGATAGAAGTTCAATCACTTAAGAAATTAGCCCATTAAACAAGAGAACCACAAGGCCATGATCTCGGATTTGCTTGCGAGTGCGCTTCCAGCCTGCTGGAATACCCCCGTGGTGTTAGCCGCTCAAACCTTTGGTTAGAACGAAAGGGCTATACGCTTCTGTAATTAATACAAGAAAACTGCGCAGGCAAAAGCATTTTCCAAAAATTACTTAGCTTCTATCTAAACAAATCTGTCGTGTTTCCCTCTGCCATGGAAGGAGGGAGAAAAATGCCTCAGGAGCAGAGATTTCATAATTTCATTCAAAAGTCACCATTCATGTGTTGTGCTGTTGACAGCTAATTAAGTTCTCCCAAGGCAAAATAAATGTAATGTTTTAAAGTTGCTTCCTTGTTTTAAAAATCCTGAGTGATATTTCACTTACGCATTATTAATCAAGGAAAAAACAATTAAATAGGGTATTGGAATTTGCTTCAGCAAGAATCCCAGCACCTTCTGCATCCCGTAAGTAGGTCACTAATCAGGTTTGGGTTTAATTTTGCTCAATTCTATTTCTTGGCACTGACAACTATCACTCTGGACACAAGTACTTACTCTGCAACTTTGGTGATTAGACAATAAACTCCATTTTGCTTTGTAAGGACAAAAGACATGGGAAGCTGAGCAAATGAGACAGAAAGGTTGAGATACAGCGTCCGTTCCCTATTTTTACCTTCGGGTTTTTCCACACCGCAAATCACCTACCCGGAGGCCAGCGGTGCCTGGCTGATCATCATGCAAAGCTCCCCCTCCCCATTAAAGGTTTTTTTGAGCCGCATTTAAAATGGCTTTGAGAAAAAGCCACGGGATTTGTGCTGTTACGGACGATCATTACAAAACTTTTCCGCAAAGTTATCGTGCGCAAAGGGTACCACCTCCTACGACGAACAGGGTGGCTACGACAAGATGGTTATTTAGAGCTGTTTCCAGCAGACTGCAATGTACGCTGGCAAAGCCACGACCAAATAAAATCTGCTCCCACAAGTTCACCTCAATAAACATACCAATTTAAAGCAATTTGGAGAGGTTCATTTATTCCTTCGTATTCCTACGACCAACACTATTTCATGCTTAATACATGGGGCAGCTACTAGAACAGCTGATAGGCATTACCGTCTAGATCCAAATAGATTAAACTAAAATAATGATCCAAGCAAATAAACATTTCAAGCCAAAATTACTGGACACCTGAAAGCAGCCTTCAAAGCATCATTTATCAGATATATCTGCTGGGCTGTTTTTAAAAACATATACAGCGAGGAGAAAATATATTGAGCCACATCTCCACATAACACCACCAAAGCATTATCACAATAGCATGTCCACAACAGTTATTGCAGCAAAGTGCCTTTTCTTCATCTTCTGAAAACCCATGTAGATAATACTTCAACAATAACCACACATTACTCCCTGTGGTATAGACACACACAAAACGCATTAGGAGCGATGCCAATAGCTGAAATGCTTTTCTCAGTGCCTCTATTCAGGCGAGCGCCTTGCAGGTGCCGCAGCGCTTTCCGAATTCAGCTCCAGCGGGAGCTCCAAATCAATACGGCTCCTCGGCCATCATCCAGCCTAACTAAATCACTCCAAGGGCAAGCCCCACTGAGTTATGTGACCGTTTCTTCTCCTGCTTTACCGAGAACGGCAAGCCATAAACCAATTCAATTCAAGGTAACCCAAGCTCACGGGTGGAATGGAGCACGTGCGGGCTACGAAGCGAGATGGGCGCGTGTTATCGATTGCGCTCTGCAGGACAGAACTGGGGTGAATGATATCGCACCTTACGGTCACAAGGGCAGGGGTAACGGGAGCCACCCACGCAGCCCACCCTTCCCTCTCCTGCCGAGTGACCTTGTCCTTCAAGCTCGTTGGGTCCAAGCAAGGCTCGTAAACCCAAGCAAGGCAAAGATACAGGTCGGCTGCCTTCACCAGAGCGCTGCACCGCACAGAAGCTTCTGCACACAGAAATAAACCTGTTTACTTTCCCAAATCAAGGGAACTTCACGTCCTCTTTGCGGCGAGTTATTCAAAGATGGTTTTCACATGAGCTTGCCAAAGAGAATTTGAGGTTTGTGGGTTGCGCAGCAGGAGATTTTTTTGGTTAGCGGGTGGAAGTGGTCGGGCTGGAGGCTGTTTTTGAAGTTGCCCCATTTGCTCAGATTTCCCCTGAAGCGACCTACAAAAGCGAAGGGGAGAGGGAAGAACTTGTGCTTCTCTTCTCTAGTTTATTGCTGTCAAAGACACCTTAAAAGCTTTGAGAAATATTTTTCCTCTTGTTTTCTTTCTCTGTGTTGTAAATTCAGGTCACGCCTGCACTTGAAGTTTATCAAAAGGCAAACTGGAGAAACTGTCTTCTCTCAAAAAGCAAGAGAGGCTACGCTTTGATGTCCAGGGGGCTTCACTGGCAGCATCACCACCAGGAGACTGTTGCCCCAGCTCTGCTGAAACAACTCAAACCAGAGAACGGATCTGTGTCTTACACGGGGAAAAACCACTGGCAGCAGGGATTGCTATTCAAAAATAAAACGGCCTGTGAGGATCTGAAGAAAAGAAAAGAAGAAAAAAAAAAAGAAGAAAAAAAAAGATATTTGCTATGGGCTCAGCAGCCTCCTATCTGCCTTAAATGCACAAGGCTGCATCTGGGACTGTCACAGGACACGCTGGGTAGAGCAGAGCAGGTCCCCTTAGGTTTGGTACTCCTTGCATTCCCGGTACAGATCCCAGGGGGTAACAGCAATCTCCCATGGTAATCAAGGCACATTAGCCCAATTCAAACAGGGAGCAAGGACAAAAACCACTGGCCTCCACAAGAAAGGCACAAAATGGAAACGGGGACCACCGTGAACTAACCCTCCGTTACAAACTTCCCGCCTCTCCGGCGTGCTGCAGCCATCCAAGCCCTGGCTGCCGGGAATCCCGCAGCAGCACGGCCGGGGCGGCTCAATGATGCGCAGAGGACACTCCGCGCTGCCTTTCATGTTTCCCTCTGTGTGCTGGGGACGGGCGATGAGGGAATTCTTTACCCTGGAAATACTCAATTATTTTAATAGGATTACATTTGAGATTGACAACGGTTAGAACAGTCCCTTGAATTTATTATCCTGCCAGCACTCCAGATAAGTAATTTGAATGCACAGATCTCTTAAGTTTAAGTAACTAACTGGCAAGGAGTCAATTCCCGCCCTCCATAGTTTCAGGCACAACGCAAAGGTTTGGAAATGCCTTCCTGAACTCAGCGGGAAAATGCCTAACACAGCCTTGCACACACCTAACCTTTCCCGTATGCTTCTTCTAACGATGCTTTTGCCTGTTGGTATAGATGTACCAGCACAAGGGCAGAGGAGCTAAAACCTGCGGATTAATCCTTCCACTTTAAAAATGTCCCACGTTAAGAGTAACCCAAGTCATAAAGTAAGGGAATGTAGAGTCCAAAATGATGTGGACTAATCCAGCTCTTCTTCTGTACTACAAATACTATACATGACGTCAAGCAGCAGTAGATTTAAAGCCAGAATTGGCATTTCAGAGGAACGCAATCATTTCTGTGGAGTCACAAAAGAACTTGCAGGGCATCCTGCCCCGTGGGGCTACGGCTCATGTATTTAAATGTCTCCTGCCAGGGGGCTGCATTCCTACCCCATGGTTCATCCCCAAGGAACTGGCTCACAAACCTCCTTCCCTGCGCACCTGCAGAAGCCAAGGACAAGCAGGGAGCCACAGAGCCTGGAGGAAGGAGTTGGAGCAGGGCAGCGGTGGGCAGGCAAGGCAGCCCCTCTGCCCGGGCTCCAGCGCAGCGGCTGCAGGCAGCAAAACAGCCTGGGAGGTGCCAACCTGCTGCACCACCCCGACACCCTGCCTCGCTGCCTTCCCCTGCGCCGGCTTGCATCAAGCATCAGGCATGCACGGTGTAGGTTATTTACTTGAGGGGGGAGGGAATTAATAAAAAAGTCGTAAGTGATATTTACATAAAGCTTGACATACTCAAAGCCCTGTGCAAACATTAATCCTTAACAACCCTCAGAGGAAGGTCAGTTATCCTCTTTCCACATCAAAGAAGTCTTTAGCAGTGGCTGCAGCAGCTCCAGCCCCCGCCAACTTGCTGTGCTCTACTCCAGCTCATCAGCATTAGCTGTATCCCCTTACCTTGCTAATTCCCTTTGAACACCCTCATTTTAAAGACAACCACTCTAACGCAGGAAAACAAACCTCTATTGACTAACAGCACCCAGCCTGACTCCCTGAAAACACAGTCAAAACCACTGCCAGCACACCCGACCGGCTGCAGCTCTTGGTGCTTGGCTCCAGCTGAGCTGGGGGGGAGCTGGTTTCTTTTGCCTAAGGCAGGAAGGAGTCAAGAGAAGGGGAACCCATGCACGTGGATGAGAACAGTGGATCTCCAGCAAACTCCTTCTGGCTTCCCTTCGGAGCCAGACAGTAGCAGCCATCACATCCTTGCCCATGGATTTTTTTGCCATCGGCTCCAGCCCTAAGCATCTCGAGCAAATGCATTCCACAACGAAGGTAGGGAGAAAGGAGGGGTCGGAGCAGAGAGTTTGTCACCTTTGCGACAGCCATTTACCTTTAGTTTTGCAGGTGAAAACCTTCTGTGAGACAGACTGGGTCCAGCCTGAGGGCACACGCTCCGGAGAGGTGCGGCAGCACCGGCAACTGAAGCAGCTGAAGGCTCCACACCGG
The DNA here is from genome assembly GCA_035590275.1 of Ibycter americanus. NCBI lineage: Eukaryota > Metazoa > Chordata > Aves > Falconiformes > Falconidae > Ibycter > Ibycter americanus. Next base: position 7,518,847 of record JAVJGI010000039.1, on the reverse strand, counting down.
TGCCCAGCCCCGCTCCTCCCCACGCAGCTCCCACCCGTGTGACGGACCACCCACCCACCTCCAGCCCCACGGCCGCGTGGGCTGGGTGCAGGTCTTCCTAACGGAGAGGCAGAACGGCGAGCACGAGGAGCCATACGTGCGGCTGCAGAGGAATGGGAGCCTACACAAGCTGGTGGATACCCAAAAGTCAACTGAATAGGAAACGAGAGCGCCTGGGGTAAAAGCGTGGAAAAAAAAAAAAAATATCTATAAGCAGAGTGAGTGCTGGCAGAGCAAGTCCGGAACGCCGCAATCCTCTGCTGCTGTCAACAAATCTCTATAAACCCTCTCAGCAGCGCACATTTCATCCCTCGGCTGTTGACTGCCTCACACCGAAAATAACAGCTTACCACCAGGCTTCTCCATTAGCTCCAGGGACAGAGGTCTCTTTGCAGGAATCTGCAGCTTGATGATCCACGCTGGAATAAACACACTTCGGGTGTCAGGCTCCGCATTTCCCAGCTTTCAGATTAGAAGAGCGTGTCCAAAAATTGCAGGAGGCACCAGCAGCCCTTTCTTCCTCCAGTCCCTACCCAGTGGCAGGGCAGCACCTTTCCCAAGCCACCCTCTAGCCTGCAAACATTCCGAATAATGCCAGCGGTGTCAAGGCCACCAACTGCTCCTAAAGCCTTTTCTGAGCTTTTTCCCTTGAAATTCAGCTTCCTGGCACCCCACGCTGCGAGATACAACTGAGATACGGGAAAAGCATGCCACCCCTTCCAAAGGCTGCAACACTTCTGAAAAGGCAATTTAATGCTCGCTTTGTGTTCAAGCTGGGGGAACCAAACAGAGGAAAAGAAACATGTACAGGCATTATCACGCTGGCCAGCAACCAAAAAGGTAATTAAAAACCTCCCCCTGAACAGGTGGTCAACAAAAACCACTATTAATGCCTTTGATTGCCAAGCAAATGTCTTTTAGCACACTAGCTGTCGCAGCAAGTCCCTGAGATTTGAAAGCATATTTCTGTGCTCTGACACCTGGCCCATAACAAAATGGCTATCGATCCGCCGCCAGCTTCCAGCGCCGCCAAAGATGCTGCCGGGGCAGGGGACGCACGGTCCGGGCACGCCGGGGACAGTGACAATGCGCCCGGGGCACGCTGCAGAGCGCGCCGCGCTGCTCACGGGGCTGCTGCTGCACAGGGCGCTGAGGACCCCAGGACCAGGGCTGCAAGCGCATCCCTCGTTATTTAGGCAGCAGAGGATGAGCACAGGACCCTGGGTCCTGCGGTGCCGACACTGGGCACGAGCTGGGATTGCTGCCGAATCCATACACCGATGGTGTAAGAACTATTTTCAGTAGACAACGTGCTCTACTCAAAATAAAACTAAACCCAATGAAAAAAACAAGTTGGATGAGCAGTGTCAGAACTGCTCACCAAGATAAAAGTGGATAAAAACTCGCCAGCCCTGAGTCAGACTCTGTGGTTACAGAGCAATAAGCGGTTTGATTTATGGTGACGCCAGTGCCATTACAATACCTGGGCTTTTAGGGAGGAGGTCTATCAAAAGATTGCTTTTAGTATGAAATTCAACCGGAGATACAATTTTTTTTCTTCTCGAGGGTGGCAAATTGTCTATATAATTTTAGGCCCCTGTAGTAAACATCCTAAAAATACACACTTTTTCAGCAAATCGCATTATCTTGAATGATGTTTGCTGAATTCTTTTGCTTCCCTGGCTAAGGTCGGGGAAAGGAAAAAAACACTCCGTAGCCAGTGCACCCGTGCTCCAGCCCCCAGCAATTTGCTGCACATGTGCTTAAATCCCATTCAGCAATTTTACAGCAGACACCTCTTTGCAAAGAAGATTTAAACCTAATAGAAAACTTAAAAATACAAAAACCGTAAGACAGATAAGCATGTGCAAAGGCTGGCGAGGAACATTACAGGATCCCTGTAAATGGAGGATTTTCAAAACTAAATTAGAAATTATCTAATACATCTGATCCTATCTCAGAAATAAAGATAATCTCTTTCAGCTCCCTTTCTATTACCTTGGGTGCTTATACCAGGAAGAATTTGATTTCTTCAGATGGATATATATTTTTTTCTAAAGGTAGAAGTGTGTTTTATTCCAAAAAATGCCACCTTTTAAGCTTGCCCCGTTTTAAAAGCGAGTTTATAACCGATATTAACCTTGCAAGTGTTTTGATCATTTTTTTTTCTGCCATTTCTCAAGGGGTCCAACTTTCCTACAGAACGGGAGCGTTATGCTGCTGCCTAGAGAGAGTGACACTGGCTGTTAAGCTGTACTAAACACCTACCAACACGGGCCTGCCTTGTGCTTCAGAGCATCTTCACCTTTCACGTAATGGTACCAATGGGCACCTCTTTTCACAGTGGTGACTAACACGCGCTAAGTAAAATTTGATGCACTGAAATAAATCTCCGAGAGACCTTTATTGAAAGGTGCATATATTTTAATAATCCTCCCACACCTTCGTGCCAGGGCTTTCTCTTAAACAGTAATTTTAGCAGCTTCAAGAATTGTAGATATAATAATCCTGAACCTAGAATGGCAAAGACTAACAGTGGGACTACAAAACAGAACCAGGTGTGAACTCCCCTGCAAAAAAATTAAGTAATACAGCCTGCAATTAGATGCCATTTCTCATTCATTCCAGTCCCATTATACAGAAAAATAACTTCCAAGGAGGACATCAAGGACTTTCTTCGCATGAAACTTTATATGTAAATATTAGCTCGACAGTTGCAATTGAAATCTGACATCAGTAATGCTTGTGTTTTGCAAAGCAAGGATCGAATCGTACCAAGGCAAGACTGGAAGCAGTCGGTTACACTTGGAAGACCCCAGGCTAGTCACTTGATGTCCCCCAACGATGTCTCGCTGCCTCGTGCAGGTGGCCAGCCCTCACTGCACAGAGCCAGGAGCTGGAGCAGCTCTCCCAGAGCTTCCCTGGCACGCAGCAAGTGCAACGCAGCACCGACGGCACCAGCCTTTGCATCCCACTGGCCTTTCTCCTCCCTGCTGCTCCTGAGTATGCTGAAGCTATTCAACCCCAAACTCCTAGATGGGATGTGCACCTCAATCGTGTGATATGAGATGATCTCTGAATGAGGACGGCACACGTGGGATGTGTATTTCGCGGTGGGTTGTCCGTCCCCCTGCCCAGTTTACCCATCTGTTCATCATTCATGCAGAAAGTTGTTGAAGAGATATCACAGCACCAGCTTTCCCACTGAAATTAAGGAATCTCCACCTCCTAGGAGGACGTGGAGGAGAACAGAAATCTACAAAGCTAGCGGATGCACAGGAACATGACTGCACTCTGAGATGGACTCCCAACCCTGAGTTTCTTCTCCTCCCTTGTGCACAAGCTGGAGCAAGCCAGGTCACTGGCCTGGGCAGATGCATGCGCAGGGACACGTACAATTCACAACACAGTTAGCATGCTAAGAATACTCACCCTGCTTTAAAGAAGATAACAAGTTTGTCAAAAAATCCCCTCCGGAAACAAAATTTAACGCATGCAAATCTCCACTGTTTCCTCTGAAGGAACTGCCTTAACCAACTGGAGCATCTTCACCACGTCAAGGGCAGCAAGCAAGGAACACATGCCCAAGCAGCCTAGCACGCACCCAGCACCGCAGCTTGCAGGTTTCTATGTATTTACATGCATACACACACATCAGTCTGCTAAAGAAACAGATAAACTGGTAGGTTGTTCTGGCAACTTAGTAAGGTCATAAAAATATATATATATACACCACTGAAGTGCAGCATACCGAATATAAAGCTTAAGTCACTCACAATAAAAATACCTGAACTTCCTTCCTAAAATGGCTGATGAACCATCTGAGGAAAAAAAGGCAGATGTCAGGAGCACGAGATTACTGTACTCACAAATCATATGCTTTTACGGTATTGCACAGCTTTGCAAGAGAACGGAGTACGCCTGCAGGAGGGCAGATCTCCCAGCAAAGGGAAAGGGGTCCCTATCAGAACCTCCAGTAGTAGCCTGAAGTGAACACGAAGCCCACGCCAAGAACAGACTTTGTCAACTTCCCCTAAGGTAACCCAGCTTCCCTCGAATGACCTTTACAAATGTCACATCATCTGCAACACACCGTAACGTTTTTTATTAGAAATTAAACTAACGGCTTGGAAATCCTACATTGCCAGGTGACGCAGGGCTTTTGTCCCCCCCTAACAGAGGGGGCAAGAAAACTCGCAACTGAACCCTTAGCCGAATGCTACAGCAACCCAAAGCTATGATCTTTATTGCTTTTTAAAGAAAATACTAAGAGCAACTGGCAAAGCTCGATAATGCTTAAGCCTCTGTATGGTATATTAATGCTCCCAATGAAACTAAGGTTCCTCCAGCCTTTAAATTACAGCTGTGTGGCAGAAACCACCGCGCTGCCAAAAAGTGAAAAGCCCAAACCAGTCTATCTAGCTCTAATCCGATAAGTAAAACAAGTAGAGCAACACAATGTCACTTTGCCTTCAACATTTATGGTTCAGAGAAGAGTTTGCCTTACTTGAGGCTAAAAATAATGCAGCTGAAGGCATTAAACATATCCGCTACCGATTTACCTACAGACTCTGGGAATACATGCGGAGCAAGCCATGGCTCTGTACTAGTAAGAGCCTGGCTCAAGATTTACTTAACACTTGCATCTTCCATAAGTCAAGTCAACAAGCAAAGCGTTAAACGGTCTCCTTGCAGAAGCCTCATGAAAAATACCTGTAAAGAAATGCACATATTAAGGCTCCAGACCACTGGGTAGCTGCCAAAAATGATGGAATACAGTATAGTTTACTTATTTCTTTTTAATGGCTTCAACATTCCACCTGAAAAATGGGTCCTGGAGCTACATAAATGGGGATAAAAATTAAGCGACAGTTGCCATTTGTCACTACAGAAGCTGATCACACACATTGCTCATATAATCACACAGAGCGCAGCTGATCCTCGGCTTCCCTGGTTAGAAGAGAGCGAAGAGGCACTGCAGAATAAACACCTTAATTGTAAGTATAATGTAGTATAAAAGTACGTTATTATATACTAGTACAAACATCTTTGTTTAATAAAGTATGATGGAGCTTTGCCTTTTGCCTTCCACCCTTAACATCGCTTTAACGTGTTTCAGTTATGGGCTGTTGCCTGACCGTTAGCCTTTTCAGAAGGCACCAAAATAGTTTCTCAAGCTTAATGTCATTCTGTGGCTTTACCGTGTCCCTCCTCTCAACCCTCTCTTCCTGTGGTCAGCAGGGGGAAATTCCATTTTTAAAAGAGAACAAGCGTTTTTCAAACAGAAAGGAACACCGCTGCTGTTATACCAACATCATTAACAACCTGAAGCCCTCACTCACCTCTTGGTCTGAGCTTGGCAAGCTCTGCCAAGCACGCGGCAGCGGGAAGGTGCCCCGAGCAATGGGTGCCCCCGTGCTCAACACGGGGTGTAGGAAGTTTGTCCCGTTCCTTCCTTCCCTGACCTTGGGGCAATGCCAGAAAATAGGAAGAGTCTTCTTTTTCCTGCCAAATGGATTCCCAGAGACTCAGCCATTAACAGAGGCCAGCCTCGTTATCCGAAGATGGGATTTAAGGCTTTCATCCCCATCACTTGAGCCCACCTCTAAATAAGACCCGCCACCAAGGAAGGTACTTCTAACACCATTTAATACATAAACAAGCGTTCAGGGAACTGGAGCAAACAGAGGGGAGGAAAACCACCAGGTCTTATTTACAGATTTCCCTCATTTCTACAAATTTCCCTGCGCTATGAAGCCACATTTTCATTTCGTTCCCATACAAAAATGCCAGCAACAGCTCTCCACTGGGAAGTTATGCCTTTATCTTTTCATTCGCTTCTGTGTGCACTCTCAAAGGAGGCAAGGAAGTATGATAAATACTTTTTTTTTTCCAGTCACAAAGCATCCCAAAATAAACACGAGAAAGCTCTGAACCACAAAATATTCTTAAGTACTTGACACCAAGTTCCCTCTAAGAACTACACAGATTGCACATTCACAGAATACTGCAATTCTTCGCACATTTTCCAGGCCATATTTCCGCAAGTTTGCACAGTTTCTTCCAAAATATTGTGCAACATATTATACCACTGAAATACTAACTGCTTGGCTGGACACACAAGATTTGCTCATTTTCTCTTTTCAGCCCAAGTTTCAGGTGATGCTTCTATGCGATTTTTTCATCCAAACCAACAGTATAGTAAAATCATTTCCTAAATCCCCTAAAGAGTTGGAATTATTATCCATTTCGCACTAAGCATCAACTCTAGAAAACCTGTTCTAGGAGAGTCTACCAGAAGCACAACTCTGTTGAAGGTCAGCTTCATTCTTCCAAACTCAACTATAAGAAGTCTAGCCTCACTGCGGGGAATCACATATATATACACACACACACACAGGAGCGGAATCATATATATATATATATACACATACACATATGAAGTATATTTCCACCCCCAGGTTGCTCCTGTTTCAAAGGAGCTCCATCTTCAATCCAGACAAACCCTGGGTGGCACTGAGGCCAAAGCTGTGACTTGTGTTCAGTAGATGACGGCCAAGTAGTAAGACCAAACAGCAGCATTTACACAGTCAGTAAACTCGCTGCTCAGGCTCAAGCTAGAAGCAGAGATAAGACCTTTAAAGACATTTGAAGAGACCATCACCAGAGCAGCTGGGCAGGAGCATCCTGTACGAAGGCTGCGGCACCAGCGCCTGCCCAGCAGCATGGAAGAACCTACGGAGGAGCAACGTGCTGCAAATGTACCAACAGGCAAGTCACAAACGGAACGTCAAGCTTCGCCATGGGGAACCTACTTGTGAGGCTGAAAGCCCAGAAATCCTTCGTTAGCTGCGCCGCTCATGTAATGACTCATTTCGGCAGCGAGTCCGTGGCAGGAAGATGCTGCTCAGCCACGGTGGCGAGTGCTGGCACCCGGAGCGAGAGCATCCCACTGACACCAGTCCCCGGCTGGAGCGCACCGGACTGCTGACACAGGTGGCCGGCGCTGTCAGACACCGTGCATCGGCGGCACCAGTCTGCGCGCAGTTATGACCACAGGGCTATTTTGTTTTTATGTACAGAGGTTTACTACCACCTTATAAAAGAAGGATTTCCAGAAGGCAAATGGACCGATGTCTCAAAATAGAGTGTTTACATTAACGCTTGGCAAGCAAAGCCCTGCAAACATAGATGAATAGGGATAAGCTATAAAAACACCACGGACATTTACTTGCTGGAATAGTAGCTTGTAATCCAATTTCAAGTCCTTCTGCCAAGTGTTACACACAGCATCTTTGTGTATGACGATTTCAGTCCTCGTCCCCCACCGCCCCTCAGCGAAGATTAGCCAACAAGAAGAAACAGCAATTCAGAAAGAACGCTCCATTTAAAAAGCCATTTCAATGGGAAGTTATGATCTGGGTATATCGGGACCCACTGCCCTTCCATTTGCAGAAACATTAAAAGACCAGGAAAGGACAATAAATACTGCCTGAGCAGCAAACAGGGATGCCAGAGCAAGGGCGGAAAAACAAACCTTTCTGCACCTTTCGGCTGTTAATGGAGAACAAATAGGCTTTCCCTCCATTTGAAGGGCTCACTAGAGCCCTGCTGATGGAATTACTGCTTTGTAATTAAACTTGCCTGCTCATCTCACACACGGTACACCAAGAGCAAAGTTGCATAAGGCAAGATAACTCGAGATGAACACCCAACCCTCTCCCACTGCAGCTCTGAATGCCAAGTTTGACGGATGTGTTTAGGTAGCAGGATGCATACTGGGACCAGTGGGTGCAGCCCCACGCTCTGCTGCCACGAGACCAGCAGTAAGGGTGACCCAGCTCAAGTGCTGGCTTCATTCTAGAGACTTTCACAGTTCTGAACACTTGTTTTCGTGGCCCTGATTATGCCGGGCTTTGGTGTTTTTAACGCGTGAAGCTGTATTTTTAAAGCTTCTGTCTGATTTCTTCTGATGCATGGGAAGAATTCTTCTTCCATTTGATTTTAGTTTGACACAACACAGGAAAGATCCATAATTCCGTTAATCACTCATCACATAAACAAAGAAACCTCTTGAGAACCAGAGAGCAACACGTACATGTATTTGCAATGCATAAGAGGATTTTTTTTTTTAAATGGTAACAATGCAATCTATTCAGTGTGAAGAGTCTGTGAGGCCAATTAAATACTTTGGGTTCCATAATTATAATTGCAGTAATGAATAGAAAGGAGCATTACAGCTTGCACAATGCAGTTCCTACTCAATTCAATGATTCAGTTCTTGTCTGCTTTCAACTAACCTTTTGTGTCTCTTCGTATCAGATCTTGCAGATTACTTTGAGTATAATAAAAATATCCCCAAATATCCCAGGTAATGTAATACATTAAGCATCCTTTGATTATGCCTACATGCAATCTACAGAAGGGATTATGCACTAAATGGATAACGTTCGTATTTATTAGTTTTAGACGTTAATGAAAGTTTGGAGGGGCTCAGGTCATCTTCTGAACATGCTGGCAAGCCCACAATGACAGGAGAAAGCTAGCACCTGCTCTCTGGGGATTTTTTGGAGGTTTTCTCCCCCTTTTAAAGATGCTCTTCATGATCAGCCCTCACCTGGGAAAGCGGTTCTAGGGAAGGACTCCTCTACTTCATCTCCTTCCCGGCAGCCTACCAGCAGCTTTTCTCTACGGCATGTCTGGGGAAATCAGCCTTAGGACAATTCAAGAGTCACTCTCAAAGAAGTTAACCCAAACCTGCTCCCTTTCCCCTTCAAAGGGTAAGACGTACCTTTTTGGTCGGTTTGGCTTTTTTTGTCAAATATTCTTAGGGCTCGCCTAATCCTGATGCCTATCTTTCGCTGCATTCAATATATTTTGAGAACGAATCACCTTATGGGAATCCCTTAACTTTTGAGTATTTCCAAATACACCAGAGCTGAGGCAGATTCCACTCCGCACCCCAGAGAACTATCATTTTCGGTAAACCTTCCCCATGGTCTCCCATAGCTAAGATGTAGTATTTGGCATAAAAATGTATTTTTATATACTCTGACAGCTCCCCCCCCCCCGCCCAGACTGTAATTCCCCAACAGCTAGCCCACAGGTGTCAGAAAGGAATCAGGCATCACTGAAACACCGAGGCAACTAGCTTCATCCCCTCCCTTTTTATATCATTACTCTATTCTCAGGTTTGGTAGGGAATGTCTTCCTCTAACATTAGCCATGATTTTGTTGACCTGGAAGAGACCAGCAAGCAGAAGGCTCAGCAAACCCGACTGCTGCATCGCGCTAGGCTCTACGCAACGCACATGGCGCAAAAGTCACTGACGCGCACAACTACCTGGGAAACAGGAGGACAGAAGGGAAACAGAAGCAAAGACTGTCAGCATTCGTGCCATCAATACAAAGGAGGTCTGGAAAGCCAGCCGCCGCTCTGCCCGTGCTGCCTCAGCTGCGACATTGCCCACGCTGCCTTCCCGACACGCAACTGCGCCATCCACGTGCGCAGTAAATATGCTAAAAACATGAGACATGAGCCTCAGGCTTTGGGACTACAGCAACACAGACCGTGCAGAGAGCACGGGAGCTTGTTTCTGACGCTACCGTGGTCTTAAACCCGGCTGAAAAGCCCGTAGCTGGCGCGCACACAGCGAGCAAGGCTCCTACGCGCCTCCGAAGGAGCTGCGATTTCTCGAGCCACCCGCAGTGCACTGCTGCCCTGTCTCCAAGATTTACAGACTGCTGACCAAGGCTATAGACAACCTTTTCCTTTACACTGAACCAATTAACAAAGTCAAATATCTCACCCATTAGTCTTGTTTCAGTGAACACTGTGCTCCCGAAGCAGGCCAGGCGGCTGCAGCTAGAAGGGCTCGATGGCAGAGCAGCACAACAATGCTGGAAGAGATATTTAAGTTTCTCTGTTTTACTTTAAAAATATATTCATCCAGCTGCAATTTACTGAAAAGGATTGCTTCCCCACTCCCCCCAACGGCCATGAATCTCTTTAGAGAGAACATTACATTACACCCATAATAGGTTTATGCAACACAGCACGTATTTGGTATGTTAGTCATGTCTCCAAAGCATTCTCTCCTTCACTTCCTAAGCCTCGGAGAAGCATATTTTCCCTGAAAGAGAAAAGGGTTAACGCTGGGCCAGAGCTGCACATGCACTAATTCCCCCATTTGTCTTGAGGAAATGAAAACAAGAGATTTAAGCAAATCCAGTTTTATGAATTCAAAACTTCAGACACTACTCGCATGACAGCAAAGCAACATCCTTCAGAGACTCGCAGAGAAAAGGAAAAATTAATTTTATTGATGGAAGGCCCAAAAAAGGCAGATCCTAATCTGGGCGAGTACAAAAACCTCCCCCTATCTGCAACAAATGGGACCTGGAGCACTAGGCGCTACAGTGATTTATTACAAACCTGAGGAGACATCCAAATCCACCTCCTTCCTCAGGATTAAAACCAGGATGCTTCTGGACTGTCACTGCTCATCAGAATCTACTCTGACGATCTGATCACCTTTGCCAACAAAAGCCCTGCACATCGTGGCAAGATAAATACGCTCGCTGGCCCTCGTACAGGATTTCTGCTTTCTTTTCTGACTCCTACAGATCAATGTCACACACTCCGTTTCGGCAGCAGCTCGGGCTGGAACAGGGAGTTTCATCCCCGGCTCTGTCAGGGCTGCTCCGGGCAGCTGCAGCCAGCCAGACCATGAAGAAACAGCTTATAGAATTAGAAAACCTTCCGAAATCGCTGCCTCCCTCCAGAACTTCAAGAAACTCAACCGGACATTACGTCAACCTGAGCACACCTTCCAATCACCTACAGTTACAACTGCTTTTATTTTTCTTAGGCATTTTTCAGAAAAAGGCTGATGAAGAGAGGCCTCCCCAAAAGGAACTCTGTAAAAATCACTAATTTCTCAGCTTTCACGCTTCCAGCAAACGCAGCTCGTAGGATCAGCCATCCGGAATTTAATGAGACTTACCAGGAGCTGCACGCAGCGGTGTATTTGCCTGTAACTAACACAGCCCCGTAAAAACTCCAGCGCTGCCACAATCTGGTCCGAGCGCGCGCACGGCCACGTTAGTTGACATTTCCTGTTGACTGAATTAGAGCATCTTTTAATGAGGCTCACTTCAAAACCATTTTAAATCCATTTGCTCATGTCAACATCAATGTATTCGGCATTATCTACCAATTAGTAAACCAGAAAGTATTCTTTAGATAATCTAAAAATCTCAGTAAAATATTCAACGTGTCATTCATTTACTACAAACTGCCCTATAAAAACAAATTACTGGAACCAGCTGTCACAAAGCAACAAGTGTCTAAGGACAGAGTGCTTTTTAAACCCAGGGCTTTCCAGAACGTGGCTAAGGCGTTAGCGTCAATACCGATGTCACGTCTTCATCTCCTGCAGGAATCAGTCACGCCAAATGCTGTCCGTGTCCCAGTGAAGCAATTACAGGCTTTTATACCACCAGGAGGACGCAGAGCGTTCTGCCTTGGACCACAGAAGGACATCCTGATGGTCAGAGGACAGAGCTGGGAAAGGGATCGCCTTTCTGCAGGATCCAGCATCTGGGCTTTCCCTTTCTGGCTCCCCAGAAGCGATCCAGCACGGTGGAGAGGCTCACAACCTGAATCGAGCATCTTTGCAGGCATCCAGGTAGAGAAGCCTTGCCTGCCCTTCCAGGCTTACTCGAGACTGACAGATTAAGTGATGGAAAAGTATTTTCCACTAGATCAGGTTGGCAGGGATACGGAACGGCTCTCTACCTCCAAGCCAAATCCAGCAAGCAGGTGCCAGGGCTGCAGCTCAGGTAGGGCACGTTGCTAGCCCCGCGCCAGCCCAGCCCTGCTCCAGAAGGATTTCTAACCCAGCAAAAGCCGTCTGGCCACAGCCTTCAGGCGAGCTCCTCTAATGCCGGTACAGCCCGCAGATTCGGCAGGGTGAATATCGCTCCCCTGCCACAGCATCACCCACCTCCGCTGCTGGGACCACCCCCGGACAGACCAACCCCACCAGCTCCCCGCCAGCCGCAGGGCCACTAGCAGAAGAAAAAGAAGGACCCTGCAAGCCTTTGCAACAACATGGCAAAACAATATGGTTTTTTACTCACAAGACACAAAAAAACGCCAAAAACACCACTGTTCTCCCCTAAGTTTGGCAGGCAAAGTAAGGGTGGCTGTTGTTTTTTTTTTTTTTTTAATCTCTGGAGTGTGGCAGAGCAGTAAATCCTGCATTATGCTCTGAAGAGTGTCAGGTCTGGGCTTCATTTTGGTCTCAGATTAGACTCCTGAAGCAATGAATCTTCCATCACGGAGGCCATTACCAACACAGTTTTCCTTCATTTTGGACCGCTTTATCCCTGATTGTATTATCAAACTTAGCTCCAACCTTCCCTTGGCTGCGAGGGGCTCAGCAGACCTACAGGCTTTTCAAATATTCATCGACTAGAGAAGCCAAAAGCTCAAAAAGCAGGAGCTGCTAAGGCAGGGCAGGCTGTCCTACACAACCCACTGCTGCTGGACGCTGCATCACAACGCTCTGCCTTTTAGCCAAGTTCCTTGCCGGTATCATTTGCCCCTTTGCTAATCAATTTGACAAAACTCTCTGAATTAAATTACGCTGTACTTTGATAGTTCTTCCACTTAATATCCCTGAATCCCTCCAGAATCCAACCCATGCATTTGACAGGACCACCCTGAAGAAGACACATGCTTGAGCCACGATGCGGGTGCCACAACCCAAACCGTGCCCCAGCCAAAGGGCTCAGGGGAACGCAGGCGGTTTAGCCAACGCAGCAGCCCGAAGCCCAAGTCCCTTCTGTCCCAATTAGCATTCTGCCATCGGGAACAGACTAAGAAGCTGGCAGGAAAGCTGAATGACTCTTACAAGGAATGAATCTTGCAACAAGGGTCATAGCTCAAGAACGCTTCACCATTTGCCTTAGATTCAGGTTGATTAAGCCAGCCACAGCAATGTGCCACAGCAAATTAATGCTGCAACAGCCCAAGAATTATGTAGTAACCAAAGGAGGGACATGGACACAGGCTTGAAACACGCTGCAGTCGATGGGGAGAAAACCAGCCTTTCAGATCATATTGAAGTCCTACAATCCCAGTCAGGGCCAGGAGCAACAGCAGGAGATTTAAATGTGGTGTAACCAAAACTAGCACTCTGTCACCACGGTGAGTAGCTCCAGTGCCGGCACGATGGGCAGCAGAGAGCTCTGGCGCGGTGCATGGGGGGTTCCCAAACCAGGGAATCTCTGGGGAGTGGAGAGACCTGCCAGGAGCCCCCCGAGAAAACCGCTTCCAT
>JAVJGI010000039.1:7491383-7505432 GCA_035590275.1 Ibycter americanus | reverse complement strand
TAAAATAAAAAGACGGGTCATTGCCATAGAAGACTCCCTTCTGATGGGAACAGAAATCCCGATATGCTGACCGGACCCACTTCTTCGGGAAGCCTGCTGCCTCCCTGGGGCTCGGGTTAACCATGCCAGGAGAAAGCTTCCTACCCCGGTACGGCCCCTCCATCCATCCATTATTCATTTTTCAGGTCAGTAGTGATGAAGTTGCAAGAAGAGGTCTGAGGGCAATCAAGAGCGACTTCAAGGGCCTTGGGACAACTGGTTAAGGGATCAGGAGTGCAAGCAGTCTTTTCCTCTATCCCTCCAGCTGCAGGGAATGATGAGGGAAGAAACAGGAAGAACCAGCAGATCAACATTTGGCTCCAAGCCTAGCATCCCTGGCAGAATTTGGGGTTTTTTTGATCATGGGTTGGTCTACATGACAGCAGCACTGCTGGCAACAGAGGGGGTACACCTGCCTCAAAGGGGGAAAGGGATCTTTGTGCAGGAGTTAGCACGGCTCATCGAAAGAGCTTTAAACCGGATTTGAAGGGGGAAAGGGATAAAACCAGGCTCGCTGGAGAGAAGCCCCAGGAAGACATGCCAGTGTTTGAGGGAGCAAGGTCCTTTGGCCTGTCACCTTGGTGGAGGTACGGGATGGAGATCCATGTGGCAGCAAAGACGCAAAGGTTATTGATGTGTTAGAAACCACGGAAGCGCCTGGGAATGGTCACACAGGAAAAAGTGGTGGGAGCAATAGCCCAACTGAAGTGCATCTGCAGCAATGCACACAGCATGGGCAACATGCTGGAGGAGCTGGAAGCCACCATGCAGCAGGAAAACTATGGCATAGTTGCCATCACGGGAACACGGTGGGATGACTGGCACAACCAGAGTGCTGCAATGGATGGCTGTCAACTCTTCAGAAGGGATAGACAAGGAAGGAGAGGCAGTGGGGTAGCTCTGTATGTCAGGGAGGGGTTTGATTGTCTAGAGCTTAATGGTGGTGATAATAGGGTTGAGCATTTATGGTAAGAATCAGGGGGAAGTCCAACAAAGCAGGTATTGCAGTGGGAGGCTGTTGTGGTCTGGATGAGGAGGTAAGTGCACCCTCAGTAAGTCTGCAGATGACACCAAGTTGGGTGGAACTGTTGATCTGCTTGAGAGCAGGAAGGCTCTGCAGAGGGAGCTGGGCAGGCTGGATCAGTGGCCCAAGACCAACTGTACGAGGCTCAGCAAGGCTCAGTGCCAGGTCCTGAAAAACTTCTTCACCGAAAGGGCTGTCAAGCACTGGACCAGGCTGCTGAGGGAAGTGATGGTGTCACCATCCTTGGAGGCATTTAACAGACGTGTAGATGTGGCACTTAGCGTTGTGGGTTAGTGGTGCGTGTGGCAGTGCTGGGTTAACAGACCCTAGATGATCTTAAAGGTCTTTTCCAACCTAAAAGATTCTATGATTCTAAATTACTGTATGCAAATTGTGATAATTTAAAGGCATTTGTAAAATTCAAGTAAAATAGCCCATGAATATTGAAAAATGCTTAAGCACCAAGTTAAATGACAATTTTCAAAACACACTAAGGAAATCTGATCGTAACAAACCAGTCCCATGAAATATCGTATCTATCATCAACTTTTTAATTACCAATTGATCAACATGTAGACAGTGTAATAGCTTTCAGCTTTTAATTACTGAACTATCAAAATTCCAACCAAAAAAGGAACCTCCAGAGATGAAACTGTAATGCTTGATTATTCATTGCTACATAATGAATGATTTGTTTTTAAACAAGATGTCAAGTTCCTCATGTAATCCATCTGGATGTGTGACTCTGCAAAGCTTACACTGCCCATACTAAGTACTCAGGGTTCCTATTTTCCCTTTTCTCCTGACCCCACAAGTGAAGACTTTTTTTGTTGTTACCCCCTCCTAAGGCAAAACAGTCCTGAATCAAGGGGCTGAAAGGCAAACAAACTGCCAAACTCTGCGATGGATCCAGACAAGCCACTCCATCTCCCACCAAAGGGACAGGTTTTGCCTGGGAGGGAAAAGATACTCCTTCCAACTTGTCTGTACTCCCAAGGAAGCAGCTCTAAACTGAAAAATACATCCACCGAGCAGCGGGCACGGAAGCGCTGCTTCTCATTTCACACGTACAGCGCCGTTAAGAAAAACCAGTGCCGTGAGAACTGGGATGCAGCTCCCAGGTTTTCTTCACACTGCCTAAGCTGTTGCGAGATACACAAGACCTTAAATGTTAGTATTACAGAGAAAAGCACACTGGGGCAGGGAGAGATTTTAGCTGTGCCCTAAATTCAGCATTGAGTGCGTTATAAGCAGCTAGCGGACCAACGGCATCTCCAGCCATTGCCACGAGGCAGCTTACAGACTGCGGACTGCTCAGGAGCCTGCAATTTGCAAGTCACTGCCTTTAGGTCCCGTGTTTCCATCCCCTGGCAATGCAAACCCACACCAGGTACCATCACCACCTGGAATCCAGGCCCTGCTTCCAGCACCGGCAAGCTCGGGAAGAGGGTCCATGGCTGTGCAAACCCAGTCACACCTCCACATTCCTTCCACTCACAACACGACGGGCTCCTCCCTCCTTGCATGCTTTTTAGCATAATGACCATTACCACCCTAAATTACCTCAAACTGCATCCCCCAAATTTTCACTCCCATTGGCCAAACACACAAGAAACAAAGATTTTCAGCAATGCAAAGACACGACTTAAGGCTGCAGAGAGCCCTCTGCAATCCACACCCCCTAGAGAGGATTTTGCCAAATCCAGGCTTTTTGCATTTGGAGAGACATTTCCCAGAAATATTCGTTTGCAAATGCAAGGGATCTAGATAGGTATGTAAAGTATTCTGGAAGTAATACTATTAAACAACCGTAGTTCAAGCAGAGCATATTAGTCAGTTAAAAAGAAACTACCAGCAAATAATGCATTTGTTCCTTGAACCCCAGTGGCAACAATTAACATCACTCATCCCGAGCCCCCTGTGTATAACCCTACAGATGTCTCCTGTGCGCATAATCCCCAAATAGCTTTTCCACATAATGGCATCTGATTCCAACAACAACAAAAAGAAAAAACCAAACAAAAAAACCCCACCCAACACACAAAACAAAAAAAACCCACAAAACCAACCCAGAACCTTTTGTTTTTCCTTTGTTACAGCCTCGGAACCCCAGTTGTTGCCAGACAATACTCGACATCGCTTCCCCAATAAATTCACCGGCTCCAGCCATATCTAGGGTTTGATTTCTACACGGAAAGCACAAACTCATTTCATGCACTTCCCTTGGGAAGCTGCTAGTACGCATAGCTTGTACAGATTTTCACATAAGAAATTCAGTAATCAGTCCAGTAGCTGTAAGCACTTATGACAACAATATCTATCAACACTTACCATATTTACAACTAAATCATGTAAATACAAGTCAGCTCTCCTCTGCATGCTGATAATCCGGACAAATGAAGGCTGGAAAAAGCCACTCCAAGAGGAGACTAAACATACAAAAATCACATAGAGTGAGAAACTCATACCGATAGCACTCCAGAACTGCTGAAGGCAACGAGAAACGGGGGCAGCTCGCCGTGCCCTGACCACAGAGCCGAAGGAAGCGCCCAGGGCTACCCCGACCAGCTCCACACAAGCCGCAATTCCCACCCAGCGCTTCCTCAGAGCCTGGCTTCTCTTCCACAGGATCCCTATGTTTTCCAGAAAAATAGGGACAAGTTGCTTCAATACCAACCCAGAGCTCTTCACTCTATTTGCCTTCCAATTCCTTATAAATCCTAGGAACCAATTCAAAACAAAAAGATACCAATTTCAGGAGTGCTCTTCTCCCCCCCCCCCCCAAAACTTACCATTTTATTATGCTTATTAAACTGACAAAAATTACTCTTTAGCTGCTTCATTCAAATGCAACTTCTATGGAGGTTTAGGCAAATTATTTCCTAGATGTTTATAAATCAGCTGAGCAAGGAAAAGTTATTCTGTAAGTAATCTGATTTTTTGGCACAACAAAAATACCAAGTTATTAAAACTTTCACATTGTTTTGGACTGCATCTCTAACAGACACCAGCTTCTTCGGCTTCTACAAAGACGTTTTATTTAAAGCAAAGAGCTGCGCCTCCAAAGGTTTCCCCAGTGGCTTCAGTGACAGTTTGCAGCGCAAGGTTCGTTCTTTGGGCAGTGAAATCCAGGAGAAGCAGGGAACAATCCACACCATTTTTCACCAACATCCCCCTCGTCTGTGCACACCTGCCAACATCTCCGTTAATCCTGGCGCAAAATCCTTTCATCCCAACGAGGGGAGAATACCCACTTGATCGACCAGCCTGCTAGGCTCTCCCCAGGAAGACAACCAGATGACCAGGCTTAAAATAGCTTAGTGATCCTCATTTATTTACTGCAGGATAATTCAAGCTGCTCCCTACTTTAGGATGGGTTTGTACATAACAGGGAGAGGAGGATGGGAGGAGGACGTACCACTTGTTTAGGCCACAACACGGCAGACCCCAGCCCTGCCAGCCCCCCTCCGCCCCGGCAGCCCCCCGTTACCACTCTGAGCAGCCCCGGCCATCGTGGGAAACTGAGGCAGAGCCACGCCAAAGACCATTCGAAGGGGCAGCTGCTGGTGCTGTGACATTTCCTACTGAGAATCTACACCGTATAGCAACACCCAGAAGTAACGCTCCATTTTAAGGCCCATTATTTGCACATACCACAGGTTTCTTTAAACTGCTCCTGATGTCCTATCCTCTGGATGCGCAACACTGTCCTACCGACACCACCTCGCTGCATGTGGCCGTGCCATCCCTGAGGATTAATTCCAGGTGGTGATAGAAAATGCCAGGCTCCCACCCCCATCACCCACGGGCACCTGCCTTCGGTCTCTTCTCCTGCCTGGGCAGCCTTGTACATAAACCCAAAGAAGTCAGATTTCTGGGGGGTGGGAAGGAGAGGAAGAAATGGTGGCTTCTTAATACAACAGATAGCCCACAAGTCACTGCAAGATATTCCTTGCAAGGAATTAAAAAAAAAGTCATTCTATAGGCAGCACTAAAATCACATTTAAGGGAGCTCTCACTAAAGACAACCTCCCCCATCTGAAATGGGAATGAGATCCGTAGACCTATCCGCCCTCAACACGAAATTATAAAGTACAACACATCACAACCAAAACATTAAAAAAAAAAAAAAAAAAAAGAGCTTTATGTGACATATTGCGCGCACCTTCCTGAGCTGCATTCTTCATACATCATGTTGTGTTAACATACTTGAAAATTTGAGATCCAATTTACCAAAGAGAGCCCGGAGGAGCAAGTCATCCTATAATCGTGCATCTGAAATTCTCCCAGAGTGATTTAAGAGCTACATCATTGGGTTTGCTATAAAGCCTCTGTTTACAAGGCTCTGTATATTCCTATATAGCAATAAATGATTTGCCTCCAAGTGTTTTCTTTATTTCTTGTCGACAAGTTTCTCCCTCTTTCCCTGAAGATGTCCGAGGGGAACACTGTTAATCTCCTAGCTATCCCGCTTTAATCTTTGCTCTTACCAAGAAACGACGCGACCGCACTTCACATGCTGAAGAAGCAATACCTGGCAGTTACGGATTCAGGGAGAGTTGATTAAATGTGTACGTTCTGTTGAAGATTATATGGAACGATTGAGCGTCTAAGACCTTTAAATCGAACGAGAAACCGTTGATGTGGACAGAGCTCCAAAACCTCAGCGTAGGAGTCACTTCCAATAGTTCTGCCTGCTAGGGTAAGGAGTCATGCCTCTTTCGGAGCTGCTTCCAGACCAGCAGCTGGGCAAGGAGGGGGCAGAACGGTCCTTAACTGCGACGCGGCAGCAAGCGCAGTCGTGCGTTGTGACCCTGCAGAATCACTCTCTTAATGACACAGCACAAGCCTTCGTTTAGAGCAGTTGGTAAACCGGCAGAAAATGAAGGTCAGAAGGGAAAAGTGACATGAGAAAGGAGAAATCACACTCTGTTTTTACACACTGAAAAGAACCTTCTGCGCACCCACGCTCCAACAGCAGCTAGGGATAGGAAGCAGGAGCAAGTGAAATGGGTCCTGCCTCACGCCCACCACACATCGCCGTGCACATCCAGCAGGGACAGGGACGGCACGCTGCCTGCCACAGCACCCTGCTCCGGGCAGGGACCCGGCCGTGTTGCCCCTCCTTCACCACCCGCGCCCAGGAGCGGCGATGACTGTTGGCAAAGCGACTACGGGAGCACCGGCCGGCTCGGTGGGGAGCCTTATTACGGCCGAACACCACCCTCTGCTCAACTGCAAATCAAACGCTCCTGCACATCGATTTAATTTGCGGCCCCATCGGCCGGTATGCGCCAAGGAACCGTGTGCGGTTTCTCCGGAGCCTGCACAGCATGGTAAAAAACAAGGGTGGCAAAAAAATTAATCTGCCTGGAGAGCTGGAGTTGCTGTCAAACCAACCCTCATCCTCCCCGGCATCATGAAAGCGCTTCGCACGGCAAGCAGGGGTGTCGCTTTGTTTCATCCCTGCTGCACCCATCCTGAAAAGGCACGCTTGCTCTGAGCAGCCCTAACGAACCCCAACCATCCTCCAGAAGCTCCATTTGAGAAAGCCGATGCTCACTTGACGACAAGCATTCAGGGTTTTGGTGTTTGTCAACCAGCTTTCCACCCAAGGCCACGAAGCCCAGCCAGGCTGTCATCAGGGAACGATAACGAAGACTGGGGTCGCTCAGGATGTCAGCACCGAGCGATGTTACCGAGTTACCCAGCAGCCTTCCCCCGAGTAAGGCAGGAAAAGTGACAGAGGCATGAACGCTCCTAAAGAGCTGCTGATACCCAGGAACAAGGCAGCACACTTTCTTGTTAAGAAGAGCTCATGCAGCACATGGCAGCGCCCATCCTCACATCAGCTAAACTGAGCACTTCACTCCGTGCAGACCAGGGAAAGCAGGAGGGGCAACCCCTCGGAGCTTCCCTGCTCCCACTGAGCTGCGAATGCCATAACCTACGTCCACTTTGGCCAATGTGAATAAAGGTATCACAGAGGCAAGTAACGGGAGCACAAACAGCGAGCGCAAATCATGTTTTCAAGCCAAATAGCTTAGAATGTGAATCCAAACCAAGCTACAGCAACAGTCCTCTGAATGCGACTATTTCAGGTCTTCAATACAACGAAACCAATTAGAATGAGCTGTGCAACCTCATAACCTAACTCCATGGAGCAACACAGTGTCCCTGTATTTGTCCTCTACGCTTAAGCGACTTGGGTTTGTCCAGCATCAACCTCACCGCATCAATGGATTATCTGTGGCGTAACAACAGCCCTTACCTGAAGCCGTGTTGTAAAAGACCCGATTAGCATCTTCTCGAGCAGTGCTCCTGAAAGCAAGCCACTTTATCTGCAACGTCCAACAAGGAGCTCAGCATCGCTTTCTGCTTTAGGAAAGCACAGAAAACAATACCCGCCATTCTTCTGCGGACCTCAACCAATTGAGCTAATCCATGCAAAATGCCTGAGCAAACACAACTGTGTAACCAAAGGCGTTGCAGCTTTGCAACCATACGGGTAAGTGAGTGGTTTGCTGCTGTGGAGCACCACAAACGCTAAGGACTGGGCTGGACATCCACGTGCCTCCCGCCAGCACAGAGGACCCTGCGTAAGGAGAACAAGTCTGTGCAGTTGACCATAAACCAGAACGAGCAGCTTTCCCCCCACGGCTGACCCAGCCGAATTCCAACGCCTTTCAATGGACAAAGGCAGCTGCTGCCCCAAAGCCATCCCGTGCCACACCAGGGGGAACGGCTTGCAGGAAAGCCACCGTGCTTTCTCAAGGTCACGGACGCACCAGCGCCACGGACCGCATCTCAGCGAAGGGTGACTGCAATACAAGGCACGAAGTGGGAACGCGCGCCCTGCAGTCAGTTAGGGACGAACACTCCTCTTCTCAGCTACAAAATAAGGGCAAGGAGGGCACGAGACGCCTTTATTTTTGTGTATTAGCCCAGAGGCTCGCTCAGGCTGTGCAAAGAAAGTTTCCTTTCCAGGCCAGTTTTGGCAGAGCCCTACTTTACTGCAACCCCAGCTCCAAAGCTTAACATCACTAATATTTAAAAAGTGTTCTGCGAGGGAAGCTGCCAGGCAGCCTCATTTAAAAACAGAAAAGCGGCAACAAGCAGTTTCTCATGCTTGATCCGATTACTCTGATCTCTCTTTTGATGCTGCAGACTCAGACTCCTATTTCTATTACTGCACGGGGGGGAGCAAGGGAGGGAGGGGAATATCGCTTCGCTGCTCCGTATTTCCTTCTTCCCTGTCAGACTTCGGAGAAGAGATTTGCACTGCAAAGCGCTGGAATAAAACGGCAGAGGGGTCTGGGATGCACCCACCTCCCAGGCGGAGATGTCGCACAGGCTGGCAGTACCAGGGGGCCCCATCCAGCCGCCGCTCACGGTGACGGTGCCCACAGACCTCTCACCGGAGCTTGCCAAGCCCCAATTTGGCTTCATGCTGTCCATGAAAAGTTCATACCTATAAATAGCATTCCTGCTCTAGCAAAAAGGTGTGCTGCCACATCAGCTTTTGAGATATCTCGGGTCCAGGCTCACAAGAGCCATCACGTTCTGGACCGGTGCTTGAGCACAGCTTTGTGCATGGAAGACCACGGCTGCCAGAGCCCACCCCAGAGAAGACCGACCCGAGGGACCTGCTGATGGCTTGGGGAACACAGTGACATTTCCATTCTGGAAGCAGACCTTTGAAGAGACTATAAATCAGATTCACGCGCTGACTAACACTGCTAAAAAAGGACACAACAAGATCAGAGAGGCCCATTCGCAGCCGTAACCTGAACCCAGGGTTTTACACATCCCACATTCATCAAGCCCAAGTGCACCTTTAGGAGGCAATGCCGGCCCTGGGGGCAGCCTTGGCTTCAACAGCTACACTCACATCTCCCCTGCTCCGCAGGTGGAGATCCCCGTCCCCCCTCGCTGCCACCGCTCAGCCAACAACTCCACAAGAGGCAACACAAGCGCCACGGTTCTGTCATCCCGCTGAAGAATCCAGCCAGCAACATAACTGCTGAGGGCAAACTTCACAGCTGGCCTTGGCAGAGAAAGTAAGTTTCTAATGCAACTACTTCCCACTGCCAAACACACACCTGGGTTTTAAAAAGCGCTCGCCACCGCATACTGTGAAGAACCTCTTTTCTTTCCAACACTCAGACCTGCCTGCTGTTGCCACAAAGAAGAGGCGGGGGGCGAGACAGACTTCGTTGCTTAGGCAGGACCCATTAGAAAAAAAAAAAAATAAATAAAAGGCAGCACTACTTCAGAAAGAAAACGAGTCAAACCCATCGTGAACCTGCCAGAACGCAGCACTTACGTGTGCGACTGTCGGCAAATGGACAACACCGAGAAGCTGCCAGCATTTCCAGTGACAGAAAACACACCTCCCCCCAAAAAAACCCCAAAAATAATCAAAAGTGAAGAGAGTTTTCAGTTCAGCTGCAGCCCACAAAAGTTTTATAGTTCTGAGCAAAGTGATGTGCTTAAGTATCACTTTGATCCTTCACACTGGCATCTTAATGGGGTCTCAAGTCTTCTAATAGATTCACCTTGAGAATTCAGTAAGGTCAGAATGTTTTTAATGCTCAAGTTTTTAAACCACATTAGAACACAATCAATTAAAACCACACTGTAGGGTAAAAATAGCACGCTGTCCCAACCCTACAAAGGTACACTGGCAATTTAAAATAACTGGGTGTGCAGGCAATCTAGTCAAGCGTTTTAAACACAACAAGCAAGCCACCAACCACATGCAGCAGGCAAGCATGTGGTGGGAGTTCAGCACCAATTACAAGAACCACCGCTGCTCATCGTGTATTTCTATCGCTCGCCAGAATACATTTGGATCGGGTGAACGGGACTGACCTGAAAGTCAGGTTGTCAAGAGTCCCATACAGCAGTTTATGGGGCTCCCCACAGCTAGCTCAGTGCCATACAGAGACATAAGGAGAGCGCCTGATGTGCAACAGAGCAGTAAAACCAACAAGTTCAAGAGGCAACAAGCACACCAGGAAGCTGAAAAGCTGTTACGATGGCAAGAAAGGCCAAGAGAAAGCAGGCGATACTAGTCACATGCAGGCAAGGGTCCTCAGAGGGGCCAGCCTGTGCCCGCGCTACTTGCAGCTGGGGCTCTTTCTCCACTTGCAAATTAAAAAGCTGGAGCATCTAAAATCAGCCCGTGGCTCAACCACAAACGACAGCTCATCTCGGAGCACCATGGGCCAGCTACCACGCACTGATGTGTGCCCCAGCCGATGAGCTCCCTCGTGTTCCAATTACCAGTTTTGATCGAAGCCTCATGGTATTTTCCTCAAAAAAACGCCTGCCACACATGCAAAAAATGCCATTTTTCACCAGCACGCTCCCCTCAAAGCCAAGTGCACCAAGGCATCCAAGTCCACGCTGGACGACCTTCAAAGCGTTCTGTAGTGGAGCTTCCCATTAACCACAACAGCAGCTGCTAGCTGCAGCATGCAATTAAATCCCCAAGAAAGCAACTGATTTATGAAACTTAAACAAGTACATACCACTCATAATTACAACATTCCACCTTGGGTCTTCTCCTTCATTACAGGTTTCCAAATAGAGTCTCTTTATTTAGCGCTGGTGGGTTTGCACCACCAGAGAACAGCACACAACATTCCTCGGAGAAACAAACACAAATTTATTCCCACCCCTCCCGCAGCATCCAATTTCTCAGAAAAGATACAGATTGCGCGTCCAGCTTTGCTTGTGCTCTTAAACCACTGCATAAAGTATTTACTTACTGGCCAGGTTCCAGCTACAGCAATCGCTGCAGGCTCGTCGCCTGCGCTACGCTCGCGGCCTCTGGGGTCTGCTAAAATCCCCGAACCACCAAAGGCAACGTAACTTTTGGGATACAGGGAGCCCCTGCCTTCAAGACAGGAGCACTGCCAGGTGCTACCAAACACCAGAAGAGGTAGAGGTTCTCCAAACCCCTTTTAAAAGTATGACAACAGTCCCTAGAAAAACAGGCATTAAACAGAAAACATCCAGAAAAACCTGCCTGCATGCAATATCAGGAAGTATTTTTCATTTGAGCAAACGCATTCTTAGGAGCGTGTACACGGTCCATTTAAACAGAGGGTATATCCAGGCTGAAGTGAGTCTTTTATTCCGGATGGCTGCAGGCAGACACAGGGTTAAAGAGCTGACCCATTTTCAGCCCAGCAATGGGGCAGAGACCACGTCTGCATGCCATTGCCCCACCGAACGCGCCTCCGGTTCTGGCAGGGGCAGAGAAAGGCACGCCAAGCCACCAGGGCTTACCCAGCCAGAGCTGTTTGGTTACCAAGCCTGCTTTATTTACACACCCAGGAAAGACAGCGAAAGACAAACAAAGACAACAGCAAGGCAGCATCAGCAAAGCAGCTGCTGATAAGGCCTGGGGGTCCCTGGAGGAGCGTAACTCTTTGCCGGCCTCCTGCCCGCGCAGCCGCCTCCACGAGGCCAACAACAGCAACGGCCGCCGGAGCCAAGGAGCATCCCGTCGGCCCGGGAACACCGACGGCACCCATCCAGCCAGCGGTGCGGACAACTGACCCCTCCTGCACGCAGGGCACATGTGGAGCCAAACCCTTCCCTCGTCTTCCCATCCTCAGGAGCCAGAGGAGCCTCCTTGGCAGTGGTTTCCAAGCCAGATTGTCATGCTTATAAACCTGCGCTCAACTGCCTACATGCAAGACAAATGAGCCCAAGCTGCAACCCAGATGGATTACTTTATTTACCAGCCCCTTCCTTGCAACCTTCCTGCGGTGTTTGCATCGCATGCAGAACGCGACCATGGTTTTTCAGCACCAGAGCTCAGCCAAGCCCGAGCAAAGCCGCTGCAGATCAGCGGACGCGCCTTGCTTGCGTACAAAGGCTCCTTAGAAACTTGCTCCGTATTTACAAAGGAGGCTGGCTTAACACCGCCTCGGCGGGAGAGCTCGCTGCCTTCGCTAGGGTCCCTCTCCGGCCTGCCGCGTACGGGGCTCATTGCTGTCGGCAGATACCGCTGCGACCGCCTCTCGTCCGGCCCATCGCACCTTTGTGCTGCGGCCAGGTTGCTGCTCGATGCCAACGCTGCCTCAAAACGCTTCCCACGGCTTCAGCTGAAAAGTTATTGTTGCTAAACTGCCGTGCAACGTTGCTCTGCACCGTCAGACAGATGCTGCGTTCCACCCCAGCGCCGACCGCCTCTCCATACAAGCCGAAATCATTCCTCAACTCGCTCCCTACGGCACAGGGGCATTATGAAGTTTAGTTGGCTGTATAGCATTGAGAGCAGATAAAAAGGCACCACGGAAACGCACAGTTATCTTGAGTTACTGGCTTAATTTAAACCGAGTCCAAGCGTTGCCCATCCCCGTTCCAACCACCCCTGCCTATCGCAGGCAGCAAAGCCATCAGGACACGCTCCGGATGACAGGATGCCATCGCAGCACTGACACGGCACTCGCACCGCCGTGCCTCAGGTAGCAACCCGCACAGGAGACGCGACGGCAGCGCTCTGCAATCAGCACCAGACGTTACTGCCACAAGAGTAATTTTCTCTTCCAAGTCTATGGAAGCTAACAAATCGATAGCTTTCAGAAGGTAGGGGGAAACAGAGGGGAAGAAAAGAAAAAAGGAAAAAAAAAAAAGAAGAAAAAAAGATTGAGTTCTTCGGCCTTAAGGAAATTTTGCCTAAAAGGCGTTAAAGCAGGAGGTCTAGGATCCAATCCTGCGACTCACGACAGAGCACCAAAACCGCAAGGCAGTTCTCTTCCACTAGCAGCATCGCAACCTCAATTCACGCTGCACGGTGCCTTTCACCGCTGGAAAACCCCAACCATATAGGTCAGGCACAGTCGTTTCAATTCCACATCCAGCCCTGCTTTTGTTTCTCTTCAGCTGCTTCGCTATTCTACATCGCATCATTATGCCCGTTAGCTGAGCGGCGATTAACAGGCTTACCCTATGGGAGGATCATACCAGCCTCGAGTTAAACACTGCTCTTAAAAAACAGGATTCAAAGCCCAAGGTGAGGTATTGAGAGCCAGAGAACAAAACAAAGAGCCGAGGCGGCTGTCCTGCAACTGGGCTTGTGTTTTTAACGCGGGCGTCTTTCAACGAGAGGGTCTCCAGGTCAAACCGGCGGGCAATTCGCTCCGCATCGAGCCCAACCAAGCGTAAATGCCACAAAAAGCACCTTGTGAAAAAAAAAAAAATCTGAAAAACTAAGAGGAGGAGGAGGAGGAGGAGGAGGACGACGACGCATCAACTACATAAACATCTGGGCGTCTGCTGCTAGGCGCAGACGAGGCGTACTGAAGCGACACGAGTGTTTCCCCGTCTTGCAGTGAAAAGAGCTGACACCGATGGCTTGTTTCCATCGCTCCTGGCTACCCTCCGCGGACGCGCCGGGCTGCAGAACGGCTGAATTCGGAGAACAGAGCCACCCTTCAGGTCTCGGCAAACCAGGCGCACGCACCCTCGAGAAACGGAGTCGCTTCCACCGTGGAAAACGGGGCAGAAGCCCCCTGGCCCCGTCGGGAGGATGCCGATATCCCGGTGAACGGAGCCGAAAACAGCACCGGCTTTTCCTCCCCATCCTACCAGCAAGGCCACTGGGGGAGACCGGGGGAAGCATGTACAACACGCCCGTGAATAAAGCTCTTTGTTCAGCCGAGCTGCCCGCGCCTTTCTCCCCCCCTTTCCCCATCAGTTAAATTCAGCCGAGGGCTCAATGCCCCTCTTGTTCTTCCCGAAACGTCCCGGGCAAATAATGCCCGCTGCTCCCGGCGCGCGAGCCCGTAAATGAAGCCTTGTGCCTCTCCAGTGACACACTGTAAATATAAAGTGGCATTAAGGAGGAATATTTTATCAAAGCCATCAGACACAAGTGCAAGTCCCTCCTGCGGCTACTCGGCTCAGTGCAGGAGCGGCGCCGCGGCGGCTCGCCACGCCGGGAGGCCACCGGCCACCGCGGGCTC
>JAVJGI010000039.1:7436648-7489889 GCA_035590275.1 Ibycter americanus | reverse complement strand
CTCATTAACCGCAGCCCGGCAAAAATCAACCTTTCTCGGCAGGTTTTTCATCCGTGCAACCGTTTTGACAGGGTTTAAATTGAGTAAATTAACAAGTAAACCACAACCGCTCCCCCCGCCTGCTGCGCCCAGCCTTAATAAATTGTGACTCGGTTTGGCTCACCTGGGAATGGGCCCGATCCTGCCCCTCCCCCCCCCCCGAGCCCAGGAATACCACGGGCTGGCGCAAGCGCTAAGGGAGCGAACGCCGAGGATGGCAAACATTTCTAACGTTATTAATTAGGTTATTCCAAGTTAACCTGAGGCAGGTGAGTTGTCAGTTTGACTTTATCATCCTGTCGTCTGCCGAGCCCGGAGTTAAAACCGCTCAGGGCAGCGCTGAGTCACCCCGTGGGCTTGGGAAGAGCTTTCACTCACCGGGTTGCAAAACCAGGCCGGTTTCACGCCGCTGGATCGCGAGAGAGCACCCAGCGCTGGTCCTGCAGGCTCGTCTTGGAGCCTGAAGCGAGCCATCTGCCCCGCAGACGTGCCGAGTGACTCCATCCCGCTCAACGAGTGCTGCGGACGCAGGGTCTCGGGCCACCGCCATCACCGCTGTTCCATAACGGAGCCAGATGTATCCCCCAGCTCCCAAGAACATGCTTGTCTTCAGCCGGGATGCCCAGTTCCCTGCTCTCCAGGAGGACGTGGGCACGGCTGAGCGGCGACTCTGCGGAGCAGCTCCATTTGCCTCTGTGTCATTAGGCACCCGGCTACCCTGTTTGCCTCTTTTTAATTACACGGTTTAGACCCTTTTGTACAATATCGTACATTATGACCCACCGCGGCTCAAACATCAAATTGAAAGGCAACCCGTATTAACTAAAAAGGTTTATAATAATTTAAGTATTCATAGGGTGCGGAACAATAAGTAGCAGGAAATACAATTTGCATAATAAATATCAATATCACAACAGCTAAAACAAACCATGACAAATTATCTGCTGCTAAATGACCGGGAGATTATAGAATGCAAATTGCAAATCCTGAACTCTAGGAAATGACTTCCCTAACCTCCTACATCTCGTTCAGCAGACAAAAAGGGACTCAAGATGTACTGAAACTGGCTATGTTCCTGCTGGAAACATCTTACTGCGTTCCATTATGCATCAACTTTAATTTCAAGAGGAAAACGATTTCCTCTGTCCTGGAAGCTTAGCCTCAGATTATTTGTCACAGTATGTTTAGCAGTTATGATATTGAAGCACGAGCCCCATTGGCAGTGATTGAAAGCTGTATTAAATCAAGTCACGGGCAGCCGGGGACAGCAGCTAATAGGGGAGTGGTGGTTGGAGTGAGGGGCTGGGGGGGCCGGCGGCAGAAAGGGCTGATGGAGGCTGACCTGACCCACACATACAGCTGATATAATCGCGGGCATTACATGACAAGGTTGCTCCCCAAGCGACACGTCCTGCTGACAAGCAGCCACTCATTTCCAAGACTCGCCCTGACCCGTCTCTCAAGGGAAGCTGGCAGGAAAACTGCTCCGTGCCCGCTCTGGAGGCGAGGCTTAAGGCAGGTTATGGCCCTTGAAAAACTGAGGGCCACCACTACCTGCAGGCACCTCTCGGGCGCTTGGCACCGGGAGGAAGAGGAGCCTGTGCCAGACCCCACGCTTGGGTCCCTGTGCTGCTGGGGGCAGGAGCCGAAACACCACGGCATGCTGCAAGCCAGCCCGTCCGGGGGCTGGGAGCTGCAGATTTAGAGGCACACCATGTCAAAAATCAAGTTTTCTCACTGGCTTTGAGAGGGCTTACGAGCAGCAAGGAACCTCTCCCGGGAGCCTCGCCTGTGCCGCTTGCAGAGATCCTTCAGATGTGTCACTCCTGCTCCTGCCCGGCCACAATCGAACACATCGCAAAGACCAGATGGTGGGTTTGCATTTTAAAACTGATAATCAATTATTTGTTAGTTCAGCTTTTAAATTGGGTGCAGAAACAAACTCAGAAATGTGAACTCCAACCTGTAGTATACTTCCAGAGATGGAGCCGAGCCCCACAGTCTTAAACACGTTTACAGGGAAAGGCACGAGAAGATCAATAAAGCCAATTTGTACTCCGCCATCCTGTAACACCGGCGTTTGGACGGGGCGTTTTGATCAGCCTTGACCGGCACTGGGTAGCAGACGCAAGCTGTGGATGCGCGGGTGAGTAGTGGGTGCGGCTGATGCATCAGGCCAGAGATCGAGCCGGTCCTGCAGCCGACCAGCGCCAGCCCCACCATTGCCACCCTTGGGAATGGCCTTGGAGGATACAGCATCACCCGACAGGCAGCTCACCCTAAGTAATGACATTAATTATAGCCCTAGCAGCAGAGGTTACAGTGGAAGCGGTTTTCAGAAGGGTTCACAAAACCAATGATCAATTACCTTTTCTTAGTTTCACACAGATGGGCAAAGGGAACCGTGATCACTCGCCGGCCCAGTGGCTTGTCACTGAGTCCCTTTGCCATTCGTTCCTTCCATGAAGCTAAGGAGGGAAAAAGATCCTAAAGAAGCCCAAGTTTTCCCCTCTAGAAAAGAACAACGCGGAAAGCATTTAACTTCTGCAGGTACTGCGGGACTTGGCATTCTCGCGCAGCTCTTTGAGTCTCAGATTAAAGGTGCTGTAGAGACTGAGACCAAAAAGATTCCTCCACGAATGGCAGGGTTTGTTCGTTCTACATATTCTGTCAAGAGAAATAAAACAGTTGTCGATCTCGGGAAAAGCGCCGGCTCTGAAATTTTCAAAGAACTGCATGCAATTTTAGCCACACAATTCACATTAAAGCCAGCATGGGGCTAAATCCTGTGTAACTCTTTGAAAATGGAGGAGTTTGTCAAAAGGAATCTGGAGGAGGAATAATCAAGTTATAGCATTACAGATTTAACGGCTCGCCTAAAAGACATTTCAGTGCGTCCCGGGTGGGTTGCGTTCCCCTCAGCTGGCTGGGCTCCGCAGCAGAGCCGCAGAGCATCTCCTCTTACCTGTCCCCAGCCTGGGGGACCTGGTGCAGCCTCTTTAAAAACCAGGTAAAAATGCAAAGCCTAATTTCCAGTCTTTCATGTACTGTGACAAAGTTGCCATTTGCTACGCTCTCCCTCTATAAATTTAGGACTTTAGTTACAGTACAAATAGCTCCCAATATATTTTATTTATCTGCTTCCCACTGTGATGAACAACAAATTGGTTCAAAATTTTAAAAAGGTGTAAGACGGACGCCAAAGCCCTGTGCAGAACAGCCACTCGCCACCGCTGCCAAGGAAAGAGGAAACGTTTTGGTGTCCAGCCCCAGCAGGGCTGGGAGCTCAGCATGGTCAGTGCCCACATCCACTCAGACCGGAGCCTGGGCACAGCAACCCCGTTCTCATTGTGTATTTTGGGTGATGTGTCACATGCAGGCAGCTGAGCTGAGGACTGTCCCAGCCCTCGCTCCATGCAGGGACACATGCCGCACCAGGCAGCAAACCGCCTGCAAGATGCGCGCCTGGTGCGCTCCGAGCGCTCCCGGGGACTTATGGCCACGTGTTGCCCAGCCGCACCGAGCACCCTGACTCTGATAACCCCATAACCGAGCGCAGCAGAACTCCAAGGCCTTTCACGGTTTGCTCCACCATGAAGCTGCACGTGCTACTGAACGGCCAGTGCCCTCCATCCCCAGCCACCCCGGGGAGGGTACATGCCCGCTGTCACCGTGTGGATGGCAAAGTTGAGTTGCCAGCGCTCGCTGACGTGCCGAGCTCGCTCGAGAGCGCACCGGTACCACACTGAACACGGCACACGGCCCTCCTGCGTGCTGACATATTTCGGGCAGGGGCTGCTTCGAACTCCCAGTTCCCGAGTGCGGGGAAGCAGCTGCTGCATCTCGCCGCAGCATCGCCGGCAGCAGCTCGTGCGGCCGCGGGGGCAGCGTGCTGACAGCCCAGCCCGGGGATCCTGCCCGTGCTCCGACGAGGGAACTGCAGCTGCCGTGCAGCACGTGTGCAAGCGCGGGCTGAACTGACAGCACGTGCATCCCGGAGGTGTTGGTGCAGCCTATGGACATGTCCAGGCGTTTTGGATTTGTACTGAAAAGATGGCACAGTTCAAAATGATTCCAAAAAACACCGGTGCCAAATTAATAAATGGAAGCAACACTCATACGAGCGTATGGTATGTTGACTTCAATTCCCTCAGGACAAACACTGCAGGCACACACAAAGACCAGTCACACTTGCTGAGAGCGATAATGTAGTCTTTGTAAAGCACATATGCTGGGCACCCACTGTAAATACGATATTTTCATTTATAATTTACAAATTTTTCACCAACACCCACTGGATATTTGCATTTGCTTTGTCTTTTTCCTGCATGTGGAGGGGCTGGTTTTGAATTTTCATTTTTGTTTCTAAAGCTGAAAGATTAAATTTAATTATTTTAAGCCACAAGTGTGACAATAAAACAAAAAAGTCTTTTGATTTTGGAGAAATCCTATTGAGGATCTGAAGGGCTGTCATCAGTGCAGCATCAGTCTTCATTATCTGATTCTTTTTTCAATTGGCAGAGCTTTACAGAGAACACCGCTCTTTCAACAAAATGATAAAGGGGTATTTGAAATAAACAGAGAGAGTCCCCAGCCAGTGAATACCTTAGATTGCTGTGGACTGTGACTTAATGCTAACTCCTATGAACTCCAGCTTTTTATCTTTTAATAAAAAAGCCATACAGATGGGATTTTTTGCTCGGCTAAAACCTTTGTTAAAAAAAAAAAAACAAACCAAAAAAAACCCCTAAGGAACTACAGACACTAAAAGTATAAAAGTTCTCTCTGAGCAAAGTCTCTTGCATGTATTTATTCGAGACTGTAAAATAAAAAAAAGGGAAAAAAAAGAAAAAAGCATTTCCATACCACTGATGGCTGACACATCGCCATCACCGCCCGGCCCTGCTACTGTTCCCTGCCAAGAGCGAGCGGGACCAACCCAAAAACACGCTGGGATTTTGCGGCATGCCATCTCCGATGGAGCCGGCTCCAGCTCCACGTGGAAGCTGGTGCTTGAGCCAAGGGGCGAGAGATGCTTCAGCTGAGCACCCCACCGCAGCTTTGCCCAGTGCAGGGCAGCGTTTCTGGCTCTAGCTGTAGGACAGCTGCAGTTATCAGCTGGGCAGCAGCCACATCAAGCCCTGGAGTCCTCCTGGCTCTGAACGCTTCAGGTCCTCATGTTGAGAGCCCACCCCAAAGCGGCACATGGTGACACATCGGTGGGACAAAAGCACACCCTCCGGTACGCCCTCCCCTGCCTTGGGCAGCAGTGTCAGCGAGGCACCGACGCACCGGCTGCTCCTTCCTGGAGGATGCCGAGCACGCTGCTATCGCTGAAAACGCACCATGGACACAGACCGAAAAAATTGCTCCATGCTCAGTGCGGCACCTGGCAAAGCCAGCAGCCTCCGCAGCACCTCGTGCGCCTGCCACACAAATACAAACCTTCTCTTGACCCAAAAGCCAGCTTCTGCCCGCCCGTTAAGATGCCCCAGCCCAGCCAACAGGCTCGTGTGTTGGCGCAGAGCAGCTATGCACATCAGCCGCTACAACTATATTATTTAGTGCCTGATAAGATGTATGCACAAAACACCAATCGGTTTTCTATCATCTCCAATAAGTACAACCAGAAAGGTTAAGCTCCCCAGTCTGCTGAAACAAGATGAAATATTTTCAGATGGTTTTAAAGAAACCAGATTATTCCCTAGCGTAAGGATAAAGCACGAAATATCTAGCCAGTCTGGCTCCCCTGCCGGTCTAACCTTTTTAGTACTGGATAATGAGGAATAAGCTATAATTTAGGTGGGGTTTATTTATTATTTTTTTTAAACACAGATCTAATTGAGAAAGGAGAGGGACAAATCATTTTATAGTCTTGCATCATCTTTCCTGCAGATGAGTCTCTAATGCACCCACGCCATAAAACTCAGGAACTGTGCCCTCTGCATGTTGTTGTGACAAATTTCAAATCAAGAGGGTGCTTGAATTGGATTTATTACAATTGGAAGACAAGAAATTGTAATCTTTATGAGCCAATGACACAGAGCCTTATAATAAGAGAATGAAGTATCATTTTAAATGTAAAGCAAATTAGATTACCGGGGTCAAACCCTTCTACAGAGACATCATGTCTTCAGAGCGCCTCTTCCATTTGACATCCTCTTTTCAGGTTTCACATTAGCATTTAAGTGTTTTTTAAATGTGTTTAATATTCTTATAGGAGAAAAGTGCCTGGAAAAGTCAAGACATGGAGATCACGGGCAGGGGGAGGAAGTAAGCCATCAAAATAAGTCCCAGGGGAACCTACAGCCCTGCCGTAAGGAGACAGCTCTGGGGCTAATGGAGCGCTACTGCCGTGTGTTTCGCTCGGTCCGCCCGTGATGCTCGAGCTCTCCGTCCCATGGTGGAGCCCAGTTTAATGCTGACCCACCATTTCAGCATGGTCAGAGGCAGATCTCGCTTCCAGCATCTGCTGGGAGGCGGCTGGTGAAGCTCCTGCCACGCTCCAAACGCACTGTGGCAAATTACTTGCGGCTTCTGGTTTGTTTGTTTGTTTGTTTTATACAGGCTGCTGGGGGAAAAAACTCCACAAACCTTTTTGATCCCATCAAAAGACATATATTCCCTGCCACAAGATGCCTGGTGGGTGTTGTCCATCCCACCTGAATTCCCCAAAGCCAGTGAGAACCTGGGTGACCAGGCTTAAGGTGGCAGCCCCCCACTGCAACGCTGTTTAACCACGGTTTTTGGAAACATCCAGAAGATGCAGAGGCACCGATCACGGTTTCCCAAAGCCACCTTGCAAGGTCTGCTTGGTGGGCACAGGGAGCAGAGTCTCACAGAAGCTTCTGCTCGTCGTCTCCACAAGCGAACTTCATAAAACGACTTCTAAAGACACCAGAAAATCCAGTAAGATCATCCACCATAAACATACTGCTACCAGCAAAGGACTGGTTTCCCCTCTGGTGTCTTGCTCGCACAACTCTGGTTTGTTGTTCCCTTCAGCATCTCCTTTGCTAGGGACACCTCAAACTGCAAGAGGCAGCAAGTCCTGAACCTCAAAGTCAGGCTGAGACAATTAAAATGTTGTGGGTAAGCACCTGAGCACACAATGCAAAACTTTGGCTGTTCCTCTGATTTAAGAGACTTCATGTCTTAATCATCTGTCAACACCGCGTGTAACCAAGCACGGTACAGAGGAAAGGTCTCCCAGAAGGAATACAAACATTGCACATGAAAGGAGAAGTCTTACTTAGCCTAGAGGGAATTTCAAATTAGGTACAGCATTACTTCAGCTTTCACTGTCAAGAGTGGTTAGATTTTCATTGACTTCTTTTGTAACAGTAAGGCTTGCCTTTGAAGAATCCACAAACATCTTCACCTTCAACTCACATTTGCTAGCTCCTGCTCATTTTTCGCACCGCAATAGCACTTAGAAGCCACAGTCAGGGGCCAGGACCCCAGCTGCAGCAGACACCACGCAACAAACAGGAGTTTGCCACTTGCTGGCCCCCAAAAGAGCTTCCCGTCACTAAACAAAACAAGAGGAGACAGGTGACTGCAGATAAGATACCAAGACAAACGCTGCCGGTCGGAGGGAGACACAGCTGGCCCCAGGCTGTCGTGCTGCTGGCGAGGTTTTGACAGCTCGGGACTGGAGCGGTCAGAAGCGACCCTGTTGCTGATCCAGAGATGCACACGGGTTTTAGCAGCCCCCTCCAGCCAGAACCACACAACTCCATCAAGACTCACAGTGGTTACCTGTCCTCTCCTTTCTGCCTGCCCTACTTTTCACTGAGAAGCATCCTTCTCATTTATCATCAGAAACGGCCACAGACTGCGGGCATTAGAGCAGGCTTGGAAGGCAGACGGCATTTGCTTACGGATGAACAATGAGCAGGAAAAATCGCAACGCACGCCTTTGTTGGGGTGAAGTACAAAGAACTTGGGAGAGTGTTATCAAAAGGGCCCCAAACTTATTTTCTTAAGCAAAATGCTTTGCCTGGCTGGGGAAGAAACATGGCCCAGCTGGGGCTTCGTGAGGGCAAACTGGATCTTCAGAAGGACTGCGGACTTTGGAAATAGCAGAAGGCTTTCTGTGCTTTCAAGTCACCAGCTGGAACGCTGCAAACGACAGCATTTACAGGTAGCCTCCATCGCGAAGTTACTGCCGTTCCCCCAGTGCCGGCTGGACAGACGAGATCCAGAAATCCCCGGGCACAGCCACCTGCTCCTCAGCATCCTGACAGAGTCCTTCATCACCTGCTTCAGTTCCCAGCAGCACACATGCACAAGCTCCATGCGTCGAGTCATTATGTCCCCAGCAGATGTAACTGCACACACACACGCACGCGCGTACACACATGCGGCGTTTTCAACGTGCATCTCGGCCTAATAATTGCGGGGCTTTTGTAAGCTTGTCTCAACTTGCCGACAGCTACAGAGGAAAACATAATTCGTTAACTCTACACGAGTATTAAAGAACAAAGCTGGAACTCCCATACAATTATATTTTATCTCAGAGCAAGGTGAAATCATTAGATATTAGTGAAGTGCAGTGGCATAAAAATGATCTGTTAGCGGGGGTTCATTACATTGTATTTTCAGAGCCAGGAAGATCAATGCGTTCATGCATCATGAATTAGTCTCATGCCTTCATCTTCCCTGCTCTCCGGAAACCCAACATGATCTATCACCAGCCATACATCATTGTTTCAGCATTGCACATTAATGACAAAGCTACAGTTTCCACTTGTCAAGCTGACCAGCTGCATTTTTCTGCACAAGACGGAAAAAATCCAGAGGAGGAGGAAGAGGGTCATTTCTGGGCCAGGCTTTGCAGTAAATTTCAACCCTTCAAACCTCTCCTTTTTCTGAAGATCCATCACTTTTATAATCTGTGCGTTAACTTGCTCTCCTTGCTTATATCCAAAGCTTGGAAGAGCTGAGGGAAATTGGAAGAATAAATCCATTAGGTGATTTTGCCGAGTCCCCTTCAGCCAGTGCAGAGCTTTGCCTGCCTAGGTGCATCCCGCTGACTGGGACCTGTCTGGGCTTGTGCCTGGAGCAAAAGGGTTCCCACCACTTGCTTTAGCAGGGGAGATCCTTTTGTTCTCTCCCCTACCGAGTCAGTGAGAAA
Organism: Ibycter americanus; assembly: GCA_035590275.1. NCBI lineage: Eukaryota > Metazoa > Chordata > Aves > Falconiformes > Falconidae > Ibycter > Ibycter americanus. The sequence continues at coordinate 7,480,711 of JAVJGI010000039.1, read as the reverse complement.
ATCTCATTTTCCAAAACGCCTGTTGGCATGAGGCCTCTCGAAGAGCCATATCTGTTCTCTCGTTATTCTCCCCCTGGTACCCAGGCCAGGAGATGCTGCCTCCGCCTTCCCCACGCAGCTTGCCTTTTCTCGCCACTGGGCAGGGCAAAATGCGCTTTTTCTCTCCTGACTAACCTGGTTTGAGTTCTCCCTTTCCCCTCTCAACCACCGAATCATCTACCGCTGCGCACTGCAATTAATCACGAAGATACAAACAAAGGAGATGGCGGTTGCTCAGCTTCTCCCACCCACTGCGTGCAAACCATTCCCAAGATGGCAGTGGCGGCAGAGCAACCCCTGATGTTCTGTGCCTTTACCACCCATGGAGCATCTCCAAGGTGCTGCTGTCCCTATCTCACAGAGAGGGCACAGAGCGGGGAAGCAATTTGTACAGTCCCCCAGAAATGAAGACAACACAAGGCACTGCATCTGGGTCCCCATCACTGAAACTTTCCCTGCTCATGAGCAGCCCCCCCTTTTCCCCCAACTCATCCCTCTTCTTTCTGCTGCAAAGGCTGTAACCTCCGATGAGGAACGATTTATTTGATGCAGTGTTGTCCTCCCCTTTTGAACACCAGCCACGATGCTCATGGGGAAAAGGAGGCAGTCTCTCCTGCGCTCCGTGATGGGAGCAGAAATGGCCCTTAGGGGGTTGAACCAACACGTAGGTGATAGACCAACCCTTCAACAGGGTACACTCGCAGTTTGCTCCTCTGCCAGACTTCTTAAAATGGCAGCAACACATGTTCCACACACTCCGAAGGCTCTGGAGAGGAGCAGGTCTCTGCCCCTCCTGCCACCCCATGCCGTGCGGTCCCGCTCAGCCCTGGCCGCTGCCAGGTCCCCACCGCGCAGCCAGCGCGGTGCCTCTGGGCACGCACAGGGCAAGGTTTTATTATTGTTTAAAAAAAGACATCGATCAGCAGCGTTTGAAACATGACAATGTGCCAATACTTTGCTTGTTACGTGACAGATGACTGCACGGACGCAGGGCTAATGCTGCTCTTGCTCCTCATTATTCACTAATGCTCACAAACCAGCTGACAGTGGGCTGAGCTCTTTAGGGCAAATCGTTTCTTTCCCGGCCTTGGATGCTCTCAAGGTAACGATTCAGCTGTGGCTGGGGGGTGAAGCCCCTCAGACTACATTTCGGTTTGCAGGGACTCGGTCCCACCTCACCCCAGAGACCCTGCTGGGCTCCCGGCGCCCCGTCAGCAGGAGCAGCGGCATTAGATGGGTGCTGACGGGTGCTGCCCATCAAGGCACACGTCCCTTTCGGTTTCAATGGTGGTGTCAGCCCTGGCCCATGGGACAGCCACAGCTCTCCGGAGGGGCTTTGAGCACCCAGCCCTCCCCACTGAGGGGGGCTGCTGATCCTGCCATGCCCTCTCCATCCTCCCAGCTCTGCCCGCAGCAGCAGGATCCTCCACTCAGCTCCTCAGCCGTGCCAGCCGGTGCCCTTGCCGTGGCTATTGACAGCGGCGAGCGGGGAGCCTTTCAGTGCCTCTTTGTTGGTTTTAAACAATGACTGTCGCCAGAGCTATTTTCGCTTCCTCTCCCCCGCTTTCCCCCTTCCTACAGCACTGGGGCTTTTTTTTTTTTTTTTTTTTTAAATCAATGGGCTCAGATAGCGTCGTACTCAAAGTGACCTTTCAAATACCAGCCAGAGCCAGGTCATCACAAATTGTGCTCTCCACCCCCGCAGAACATGAAAGCCTTTTCATTTCTGTCTGAAGGGCCGGGGAAGAGCGCGGCTGTGTTTTGAGGACATCCACTTTGAGCCTGGTCCTGGCATTAACAATAACTGGTGGCTTCCTGCCCTGAGTGGCAGCATCGCCCCGACGTGACTGGCAGCATTATCTGCTGCATCCTGATTTTTTGGCCACCTTATTTTTGCACTTTGAACAGCAGCCACGAGACCCAACTGAAATGCAGACATCTGAAAGCCAGAGCAGCTGCATGAGAAAATCCAGACAAACCTGGATTTTGAGAGCGGGGTGTCTCTGCAGGGGGTAGGCAAGCATCCCACTGAACGTGCCTGCCGGGAGGGACGCAGCTTTGAAAAGTTTAGAAGCCTTTGCAGGGTCTGTAACCAGGCAGGTATCTCGTGTACTGGGGAAACTAGAAACCTCATTTTCTTGCCCTCCAGTATATAATTCCCACATGCACCGCTTAATTCCTACATCTGCCACAACTGCAATGTTACAGAGCATTGTACCATGAGTGACACAAGCCTGATGCCCTACGCTGCTGGTTTCTAGGTTAGAAGCAAAAGTCATTCTCCTGGGCCTAACAGAAATTAAAACAGAAACCACGTTCTTCCCGTGAAACCCACGGGTAGGATCTGTGCTCTCGACCACGGACTGGGAGCTGCTGTGCTGGAAGAGCCGGTGACACGGCCTGGCATGCAGTGGCGGTGGCCAGGAGGGAAGTAAGCATGTGGGGGCTGGGGTCTGTGTGCCCTCGCACAGCCCAGGTAGGACCCCAGGGCAGAGCTTTTTTCCTTAATAAGTCCAAGGATTTGATTATGCACAAAGGTGGACAAACAGAACCTTGCAGTGCACATTGGAACCAATTTCCTTTGGCGGTAGCACAGTGAGGCGGAGGATGGGGCAGGGACAAGGTTTGCTCCGTGGGGTAGGTGGTGTGTCCATACAGCTGGCTGATGGGAACAAAGCTGGCAGCCATGGGCTGATTCCAGCACGCGTAGGAAAGTGAAGGAACGGTGCAAGACATGCTGTGCTGAGCTCAGCACGAACAGGAGCATCTCATCTCCATGCACTCATAGGGAAGCGGCAACAAATTGCTTCTATTTCTTGAAACCTCTTCACTGGTGTACTTTGCCCTTTCAAAATGTAAAGAGGGAGTCAGCGCAACACTTAACGGCGCCTTAAAAGTATCCTCTGTTATGGCATCACAGACAGCCCATATTAAACAAATTCAGCTACAAACACATTCCTTAACAGAAATGGCCAAATCCTCGCTTCCTAGGATGCTCTCATTAGGAAGAAGTATTTCAAAGAGCACTGCTTACCACTAACGTTGTTCTGGCTTTTGCTTCCCACGCCACCTGCACCAGAGGGTCAGCCAGCCACCGCTGCCTGAGCGCACAGCACCAGGGGCAGGCACACAGTGCGCCGCGCTCCTTCACGCCTCCACCTCCCTTTCGCCACGGCACGGGGGAAGGATCTTGGGGCAGGATTAATTTAACAGCAGGACATCTGGAAACCATCGGCGCTGCTGAGGTCGGGCTCCTGCCAGTAGAAACAACTTTTCTACAACTTTAAACAAGCACTGGATGTGCAACTGCTCTCAGCAATACCTCGGTCCCTCTCTAGGATCTAAATGTGACATCAGGCCAGCTCATTAGTGCTCTAAAATTAATCCACAGACCAGAAAAGAAATGCAAGCTGCACAATGGAAAATGTCTAGGGCTATATTGATGGAATTTGGAGAAAGTTGTTTGTTCTCCACAGCAAGGATCCTGCTCTTCCAGTGGAAGAAATCCATCTTCCACTCTGTCCAGAGTGATTATATTTTTTGCCCCCATTTTACTCAAAAAAGATGCTTAGCCTAACATTATTACTTGAAAGCAAGGATCTTCTTGCTTTTTCACATGCAGAGCTTAAACGAATAGCTTGCTAATTATTTATTTGACCATTTAGGCTTACAATATCTGCAAACAGGTTTCAGTTTTCTCACATTTTCTCATTATTGGGAATTATTCAAAAAGACACTGTGTCACTACAAAAAAATTAATGGCTTGGATCATATTTCCTTTGCCATTGTTTGATGTTTACAGTTTAAGCTGTACTAAATTACAATTGGCTTCAAAGGTCTGGGTCTTATCTGGGTGTATTTGCTTGGAGAATTGAGGAATCACACAGTTAAACTCAAGACTTGTTGGACTTGATACCAGCCGGCTACTGATAAAGAAAGCAAACGTTTTAAAGATAGAGAAGGGGGAGGAAAAAAAAGCTTTTCCCTTGCAGGACAGGTAAGTTGTGAGAACATACCCAGCAGCAGGCACGGCGCTGGTGAAGAAGGGCTGGTGAGCGATGCTTCTCATGGAGGTGCTCTAGGAGCTGCTTGTGCAGGACCAGGAGTGGAGGGGCAAAGCCAGCATCGCAGGAGCTGCGTCTGCTCCATCAGGAGCACAATTGCTGGATCCCTGCTGCTGCCCTTTACCTGGCATGTCCCACACCTTGCAGACCCCGCTCCTCACCTGTGCTCAACAGCAAGGCCCCGGGCTGAGCGGAGACGGCTGCCAGCCATTGCCTCCCTGCCCACCCCATTCACGGGGGATGGGCCACAGAGGTGACACCAATCGGGCTGTGAATCGAAAGAAGGTGGAGGTGAGAAATCCTCAAGGTCAGGCTCTGAAGTAGCATCTCACAAAAGATGCAACGCCTGCTCTGGACATCTTTTTCCTATTCCAAAACCTCAGAGAATGCAGGCTGTAGCACAAGGTACTCCAGTGCTCTATAAATATTTAAAAGAAAAAAAACCCTAGTCTTAATTTTGGCAGGAACCTGGCTCTCGTTGTGACTCAGCCCTCATCCTCTCCTTTCGCTGGGCTGGGATCCTGGCCACCCTGCATGTTTTACGTTAATGCATGTGGCTCACCTGCCTCCCTCACAGCACCTTGCCTTTGGGAGTGAGTCATTGCAGGCCACCAAGCCAGGACGAACTCCTACATTTGTTTCACAACCATCTCTCCAGCTTTCGTGTGCAATTTTGCTTCCACTGCTGCATGCGATGCTTTTACAGGCACAAGCGCAGGGGCTTTGCTTTCCTTCAGCGATCCTTCACAGCACTGATTTTGACTGAAGGTTGGAAGAAACAAATTCCTTTTTCTTGGGTATTGTGTTAAAAATACCTTCACCTCTGCAAGAAGCAGCTGCCTATTCCTTACTGGTATCCTTTGCTAGTAGACCCTCAGCGCTGGTAGCTAAAAGGAACAAAAGGGTGAGTATAAATTCAAGGGACAGTGCTGCAAGGGAGCTAAATATAAGTGCCCCAGGAGCAGCATTTCCCAGTTAGGGAGTTGTTTGCTGCTGGCTTCCTCCTCCCCCCGACAAAGGGTCCTTTTCACAAGCCTCCTAAAAAGTGCCAGCGAGCACTCGGAGCACATGGTCAAAGGGGACGAGATGAGGGCCACGAAGTACAATTGCTTTTGTCCTCAATGCCTTAAAAAAAGAAAAAAAAAAGATGCATTTTACTATGTCTGGCAACGCTTCAGCACAGTCTTAATGAGGCTTAATGTCGGCTGGCCGGCCCCAAAAGCACATGGAGCCAGTGAACGAGAGACACGATTAGCAGACTTGAAACTTGAGGGATTTTAAGCGCTTTTGACTAGGCATTTTCTTTCAGCACAAGATGTATCCAGGAGATCTATTATGCCTGTCAGGCGAGGCTGGGGTTGCAGAGGAAGAGTTAAGTGATGCCCAGTGACACTTGCTGTAATCAGATTTTCACATTGTTTGAGTAGATACAGTTCCTGAGCTCCCCAGCTGTCCTGCTTCATAAGCAAACACATCTCCCAGCACAGTCGGGCCACAGCTTTTCCTTAATTCCCAATGAGGCTACAGAACCCAGCACCAGCCTGAGCAGACCCAGGAGGATGGCTAAGGCTATAATGGAAAACCAGGTCATCAGAGCTGCTCCCCTTCCCTGGTGCGTCATCCATCATCAATTCCAGCGGGGATGGCACAATAAGCTCTGGGTCGAAGCCAGGGGATGCTCTCCCTGACGTAGCCAAGAGCTTGCACCACCCAGGCAGACAGTGGGTGGCAAGCCCAGCCATAGCCCCTTCAGCCAGCACATCTCAGTGGGGTCTGCTTCCCAGCTGCTTTCCTGACGTCAGCAATTCAAAAATAATCTAAAATCCCCAACAGGTTCCTGTTTGTTCTGATGTGGTTTTTTCTTCCCTCTTTCCTAGACAAAGAGCTCACTGGGAAATAGTAGTTACCAAGCACACGTTTGTTACCCAACACGTTTGTATCTCAGAGCCAGGACCGCTGACTGCAGGTGGAACCCCGATGCCGAGGCACCGGGCAGGTGCTCCTGGTTCATTCAAGCTGCTAAGCCCAGGAGCGACGAGCACCCCTGGGTGCCCGCTGGGATGGTCGGAAGCCACCGAGGGCCCTGGGCACGAGGCCCTGCACAAGGATGGGAGCACGGCCCAGAAAATACAATATTTTGTGTTTTCTAATGCTGATGGCAGGATGGGGGCATACATAAGGATGCACAAGTCACTGGCAATACATCCCTGCTGTTGGTGCAATAAAGTACATAAGCCCTTATTTTTCTTAATTATTCCTGATATTTCACCTGTCATGTTGTCAGCTTCCTCTGAGAGCAACGATAAATAGTGCTTCTCATCTCACATCCTTAGGGAAAGCTTGCTATTTATTCCTGTGATGGGCAAGACATCATGACTAATTAGGAAAAATGGGAGCCCGCTTGCACCCCAGCAGGAGAAGTGTGTCATCAGCTTCTGCTCCCGGGGAGGCAGGCGGTTTTTCTCCATGGACCTTCAGCAGCTGCCCCAAGGCATTTGTTCGCTGCAGCCTGGGCAAGGGAAAGGATGGAGAAGGGGTTCCTCCATTCCCTGAGAGTTCCGTGTCCCAAGGCTTAAATAAGGGAGATGGAATTTGCAAAATGACTTGATTTGAAGTCAGGTAAGTGGTCATAAGCAGGCAGATGCATTGTCAGATGGACTGCCCAAGAGATGAGCTGTATGAAAGAGGGGTGTCCGTCTTAATCCCCTCCAGAGCCCAGGCAGATCAGCCTCCGCACTCCCATCGCAGTAGAGCCCAGCCTGCAGCACAGCTTCCGCAGTGGCAGGATTTACTCCTCCTCTTCCCTTGCCGCCACACACGCTCCGATCATAACAAGGTAATTGAGATCAGAGCTGGAGAGGAAAACTCACGTGGGAACTGCAAATACCTCAGATTAAAAGTAAGTAAAATTAATTTAGAAGTTGCTATGACCACAGAAGAGAACAACACTCGCCGTAACTCTTAGATCTATGCTAAACAGGAAAAAAGCAAGACAACCACCATCCCTTCTTCCTCCCTCCCCAAACCAGACGTGGGTTCATCCTCATGCTAATTGCTTGCACACACAGGGGCAAAATCCCTCCCGTAGATGCAGAAACAAGGCTGATGTAGGCCAGCACCAGCGCAGCCGGCCGGGGAGAGGAGGGCGGGGGGCAGAAAGGTGCCTGCGCTCCTGAAATCCCCCCAACAGCAGGGCTGGGTGCAGAGCAGCGAGGTGCTGCGAAGGCTGTTCCCACTGCCGCGTGGCAAGGGCTGGGCAGAGCCAGCGATCTTGGTGTTGGGAAAAACTAATGAGAACAAAACTGCTATTGTCACTGTCACGTCAGCGAGCATCGCCTAGGATTTGCGCAATCTCTTGCGCTGTCATGTCAGGTGAAAGTTATTTGTTTTTGAATTCTACCTTCGGGCACCAGCCCCTTCTAAATAAGCTGTCAGACTTAACTGAGGCAGCTAACAAAATAAAAGAGGCGTGTGCGGGGGTAACCTCCTCACAAATTGATGCAAAATAAGAAATCTCAGCTGGCAAATCTCGTAACTGGAAGTGTAAAGCCGCGCGTACGCACTCAGGCAGCACAGCCACCCCCTCAGCTCAGGGCTCGACGAGCAAGCCGCCAGCAGCGCTTCAGTCCTGCACACAAGCAGCACTGGAATAACTGGGAGAGTGCCAGCCCCTGTTACGGGGGCAAAACGGAGGCGTGGCAAGCCTCCTGCGTCAGTGACTCATTTATCCAGGATTTATCTCGGCTAACATGCTGAGGCTGACAGCTTTGCCTGCATTCCCACCCATTCTGCTCTGGGCTCCTGGCCGTGGAGCACTCCGACCTTACAGAGGTCCACTGGGATGAGCAGCTTCTCCCCACGGACCCATGGCTGGGAGGCAGGGGAAGTGGACAGGACAGAGGTGGACAGTACAGAGCTGGCAATCGGGAGATGAAGCAGGGTAGATATCTCATTCCATCATCGGCCCCATCTTTCCAAAAGCAGCTGGGATTGTGTTGCTGCTGCTCCTGCGTACAGGACAGGCAGCTGTTCAGGTCACACAGGGAGCCCCATCACCAGCTATTGCATATGTTGGTCCTGGGAACATGGATTAAAAAAATTATATGCCTTGGTTGCAATTCCCTGTTATGTTTCTTGAGGTGAACAGAGGGAGGATGCACATGGCTGCTGTGTCAGTTTTATCTGCCGCAGCCGGGGTGGAGGGCTAAGGAGGTGAGCAAAGCACCTGCCCCAGGCTAGAGGGCTGGGAAGCTGTGCTGCTGCCCTGATTCCTGGTACTGTCCCTCTCCTTTGACAAACCACGAGCTTTAGACAGCTTTGGGGAGCAGCTCCGTTATGTGGCAGCAATCATAAGCTTTGGTCCAAAAGAGCCATCCCTCAAAGCCAGGCTCTGCAAGCACCCAGGCACCCATCCAAACCGAAAGCAAGGCAGGAGCCTCATTCATTCCAGCCATTGCTGAATGTCAGCTTGCATCCTATCCCTTTTTTTCTCACAAACATTTTGGGCTCAGCGTCTCTTCCCATATGCCACCAATATTCCCCATTCATAAAACTCTGCACCTCAGTCACATCTCTGCAGAGACACCGTTTATAGCAATAGTCAGGCACCAAGCACTGTCTGCCAAGTATTTTCCAGAAACCAGGAAGCCTCCAAGAGTTGTAAGAAAATAGGGGAACAACCTTTTCTGGAACGCAGGCTGGCAGGAGGCAAAAAGGTGCCCTCTCTGCCTCCGTCATCTCAAAGCCAGCCGGGCCAGCGACTGCACGGGCCTCATTAAGGACCAGCTCACGACCTTCCATTTCTCAGGGTCAAAGAGGCCATTTGTCACATTTGGCACCGAGCATCTGACCCGCACTCAGCGCGTCCTGTGAGCAAAGTTCCTGCAGCCTCTAGAAGAAGGCAGCAGAAGGCGAGGAAACAGTTTCTTCCTTAGGAAAGGGGGGGGAAAAGGGGAAAGGAAAAAGAAGGGGGGGAGGTGGGGGTGGAATCTATGCACCCAGCATCCACGCTTCTCTTCTGAGCAGATGCTGACGGAATTCCTGCTTGCAGATACAGTTTCTTACAGTAGCCCGGTAAATTAAATTAAAGCTATTTACTCTGTATTTACAAGCTTACAAATAAATCTCAGAAAGCATTTTACTGAAAGAAGCAGGGGGAGCAGGAGAGGGGAAAAAAGCATTTTCTGGGCCAAATATAAACAAACAAGGCCACAAACCTCCTCACGATTACTTATTAGCTAAGGGAAAAGGGAGCTGAGAGTTGGTACGCTTGGAATAACGCTACACAGAGTAAAGGAGAGCGGCATTTCGTTCCCTTTTGCAGGTAACAAGAAAGAAAAAAAGCAAAATTTCTTAGGTAAGGAAAGAGCTCTCCTGAGCCTGCATCACCAGCCTGTGTTTGCACTGCTACCTTCATTTTAACTGAGTGCTGTGGGTCAATGGGAACCCTTTCAAGTTATAACTGCATGATCTGCCCAGCCTGTAATGGGAAGCCAGTGGGTTTTGTTTGATTTTTTTTTTTTTTTTAAGTGGCTGATTGAGTTCTCTTTGTTTTGTTTGGTGTGTGGTGCACAATGGAGCCCAGTGCATTAGTCAGGAAAATCAATAGCCACTTCGAAGGGGAAATTCAGAGGGGAACCCGGGGCCTGAGCTCAGAGGCACGGGAGAGGAGCTGGGAAGGAAGGAGGAGAATGCTGCGAGCCAAGGGGAGCTGGGGGGCGGAGGGTCTGCCGAGCCCCTCCCGCAGGACACTGGCCACCCTTGGTAGAGCGGAGCATGCACCATGTGGCAGCGATGGCATGCCATGCCCCACCGCAGCATTAACGGCGGTGAGACCAAGCCTGCAGCACTGAAACACCATGGCCACCACCTCCGGCACCACAAAGGCAAACAGACCCATTGCCACACACCTAAACCCAAAGATTGAGGAGTCAGGAGCAAATTTTGCACCTTGAAGCAATGAGTTTGGTGTGCAATCACACACTTTGAGTTGAGTTTAAGGCTTTCGGCTTCTGCTGCACCACATCTGAAAGCCCTGCTCCAGGTCAAAGGCTGAGGTTTCTAATCATTCAGTCCTTTTTCACATATGCAGAAAGACAGATGCTTTTAAAAGCTGAAGCATCTGGAGGCTCATCACGCTTGCAGGTGCACTGCAATATGATTTTTCTTTCCAAAGATGGACACTGATGTCTACCAGCCAAGCCATGCAACACTTTGCCATGCGCTGCACAGCCAATCTCTTCTGCAAAGGGGGACAAAGACTGAACCAGCAACACCACACTGGAGCCAGGAAACCGATGCACATCCTTGGGGCATGAAGTAAGGCACTTTAAGCCACACATCTAAATGTATAGTTTGTAAATGATTAGCCCTTGTGTAATGAGGCTTCCGTTTGCTAGTGATGCATTAACCAACGCACATAGGGCCCTCCTAACTCCAAACAGCTCCTTGCACTTGCATGGTTGGGTTTCCCAGGAAATCTGAGATGAAAAGACCCCATTTTAAAGCCACTGTTCACAGACTTTTCCTGAAGTGCAGGGAGGCAGGTGACCCTGTGGTCACGATGCAAGCTGTAAGCATGCCTCAGATAACAAGGATTTTCCCTTCTTCCAGAGATTCACTTCAACATCAGAGCTGGACAGGGTTGTATCGGAGCCTGCCCTGCCTGAAGCCACACACCAAGCTCGCCACTGTTCAGTCCAGCAGAACTAACCAACCCTGGCCGTCACCTCTAAACACTCCTTTCTGGTTTGATTCAGACCAGGGGAGCCCATTCCTCCTCTCCTCCTCTTCCCACACCTGAAGGTATTAATACCATGTCCAGCACCTGCCCGGGTGTCCCACACGGGAACAATGTCCATCCCATCTCGGGTAGCCGTACTGGCGAGACCCCCCCCCATGCTTCTGCTGCAAGCTGTGCCCCAAAAACCTTAGCCCCATCTGACCCCTTGATTTTTTTTTTTTTTACAAGTATGAACTCGGAGCTATATCAATCAATTCCCCACTTTCTGTACCAGGCTGCTTACCATGCCCTGCTTTCCTTTGAACTTCTCCTGCTCTGAAAAAAGAAGTCGGACTAATCTATAAAAATATTTTGGATGCTCTGTTTGGCAGCCCTGGATTTCTGCTGCTTTCTTGTCCTCCCCGATTGACACAGGTGTCTAAGAATAGTTTACATTTGATACTGGTATCACTAATGATGATCTAGCAGGCGCTGCTTGGTGCTTCACCACATGCACAGGGAGAAGTCGCCTCTTTAAACCTCCACCTCCTTTGTTGCGGAGCACAGAGGCTCTCCGTGTGGGTTACGGAGGGAGCTCTCATCTGGCGGGGGATGTTTGTTAATCAGGCTGGTGGCTGCAGCGAGGTAGTGATCCAATTGGTGGTAATTAGGCTCCAGTAGCTATGTCTTCAGGCAACTGCGGTGTAGCTGAATCCTCCTTGTTGCTGCTGTCGTCACCGGCCAGGGGTCTGAACCACAAACCCGGCAGAGCGCAGGCGATGCCAAGGATGGAGCTGCTGCGTCCCTGCGCTCGGAGCGGGTCTGCAAGTAGTGAGCATGCAGGGAGATGGGGAGCAAAGCAATGCTGCTTCCCCAGTCTAGGGTAGCCACTCTGCCAGCACAGGGCTGGCCTCTGGGCCAGCGAGCTTTTCCCCAGAGGAAGATGGGAAGCAGAAGGAGCAGACTGGTGACTCCCCATCCTACAACATTAAGTCCATCAGTAAGAAAGACTTGGCACCCACAGCTTCCCTGGATGAGCTCAGCACATTCAGTAGCACTAAAGAGCTTGTTAAGCAATCCCTAGGTTTTATGCTGACTTCTCCTACAGCTCTTCTAGATGGAGGCAGAGCTGGCACCCGTCCTAAAAACCCAGCGTCACTCTTGGCTTCTTACTCCATCAAGCACCATTAGCTCCTTTGCTTGTCACAGCTCCCTTCGCGAGTCAGACGCCCCAGATGGGAAGGCGCACGGGGAGCAGCTGTGTGGCACAAAGCCCCTCTCAGCTCCCGCAGCCCGGCCCCGGGAAGGCAGGCGACGGGATGCCGGCTCTCGGGCTCCTGGCTGGGCATCGCTCGCAGCCATGGGCCTGAAACTTAGTCTTATTTATCCATTCCCTGGTGCAGAGTAAATAATGCGCTGCCATAACAGCCAGTATTTACTACACGTGTGTAAGGGCTGATGGCTTATCGCTCTTACTGCAAGAAGGAAAGACAGTGACCTCCAACACTTGGATCCCAGGGTGAGATGCATAGACCTGCACCCCATGACACGGGCATTTCCAGCAGAGGCATCTCAAGCAGGAGCATGCAGAGAGAAGAAATTAACATTTCTGCAGGAGACACAGCGATGGGCTCGAAATCTCCCCCAGATTTTCATTGCCATGGCCCTTCCCGCTGGCAATACATGCGTAATGCGGCATGTGGGATGCAAAGGCCCCACTGCACAGGGTGGTGTACCGAACAGGCTGATGGAGAGGTTGTAATCCAAGCTTAAGGACAAACAGCTGGTGATTAAACAACAGATGGGAAGGAGGGAAAAGGGGACAGATTTCTTCCCCCTTCCATGTATTTTTTTTTTTTTTTAATCTATTCCCCTTTCAGAGACAGAATGCAGAAGAGAAAGGAAACCCCCCAAATGCACACTCAAAAGCAAAGGAAGGTTTTAATTCGCGCAGATGTTAGGGAACGGAGCACTTCCAACAAAGTGTTGCAGCCTTTTGGGAAAAGGTGTACTTAAAACAAACTCCTCCTACCTCTTCCCCAAATCTCTGAGAAAGGCCAAAGATGCCCAAAACTGTAAATTCTCCCAAACCAAGGTAAGAATCTGTGCTAGCGAATATGTTTTGCCCTAAGGAACCCAGCTATTTCAGCCCTTTTGCCTCATCCTTCAAGAGATTTTTAACTTCCAAAAGAGCACAGAAAACCCCTTCCTTCCTCAGCCACGGATCTGCTGATCTGCAGTAAACACCAGCACTTTGGTAAGCAAAAATGTTCAAATCCTGGGAGAAGCAAGACACCTTAAAATGAAAGCCAGATACCATGCCTCTGCCCACCACCTCTCTCGAGATGCCTCCCTTTTTGGATGTGTGAGGACAGATGAGAATAAAGTCAGCGATGGTTTTAGTTCTGGGTTTTCTCCCTTTTCTGCAAAAAGAGGCCTCCTGTGCAAATGAACACTATAATAAAGTATGCAAGACAGGCTTCCCTTTGGAAATGGGAGATTACAGTTGAGGGATCACAGGAACACATGCAGAAAGCAAGGCTGCTGCTTCTTCCCCAATTATTGTGCACTCTCTGCTCTATTTTGTTGACCTCGCACATTTCAATCAGGCTTCAGCACATTCTGCCTTCACCTGCTATGAATCAAAACCTGGAGGGCTCAGATCTCCCTGCAAAGAAACCCTTTGATAAGCTTGTTACGGATGCCAGACAGCTCTGGTTTGGTGGGGAGCTTTTGTAGAACACCATTGCAAATGTATGTCGTCACCCAAGAAAGTTGCGGGATTTACTTGGCAGCAAGAGGGAAGGCAAGGGAGCCGAGACACTGCTTAATTTGCTTCAGCAACAAAAGACTAGAGAGGAGAGCACTCCCCACCAGCCACGGGGCTGATGGGAAGAGTTGCTTAAGTCTGATCTGGAAAAAAAAATCAAATCAAATCAAAACACGGAGAAAATGGGGCATTCTGTAGAGGGTTAAAGCCAGAAACATATGGCATTTCTACCACATTTGGGTTGTCAAGCAGCCAAAGATCTCTTCTGCTGCTGCTTACTCTTATGGGCTTTAAAGCAACACTCATCCATATGCAGGGCATTTAGCAACGCGGCAGGGAGCGTGCCTTGCGGAACGCCCGTCAGCCGCCGTGCGGGCTGACACCCCCGAGCATCACTGAGCGGTCGGTCCCTGAACGCTGCTCCCGTCCCAAAGACAGTCTGACCCAGCAGAGCGGGGGCTGCCACCCCACAGCTGGCTTCACCCCTCCGCCCAGCACGAGCGCTTGCCCACTTTCTGGGCTGGGTCACATTCATTTTGCCATCGCTCACCCCTACCTTCCCACTTTTCAGTAAAAAACTGAATATTCCCTACATGCGTTTTGTCAATTTGCCTACCAGAAAACTCTTATTGGAGGCAAATAAGCATCCTGCAGGTTTTGTGGGGCTCCTAAAAGTTGCTAAAAAAAAGGAGCTAAAAAGCTCCTAAAAAAATTTATTTTTTAGGCTCCTAAAGCTGCTAGCAACTTACTTCTCCTATTAAGCCAGCTCTCAACAACCCACCCTCCTGCTCTGCTGAGTAGCAAAGCGAGGAAAATGGAGTCAGCAGTCTGACACCCTCCCAAAACTTCTCTGTCTCATGGAGGATCATTTAGCCCCTTTCCCCATCTGTCAGCACTTCTTCCATTCTCCGACTAGAGGCAAACTCTCCTTGAGACCCTCCTGCTCCTGGCTTCACAGGCTTTGGTGGAAAGCGGAATGGAAATCAAACACAAGCCCCTTCAGGAGGGTGTAAACTGCTGTGATGCCAACAGCATGGGTGTTTTCTAAGCAGTGGTATTGGGTATCAAGAAGCCATAGATTTAAGGAACTTCAGTACTGACATCCCAGATTTTGCTGCTCTGCTGAGCGACACCCTCACAAAGTCAGTCCTCCACCCAGGCATTTTGCGAAATGCTGGTTAATCACGGGCACCACGCTTCCTACTCTGCAAGCGACATCGTTTCCTCAAGCACGCCCGCTTTCCCTTGCAGGTCTCCCATCTGAGCACGTATCGGGTCCGATCCTGCTTCAGGCTTGCAAGAGCGGTGATCAGCGCCCGAGGCCGAGCGGCTGCAGGGCATCTTCCCCCAGCCCAGGGCAGCCAGCTCAGACCTGCGTGCACCAGACACCCCGCTGCCCCACACCAGCTACTCTGGCGAGCTTTACCTCTCCGCCACCGGTTTCTATGCTCCTCACTGATGACTCTGCACTTAGACATTTTAAACATGATCAGAGCACTCAGGAAGGGTTATAAATACCCGCCGTGCAGCCTAATTATAGCTGTGGGTTGCAGAGAGTTTAGACAAGCAGCATCCCAAGGGCTGGACTGCTCTGCTCAAACACTTGGATAGACTCTCCCACCTCTGACATGTCCCAGGCAAAGCTCACTTATTTTTCACATGCATGATACCATTGCTGCAGCTGGGCTGATTGGTCTTGTCCATCTGCACAGCTCCATGGGCAACGGCCACTTTCTCGTGCTGCTTTCCATCTTTGTGCAACAGCTTTCCTGATATTTCAAGCTGTTCCCCCATGCCTTTCCTCAAGGTCTCTCTAAACACCGCCCGTGCCCCAAAGCAGTGTATTTAAACAATGCGACGGACACCTACCACACACCGTTTACTGCTCTGTCCTCTCAGGGAAAACGGCGTGGTGCGGAGTTGGGCTTCAGTAGCTTTTAGAAACCGTTAGAGCTGTTCTGTCCCATTTTTCTCTCAAAGGCAGCAAGTCAGACAAGCTGTTTTATATGCATGGAACAGCTCCCTGCACCCGTCCCTGGCTGTGTGGTGCCGTGCCTGCCCCCCCCCCCAGCTCCCCACAGAGGGGTTGCTGTCCTGAGCATGCCCCGCATCCCTGCCTGGCGTCCCTGCCCCCCTGCACTGCTCACTTTCCCTCTGCTCATCTCTTCTGCACGATAGAGTTTATTTTTTATGATGAAAGACAAAGCTGGATTTTATGTTTTTATATGAATGTAGATGTTGGCTGACAGACTCTATCCACAGTAGTGAGGAAATTCAGACCCTCCGGCGCTGGGTGGAATAACCCAGTGCATGCAAACTCCATGTAGTAATTGGAAACATTTGCTGCTGCAGCTCTGCAGAGGCACAGGGGCACCGGGAATGTTTTCCTTCTCCCCC
Organism: Ibycter americanus; assembly: GCA_035590275.1. NCBI lineage: Eukaryota > Metazoa > Chordata > Aves > Falconiformes > Falconidae > Ibycter > Ibycter americanus. The sequence goes on along the minus strand of JAVJGI010000039.1, from coordinate 7,464,720 downwards.
AGGTTTGCTTCATGGAACTCCAGAACCAGAGGCTGGAAGAATTTAGCAGAGTTCACGACCTCTACAGCCCAGTAAACCCAGCATTTCAGGCATTTTTGCATACTGAATCACTTCTTACCTGACAGGACTCGCACTTTTCAACCCTTTGTTCAAAGAACCATTAAATTCTTTATTTAGCTGAAACACAGACTCCCTGGGCTGAGGAGTGTTACCCCTGGACTTATTTGGAGCAGCTCACTCTAATAATAAACCCAAGCGTCAGATGCACGCCAGGATGCTCTGGGTAGAGCTAGCACCCAGCACCCTGCATGGAATTTCTGTGGCCTGTCCTCGTGCCCAACTCATTCGCCACCCAGCACGGTGACCCTTGGCAGCTACCGCCACGCTGCTCCTTGCAAAGGTCCCATCACACCCACAACTCCCAAGTCCAGGAGACAACCCCTAATTTCCCACAGTCCTAGATGAGATCACAGGGTAAAAGCACTTTCAAAGGCCACAGTGATTAAAGCTAACAGACAGCACAAGGTTATTTTCCGCAGCACGAGAGAAGGCACTCGCGTGTTTTGGACCAGGCAGGCATCCTTGGCCGGGATGCTCTGACCTGCTGTGATAGAGAGGCTACGGCATCGCGCCTGCTCTCTGCAATATGGAGCCCACATACACAAACACAAATATTTAGCTGAATGGTGGCTGTTTTCCAAGCACAGTGTTTCCTCTCCAGCCACACCAGTGGATGCCACCGCCGTGCTTCGGCGCTTTGGGGAGCGGGCACAGCAGAGGGTGGGGTGGGAGCGGCAGATCCCGCGATCCCCACCGCATTCCCCAGCGCCGGCAGCGAGAACACAAGCAAAGCTAAAGGTTGTTCTGCTTCTCAGTCTCCGAGACCATATGGAGCTGAGGCATGATTGCATTATTTCTACTGTACTGCAGCAGAACTAAACAGAAAGCTGTAATAAACTACTTGCAGTATGTCCCTCAGCACAGTGCACGCAGCAGGGAAAAAAAAAGCGGCTCAACAAACGTGTCCTTAAGGAAGCCGCGCTTCTGAAGGCGAGCTGTGCTCTGCAAAGCAAGGGCTCTGGGGCTCTGAATCACACACATTTCCACAAGGCTGGATGATGAAATTTCTGTGTGCTTTCTCCCTTCTGCTCCCTCCCTTTTTGGGATAATTAGATTTGTGTCTGGCCAGTTATAAAAGTATGATGGGTTTTAGGATGGGCTGGCATTGGAAAGCTATAAATAGAGAAGAACACAAAGTGAATTTGTACGGGATCCGCGTAAGCAGAGCTCGCTGTCGTGCCCAGATTCTGCTGACGGGCAGCATGGATGCCAATCTCGCCTCTCCCCCAGCACGGAGGGTGTCAGCACCAGACAACTGCTAGTTTATGTCTTACGTATTTACGCAGCCTTAGGAAAAAAAGCAGGAGCATGATAGACTCCCTATAATTTCCTGCTGTATACCTCTATAATGTATAGGACCCACATAAAGATAGATGATTTAGCTACTACTTCATTCTTGCCCCTGCTGAACGGGCAATATCAGACTACACATGGAATTAAAATCCTGAGACAAATGCAAAGGCAGAGGCGATTATTTCTAACTTCAACATAACTTTGCTTCAGCCATGAATGCGTGTGCCACAGTCAGAATAAGCCTTAAGCTTGCAGATGCCCCTGAATGAGGTGGGTTTAAACTCAGCTTTCCCCGCTCTCTCCACCCAAAAAAGCCCATTCTGATCAAGAGAAAAGGCATTGCCAAAGCCAGTCACAGGAAGGGATGCTTCAGTAAATGGGATGCAGGAGCCAGATGATGGTTCCAAGTCCTCCTCCGAGAAAGCAAGCTGCTTGCAAACAGATTTGCAAGTAGTGAGGGGGATAAAAAAAAAAGAGAAAAAAATCTGTCAAGTTACTCATTCAGGAGACATCTAACACAGCCAAAGTACAAATCTCTCTACACTTTGCAACACACTGTAAAAATCTCTTCTGAGGCTGGATGCAGCAGAACCATCAGGACCACTATGTCTGAGCTAGCTGCCCAGGGATCCTCAGCTCCATCACAGGGCTCGGCTACCGAAACTGTCACTCTTGGGGTCAGTCACAGTGAACAGCAGGGAACAGTTGTGCACCCACACCACCTTCCAGTGGGTAGGCAAGGGGCACCCACAAGCCACTGAGCTGCAGTACAAGCTGAGCATCAAAAGGAGCTGGGTGAAATACCAGCCTACATGCTGAGCCTGCCTGAACATGTCACTGTTGTTGAGTGACGAGGACACCACTCCTATGGGTCCCCAGGGAGAAATCAGCTCAAGCTGAAAGTCAGCACCGAGTGTTTCAGCTGAGGCATCCTCGGAGACCTCTGGGAAGCTCCAAGCAAGCAGCAACACGCGGGGTACGGGCCAAAGCGGGGCTGGAAACAGGAAGAACGAGTCCTGTCCCCTGTGCCCCTGCTGCCAGTTGACAGCCACCAGCTCTGCCCTCGGGAAACCCGCTCCAGCCTGCCTCAGTGAACACTCTCAGATTTGCTGCAGCACCTCCAAAGTCCTTGTTCAACCTCGGGAATACCTGAGCAAAGCAATCACACCAGATGCAATCTAGCACCAGCTGGATTGCCCTCCTCTCCCAAGGATGGAAGTTTATTAGGCTGTGGCCCACATCAGAGTTATTGTACTGTGATAAATTTATTGGTACTATCTCACCTCATTAAATGCTTAAATAGACCTGACAAGACAGAAAAATGGGACTTTTTTTTTTAAAAAAAAAAGGAATCTAGTGTTTGCAGGCTTGGAGTCACCTCTAATGCAACAGCCTGCACTTCAGGAAAGGACAGGGCACAGCACCAAGTGAGGGGATGTTTTACAGCACAGCTGACTCTTGCTCACTTCCCAGAAAGCCCTTCCCTGGAGGAAAAGGCTTTTGCATCACTCTTTAAAACCCTACTTGCCAGAGAAGCATGCGTCGTTCTGGCCAGCCGGAGCAGAAGGTCAACATGAGGAAGGAGGGAACGGAGGAGCAGACAGGATCCATGCTGTCCATGCTATTAAACCCGGCTTAGTGTGAGCTGAGCTTTTGCTCCCCATGTAGCTAACAGCCACGGCTCCCAGCATCCACCCCCCTTGCAGCTGCAGCTGTACCGAGTGGCTACTCAAGACCTTCGGGGAAGATTATTTAAAGCTTCCATTTGTTCTGTACTCTTAACCTTCGCTGCAATTACCCGCCTGTTTCACACCAGAGCCTCTTCTTTGCCTTGCCTGCCTGAGGACACGAGTGCCGGGAGCACCCTGCGGCAGCGATGGGCTGGGGCCAGCAGCAGGAAGACAGCCAGCGCGACAAGGCTCCGCTTTCCCCGCATAATACCGCACTTAATTTTGATTTAGTAGGACAGCTACAGTATAATGGCTGCGGGAGACCATTATCCTGTGACAATGTTCTGTTCCACTGTTATTGCTTCATTAATTAAGTACCAATTGACTATTAATTGCGGAAGATATTTATTACCGGAGAGAATCAGTTACCAAGTAGTTAAAGGTCAATCAGAGGTTTAGCTCATCAGTTGGTATTTACACACACTCTACACCTACACACGGTGTGCAGAGAAGCATCTTCCCGAATTGCTCTGCGCGCACGTAGAGGCGACAGCATCTTGCTGTGGTCACGCCTGGGTTTGCGCGTGGGTGCTCCTGCTTTCAGCGCAAACAGAGATGAAAGGGACCAGGTATCGACCAGCCATTATTTCACCACTTGAGGATTATTACAGCTATGGAGGGAACGATGCTGGCTGGCAGAAGTGATGAAGCTCTACCCCCCGGCTGGGCTGTGAGGTTGGGATCTGACCCAAACCACGGAGCCAGAGCAGGAATTCCAGAGCCTTGCAAGCTCCCGGAGCTGACTGCAAACGGCTCCGGGAGCTGCAGAGCCGGGTGGGCAGATGAAGTGCCTTGCCCTCATCACACGCAGTTTGTGGCCAGAGGGAGTAATGAATTCAGTGTTGCATATCCCCAGACAGCACTCAAGCCCACTGGAGTCTCTTAAGGAAAAGATGCGCCTGAAATCTTCGGAGTGAATTGTCACAGAAGTATTTTTCTTCGCCTTCGGAGACTCATCACTCACTCGTGCAGCCTTCTGCAGTACCCTTCCCCGTTCCAGCAGGGACACGCACATGGAAAATGCCACACTTAACTTCAGCAAGATGCTTCTGACGTCACTGTCACAGACAAACATCTCCGACTCTAAGTGACGAGCCATGCAAATTCCGGCTAATTGACTTTAGGTCACATTTTGTGCTCTTTAGGTTCCTCTCCGCCTTTAAAAATGTACTTTAAAGTGACTCCGGGCTAATGTGTTTCAAACCTGAAAGGAGCTTCAGTTAGGAACAGGCTGCTTTTCCTGCAGACGAGCTCGACTCTTACAATGACTGGGAGATTATCTGAAGAGACCTTCGCTCTCATTTAACAAATTAAATGACTAGATTTTCAGGAGTTCAGCATCTGAAGTACTATGCTGTTTTTGAAAAATCTGGCTGTAAATGTCAGCATGCTGGGCCCTTTAGAAAAATCTGACTGCAGTAATGGCTGGGAACTTTTGAAACCCAAATCCTGCATGCTGTTGAAGTGCTGACCCTAAATCAATCCTATTCAGGAGCAGACACCCATCTTTGGATGTGAAATTTACTCTCTACCTTCTATTTAAAGTGAGAGCATTATAAAAGGAGTAAAATAATCAAAGGGCTGAGCATCCCTTTCCCCTTCATTTCTGATCCTACAGCACCGAACAAACTGCACCTGTCCAGCTCCCATAGCCCGCAGCCACTTTTTCCATCTCGGAGTGTCCGTGGGCACGGTCTAGCCCCCAGCAGCACTCATCTATTCCAGGACAACTCCAGGGGCTGTGGCCCACGGCTGTTATGCATCGCTTTTTAATGCCATTATGGTCCCCATGCCAACTCAACACATGGAAACAGATGCCCTTTCTGTTAGGAAAGCTGAAGCGATGCTGAGCACTCTCTGGTTCCCAAGAACGAGCTAAATAATCCTCATCCAGTTTTTCTTCCCCTCCTCTTTCCAAAGGGAGGTGGAGGTAAGTCTGTAGGGGAAATAAGACACCTTGATGTAGCTCATCTCTGGCTACGTGTGTACCCCAGGAGTCCTGTCTGCTCAGCCAACTGACAAGAACAAGCCATTAGGGCCCTCGGCGCCGCAAAGGCAATGCAGCCGCAGAGGAGAGAGCCGGAGCCTCATTGAATCATACAGAATACATCCATCACAGGGGATCATACGGATTAACACCACACCAGCTCTGTTCTGATTCAGGAACCGGTATTGCAGGCAGTGGAGAGGCCAGAAGTTAAAAGTAAAAAAAAATAAATATAATAGGATAAAAGCAGAAGAGACAAGCTTGACTCAGATTTCAGCTTGCATTTGCAGCCTTGCTTCCAGTTTTGCATTCGCTGCAAAGGTGGGAAGGGCTTTCCGGCAGGGACAAACTGCTAATCGCACACACACGATGCACAGCAAGTCTCGCCTCTTCTACCTGCTGCTTTCCTCCCCTGCCCCTGAGTGGCGGAGATCTCTGGAGGCTGAAGGCTCCCTGGCCAGAGTGCAGGACAAAGCAGAGGGCGGCAGCGATCCCGAACCCCCAAGCTGCCCCTCTGAGCTGAGAAGGTTTTCCTTCTTTGTTTTGCTACAGCTGCTGAACTTCCCCTTCCAGCAACCCCCATCCCAGATCGCTCACTTCTGCCTTCTTGGAGTTTACTATTATTATCTCTGTGTTTTGCAAACGTCTCACATGCCTTTAGCCCAGACCCAGGAAACAGCTGAACAAGGCAGCTGATGAGAGGGGGTACAAAGAAAATGCAGTCATTTAGGAGAACAGAGGCCTCGCATCTGTTCCTGGCTGTGCTGGTGACCTGATGCATCATCTCGGGCGAGTCATCCCCTGCTCAGCGCTTCACCTGCCTTTCTTCTAAAGCCAGCAGAGGATCGTGCCAAGAGTGAGCACCAAAAATTATCAGCACGGCTCCTGCTGCGACAGCTCTACACCTACCCTCAGTGCGGGGGAGGACGATGCTCTGAGTCTCCCAGTCCAGCATCTCCCCCCCAGCAAGCGTCAGGGTTTTCGCAAGACGGACCCGTCCCTTTCCGTGCTCCCACGCCCATGGACCACCCTTCACGAGGGCACAACTTCACGCCAAAACTACACCCGAGTGCGCAAACCCTCCTTTAAAACTGCACATTTAATATGCGGAGAGTGAATTCTTTAAAAAGTGCCCTAACAAGCAGCTGCACGCTGCAGGAAAAGGAGGAGTTTAGCGTATCGAACAATAATAGCAAGATATTATCAATGTAGGGCTGTGATTGTGCCATATAAAAAATAAAATACACACTGGTTAATCAAAGAACTACAGACACTTTTAAGTAATCCCAACCCCGGCTTTGCATAACTCCATATACTGCCAGCAGCACTGCTGTCAACCACAAGAGACCATCATATACATCAAAAATTCTCCTTTAAATTTATTTTCTGTAAAGATTGGTCTTTTGAACTGCAGTGGTGGAAGCTTAAGGGTACAAAAATCTGCCTTTTTTGTCTCTCCCTCTCATGGAGGATGCTGATCTGTGGGGAAAGTGCTGCCACAAGCTTCCGTGCCTTGTCAAGATACCCGTCCTTTTCATGGATCACTTCTCTTATTAGCCACTTGATTAAGACATTAAAAGAAGGAAGGTGAAGGAAGGTTGTGCAGCAGGAAAAAAGCAGTGAGAGGCTTCCTCCTCCTCGAAGGCTGCATAACTGCTTTCCTTCAAGGAGCTTGGCTTATTTGGGAACAGAGGCAGCACCTGGCTGGCAGAGCCCTCATGCTCCTGCCCAGAGGGACCCCAAAAGCCCTCCAGGGCAATGAGCTGCCACATCCAGGGCAGTGAGCTGCTTCCAGCTGGGGGGAGCAGCCCCCCAGGGATGCTCCAGGACAGACCCCAGCTCTGCGCAGAGGTGCTGGTACTCTTGGGAAGGGAGCCCAGGGTCGGCTCTTTTCCAGCCCTGAACATCTCTGCAGTGCTGGCGGGACGGGATTAACAGCTAGGATAACAAAGCGCGCCTGGTGCATTAGAATGCGAAAAGGGGGTTTGCGGTTTTATTGGCTAAAAGTGTCAAAAATAGTTATGGCCTTAAGGCAACAGCGCGGTTGGCTGGAAGCCCTGGGGCTTGGAGGGCTTTGTGCTCAGATGTGGGAACCCTCTCTTGGAGATAAAAGTGGGACATCACTGCCTCAACTTCCCTGAAACTCTGCTTTACATGCGGTGCTCTTTACATTGTCAAAAAGAACTTCATAAAAGTTAAATTAAATACTTACACTTCCCCTGTGAGACATCAAAGAGATAGTTACTGTACCAGTGGGGAAACCAGAGGCGGAGGCAGAGCCAAGACCAGAATTCAGAGGTATGTTTAAGAACATGCACCAACACATGCCCATTATAAACATCTAGTAGAGACAAGTCTTTAATGTGCCGTACAAAGCCTTAAGCACACTAAATACCTGCTCGATCCCGGGTGTGTTACCAGAGGCATTCTGAAAAAATATGTTTCAACTTTTTTTCTGCAGAACATGTTTAGTCTGGACAAAGAGATGAAGTGATTTTCTTTTGCAGCAACTGGGAGGTAAAGGGAAGATTGCAGAAACATCAGGCCTCCTGCCTGCTGAAATCTGCTCAAGCACCAACAAGAAAAACAAGCCGTCCGGGAAAGCAGCAGCAGGTTCAGCTGCTGGAAGCCCTTTCTGAGAAATTAATGTCCAGTGCCAAGCCAGGCTTTGTAGGTCAAGGTGCAGGACGGCGATTAGGCAATCCCCACCAGCAAGACCCAGAACAAACTGCCCCAGTCCAGCCGTGAGTCAGACTGCGGTAGGTAACGCCCGCAACACTCCCTTGTTCTTCAGCTCCCACTGGAAGATGCAGGAGAAGATTAAGAAGCAGGTTCAGTTTATTACAATCTCGGATCCAATTCCCAGTAGATGATCCAGACTCCCCAGTGCAACAAGTGCATTAAGGGCGGGGGGAGAAAGCACAGCCCGCCGAATGTATTTACCACCTTTAATAATTCATCGTTGCATATGCAGCCCCAGATAGAGCGCAGTCCCTTGGAGAGCAAAAGCCTTTCCGACTGCATGGATTCAGCTAATGTCTTCATAAAAGGTTCTCAGCCAGACCTCCTCTCCACATCAACAGCACCAAAGGAAAACTAATAGCTCCAGCTGGCACTCGTTGAAAAGTCACTTAATATTTCACAATGCAGGGAGTTTTGTTTAATGGGACACGTTGTTTTTCCCTAAGCAGTTGGAAAACCCCTTGACATCATATTAATAATGTCAAGTTTTATTGGTGCTCTGATTTGAAATGATATTAAACTTTTCAGACTGTCTCGACTGAAGTAGGAAGCTGTTAAGATGTGGACAGTTTGGATAACCGGAAAAATAATAGGTCTTGTCAGCATTTCTTCCAGACTGCAAGGGAACGACGTAAAAAAATAAAATCAAGGAATGGGGCTTTTATCCTCTGTGCTAGCTAGGTAGGAGATGCAATTTCTGAATATGAACACTGGCTCGGCATGGAAGATGTCCTGCCTTCCCCCTGGCCAAGAGGATACCAGTCACTCCTGTAGCATTCGTGCTGCAAGAACACCTGTGTACAAAGGAAACACTTTTGTTTTCAAGCTCTACAACTGAAACTGAACAAGCCAAGGGGTTAGTTACACGCAGAAGTGGCTCCACAAGCCTGGCAGTGCTGCAGTCCACCAAGCACAGGCATTTCCTTAGACACACACATGCCCTGCTGCTGGAATATCCTTTTATACTCCTTCTATGTGTGCAACTTATGCAGCCTTGTTCCCTAAAATACAGTTATGCTGAATTACCGTCTGTGGTATGTAGCTGCATGTGAAAAAAAAACCCAGAAAAAAAAAAAGAAAAAAGTCAGCTAAATGCATGATAAACTAGAAACTCGCGTATTATTTTCATATACATGTTTTCAGCTCGCCTGCTGTCAAATGACTCTTCATTACCAGTTTATTCTGGACCACTGGCTTAAAGAAATCCAGTCTTGACAACCAAACGCTGCTCAATGCACCTGAAGGATGGTATTTTAAATTGCACCTTTTGTTTTTGCATGACATGAAATGGCGATATTGTGACTGGGTTTATCGGGAGGTTGGAGCGGTCCCTCCCCAGGTCCAGTCTGCAGCCTCTGGAGCTGATGGAATTTACTTTGCTCCATTAAGACAGTGCATAACTTGCTATGGCTGCTGCATGTCAAGCAGCGAGCGAGCACAGCCGCTCTGAACAGAGGCTGTGCGTACGCCCAGTAAGCTTATTCAGGGTATAAATTGTCCTTAGACCATGTAATAGGCAAGACTGCTCTTTGGAGCTTTCAAATGCCTTTGCTGAGGCCCAGGTTACATTTCAAACCAGCTCCTCCACAAAGAGGAACGTCACACCGCCCTAGAGGAAGCGTCCCTTTGACCGAGCGCTTATTACAGATTTGATTTTTATAAGGCCTTATTGGAGTAATATTGCAATTACAGGTACTTCACCCATGTGGGTGTTTCTGCTGCTCTTCAGACATTTCTATGCCACCGCCGCAGCTCAGCGCTCCCTTTGCCTGAAGCTTGGTGGGTATCGATTCACTGGGAACCACCTGAGTGGAAGCACCCGCAGCCCTTGCTCCGCATCCCAGCCCGGCATCCCAGCCCAGCATCCCAGTCCTCCCACATGCTCCAGCAGCAATGGCCCCAGCTGCCCCATGCACCGCTCCTGTGACCATGCTTGTGTGGCCACCTCTCTGCATGTGGGCAGCGGTTTGAAAAGGCAGTCTCTCATTCTGATTATTTCCCACAACCGTGCTGTAAATCTCATTTCAATCACGGTTTTCCACTTTAACAGGTGAATAGACCTATTCTTGCTGACAGAATAGCCAAGGCAGAAACTCGAGCTCTGTTTGGGTAATTTACAGGACAAGCTTAGCTTCCCTCATGCAGATTCCGGCCTTCACTCTGTGTCAGATTTTATCAATTACCAATTAACAGTATAATGGACATCTCTTAAAAAAAAAAAACCCAAAACACAACTAACCTCTTTCCAGTGATGTCTATTTAAAACCCCTGAGCAGCTTGCTCGCTGATGTGCTGAAACTGCTACCTCTCACACTGCAATGTCATCTCACCCTTCCCCTGCATCCCTTCTCTCCACTGCCTACTGTCCTCTGCTTGGTAGCACGAGCCGCCACCTTCGCCAAGGGGCTGCACAAACTGACATGGCCATCCCATGCAGACTTACCACAAGGGCTCACAGGGTGTAAGAGTGAATGGGATGCAAGAGCCAGCGGTAAAAGACCCCGGGGCACCCACAATGCATGGGTCTAAACACATCAGGTAGCACTAAAATGCAACAGCAGAGGACAAGACTAGGTAGTATTAAAAATTTTCTGAAGCTATATAAAGGAGGGAGGCGTAACAATTGCTTTCAGGGAGTTTCAGGACTGATAAGACCAGCTGCAACGTAAGGCCCCAGATTACCTATGGCATGCCATATATCATGCATCATCCTGCTAATTGGAATGCACCGTGGACTGCAGTGTCTTCTTCAGGTTTATATATAGGCACCGACACTATTGTTAGCAAATTTATACAGCCACATTCACTGGCGCTGTGCTGCTCCAGAAAATTAAACAAACTCACACTCGGTGGGAGAGTTATAAATAAGCGACTCGCCCACTCAAGAGGCTGATCCTGCTCCTCTTTCCGGCAACAGACATATGGAATTCCTCTAGCTCTTCCCAAGCAGGATTGTAACAGGAGGATCACACAGACGTCCCTTTGCTGTCTGCGTGGCCAGAAGCTTGGTGCAATTCCCACGGGGCTCAAACAGGCAGTGAGCTGCATTGCTATGCATCCCTCAATCCTCCAGCTGTGGCAGACCAAGGCGGTAGGAAGTTATCTGATGCTGTCGGCAGATGAGCTTCAACTCAGCCCAACGCCACTCCCAAAGCCCACCCCAAATCCAGCCCCCAGCTTCTCTGGAGGAGACAGAGCATGCAGACCCACGGGCAGGATCGTATTAAACCCACCCCACAGAACCCCTGAAAGGAACCTTCTCATTCCATGTGGACGACGATGGCATAGACATCAAATCCATTACCAGTGAAGTTCAGTATATCAGAGCACCACATGAGAGAAACATTAAGAGCCTGAGGTTAAGAGAAATTACTGTTATTTAGTTTCTTTAAAGCCTATTACATGTCGTTTATCAGGGTGAAAGTTAGAAGTTTGTATCACGTTGGGAAGCCAGTGCCAGAGGAGCGGCAGGGGTTTTCAGAAGCAGCTCATGAGGTTCAACACCCAAACTAAAGCTCTTCCAACAGCATTTCTGGAAAGCAGTTAGCATGCAGCCTCCAAAGGTCAGATTTTGCTCAAATAGCTCAGTTTCAGACATTAAACCTGGTGTCGCTGGTCTTGTTTGGAAAACCTTGACCTGTAGTTTCAAATGAATCATTCAGCCTAACCTCCACATCTGCAATTACTGGCGCATTCAAACCCAACCATTTGTTCTCTTAAACCAGGCAAACAAACAGTTAGTTACATACCTGAGGTTTTACGCTTGCAAATAACCACAGGTACGAAGCCACGCATGCAAAGCAGGGAAGCATCATCTGAAATTAAACTAAGTGCAAAATGAAAAGAAATCTGCAAGTGCTCTTCTAAGTGCATGAAAATGTAATAGGGCCGAGGGCTGTTTGGCTTAAGAACTTCACAAAAATGCTTGACTTGCTGAATTTTGCTCTATATATGCAAAGGGGATAAAAACACACCTCTAGGAAGTTCTTACTGGGGCTGAGGTTTTTTGCCCGCCCCCAGCAGTATTAGAAATTGTGCCTAATTATCATTAGGATAAACACCAGCATCTTTGCTGGGGAACTGTGTGCCACAGGCGAGGCGTTTGAGAGGGAAAACGGACCCCGTGCATATTCTTCTTGGAGCAGTTCAGTGTAAGCAGGCAGGCTGCTCAGGTGCCTACAGAAGCCGCACAGGTACGGCGGCGATGCCCGCTCCCCAGGCAGCCGGCACCAGCACGGAAGATGCGATCTACAGCTTTTCTCCAAGTGCCAACACCATGGATATTCCTTCATCCCTCCCTGGGCAAGTCGGGTGGCCTGTCAGCTTCGCCGGCACTCAGCATCCCCTTCAGCTGCCCCGGCCAGCCAGCCAGACGCGAGGCACTGCCTCTGGGACCGCAGGGCCCCGGGGGGGTCCCTCTGCAGCCCCAGCGCAGGTGGGCAGCCCCCGGGATGCTCCCGCGCCGCCTGAGTGGGGGCTGCAGAGCGGCGTCGGTTTCAAGAGCCCCCGACCTTTAATAATCATTTCTGCTGTTATCTGAACACTTCCTAATTCATCCCCTTCTGTCCCTGAAAATCTAAATCCTATTTAAGTTAATGCCCTTCATTTTCATTTATAAAGACAGATACAAAATAATTATTTCCTATCTCTGCTGTTTCCTTATCTTCTGTCCTAATAATTCCTCACTGTCTCTCTTTCATCATCTGTCTGCAGTACAAGAAACTTTTCTGTTAGTTAAAGCTTTCTGTGTGTTCCTTTTCCTCCTCTTTCATATCTTGCTGCCTCTCTCCCCCCACCTGCCCTCGCTCCCACTCTTCCACAGGCCTGCCAGTGCTTTTCATGCTCACCCTTCCCACTGATCTTCGCATCTTTCTGGTGTTTGGATTTCAGCTTGCAATTTTATATGCAAATTCCAGCACGCCACCTCTTCAGGCTCTGCCTTTGATATCCGAGTAGCCCTGCCTGGCTGAAGTGTGTTTGCATAAGCATCGGCATGCTCAAAGGGACGGCTCCATCCTCGCCCCTGATGAAAGCAGCAAGGCAAGCAGGAACAGATGTGTCTCCTGGTGACAATTTGATTAAAAGAAAATAAAGGTGTTTTGCACGGGAGAGCAGCCCTGCGAACACCAGAAGAAAGAGACCCCATCCCTCAGCAGGCAAGGGCACGGATTTTGCCGCGAAGCTCACTGCCACCAGATACCAGAGACAAGAGGCAAGCAGGGCGTCAAAGAGACACGGGCTTTGCCAGGGACCAGCAGGTTCAGCTGCCCTCCCAAACCCACTGCGTTTGTCTCTGCATCCCCCGAGCACCATGGCTCCTCTTTGGGCTCAGCCAAGCAACGCTCAAACAATTTCTAATGACTGAGCATCCTCTTTATTATTTCTGCCGCCTTATCCAGGTTAGCCCAGGGCGCCTTTACACCTTTTGCCCATGACAGTCCATGAACAGAGCCCTCTTTTCGTTTTGAAGCAAACATCCTCCCAGATTCACTGTAATTACCAGTATTGGCCCTGGTGAAGTCAAATCACAAATGCCAACAACTCTGGTCCCATCAAGGCTCTAAATCAACACAGCAATGTTTCAGAGCCAGCTTTTGGTACGTCTCTTACAAGCCACCTTCCTCAAAATGCTTATCCTTGTCACATACCATCCCGTGTTGACACAAATAAAAGCTCATTGGGTCCATGCATGTCTATATACATTTATTAAACCAGTTTTCTCGCCGTCAGCCCTTGGTATAGTCTGTCTGTTCTCTGCTCTGCACAGCGAGTTACTCTTACATTCTCTGAAGAGTGTATATGTGTTCGCAATCAAAAGAAATAGGATCCTAAGTGTTCAAAAATTGACAGCGGAGCTCTGAGCAGCTGAGATTCCCAAAATGCATTTCTAATGGCATTTCCCGAGAACAGCTTAAGCTCTATTTATTCCTTCCGACTATAGAAAATACTGCATTTTCAGCACCATAGATGCCCTTCTAGAAAACTTGTCCAGCTTCCCAAAGATGTTAAAACTGACTCAAAATCATTTAATCATGGGCAGAACTTTAGAGCCCTGGTAATTGTTCACAGTAACCGCGTAGCTCTGGCAAGAAAAGAAAGAGCTCTGTCTTCTGCTGTCTAATGCAGAGCGATCACTTCTGATAAATAATTTTGACTAGTGACTCATCAGCAGCCTATGCAGGAAGTATATATTTAAACCTGAGCAGCTTAAACAATTGTTAAAGATGTCAGTTTATCATGCAGACAGTTTTTATTGAAAGAAGAAGGAAAAATATCATTTTTTAAATTAATGAGAGCAGACCTTATCTCGGCTGCTTTTACTACGCTGTATTTTGGAAAAATATTATTTTATTGTTCACAATTGCTTCTCTTTGTTGGACCCACACGCTAACAGCCACATTTCAAAAGACTTTCTAAACATTAACCAACAAAACCTCAGCGCTGGGAGCTGCAAAAGCAACAAATGCAGAAAGATTAATTGACTTGCCCGAAGTTATATTAAATCAAGGCAAACTGCCGAGCAGAACCTGGGTCTCGGCTCCCCTGCTGCAAGGCAAAGCGGTTCCCGTGCTACTGCCCCAGTTTTGCCAGCCCTGGAGAATCCAGCTTCCATCGCCCTGCTGGGAATGCAGCGCGGTCACCAGGGCACTGCCCTGATACCTCGGGACCGTGGCTGCCTCCCCATCAAGAGCAGAGCATTTCCCTGCACTTTTCACCCAGCAACTGGGTTATTTATTTTTAACTGCTGCTGTCAGAACTCAGGCCAAAGATGGAAGCTTCCCCCTTCCTTCAAACTCCCTAAATCACTCAGACCATTACGCGGAGGATCTTTAAAACCCATACTTACTTGGAGTGTCCGATTACAGGCTTTGATGCGCTTTTTTAGCCCAGAAAGAGGCGAGAATGGCAACACCATGTGGGCAGGACAGCTGTCGCGGTTCGCTGGGTCCAGGGGAGACTGAGGAGCTTCAGAGATCAGCAGAGAAATCAGGTAAGGTGGCAACGAGATGCCAAATGCAGCTCGCTATCCATGCGGGGAGCAATCTGGGAGGGAAAAGCCAACTCTTCCACCATATGGGATTTTAAATTAATCCTGTCAGCTCAGCTAAAGGGGCTGCCAACGTTACAGACAGCTCGCTGAAAGCTCTTGCTCAGCAGTGAAGGTTAGGAAGAGTCCTCAGGCTGGGACGGCACCACTGCAAGGACAGCTCCTGCATCCCAACCCGGGTACCACACCCCATCTGTTCTCCCCACTGCAAAATGGGGACCGAAGAGACAGGGGTGTTCAGAAGAAAGTGGTGTCTTTATTTCAGAGTTGCCCAAGACCTTCACAGATTAAATGAAATGAGAGTCCGGCTGTGGAATGGCAACTGGTAGGAAGAGGCAATAAAAAGGCAATGGATGACCCATAAGAAGTAGACTGGGACTTCTCCACCATCTCATAAGACATGACAACTGGGGCTTTCAATAAAATCAGGTAGGAAGAAAGTCCAAGCTCATAAAAAGAAATACTTCTTCAGCACAGTAATTAAGTTCCTGAAGTTATTGCCACAGGAAATAAGGACAAAAGCTTAGCAGGACTCCAGATGGGTCTGTGTGCTCACACAGCTACCAGGCTCATTGAAACACATGGTGAAACATTCCTGAGAAACATTTTAAACCTCATCTTTCAAGCTGAAGAGCACCTTGGACTATTAAGAGACTAGGATGCAGACTCGTGCATGGGGCAGATAATTACATGCGTATTAACTTGGCCTCAAGTTTCATGACAGAAATGTAAACGGTGACTATAAAGCAGCACAAGCTCCATTGGAAACTGCTCACACGATTCTCCTGCATGGCAAGGACCCCAAGAGCGTGGTCCAGGCAGGCTTCCAGGAGGGGGAAGGAGAAGAGACCCAGCAGGTCTCACTCCCCCCCCTTCAGGACATCGGCCCCGTGGAAGGGGGAGATGCTCGTTCCTCCCCCTTTCCTCCCCTCCCCAAAAGTGGCTAAATCAAGCCCTAATGGGCTATCGTGAAGCTGGCTGCTGATGAAAATCCGTGCAGCCACGTATGCTTAAAGGGCTAAGAGAACTCTTCAGCCAAGTCCCTGCTGTGCTCTTTTCAGGAGAGGTCCTTTTAACTCGATGCTATTCCCAGACCATTGCGCTGATTTAAATGTTAACACACTCTCCAGGATACAGGCACCTCCCACATGTCAGAGGAGGCACAAAATGATGCCGGCAGCATCCAAGAGCCTTGCTGCAAGGGGAACAGGCGGTATCGGGGCCCCAGGCTGGCCAGCCATCCCCTGCCCGGCTGAGGGGGAGGCACAGCATCCCAGAGGAATCACTCAAGTTGAAAGAGAAACACAGTTGCCAGTTTGCAGTAAATACCAATGATATTTACTAAACACATATTATGAAGTGCAACACCGATTGAAAACAAAGGCAACTGGGAGAAAAAAAACCCACTCCGCAAACACAGCTAGGAAAAAACATTTGGGGAATATACTTGGAGATTTGAGAAGGCTTAAGTCTGGGACACAAATCCCTGTTCTTTGTCCTTAACAATAGCGGATAAAGTCTGATGTAGTTTGCCCAGTTGTGATGGAGGGATCTCACCGCTTATGTCCAGCTGAAAAGATATGATCTTGTTGCCGATTACCTGGGGTTCACATCCTTGACAGCAATTGCACAGCAGTATCAGCTTACTGCGTATTTTCTGTGGCAGCAAAGGGGCACGGAAAAGCCCCAGTACAATGTAAGCAAGACATTGCCTGTAGGGGCAAGACTGTAAACCACGCTTTCGCTAAAAGAAGAGGGTTTGTAACAGGACACAAAGGGGCAAATCCCAAACACAGCCACAGCCAGAGGAGGTCTGGGGCTGCGCTTTCTCCATGGAGCTGGAAACAAGCTCACACAAGCTGGAGATGAACACAGCGAGGCACAGAGGACCGGGGCTCTGAAGGACAGGCAGAAATTTCCCTGCAGAGACCCTGCCGTGGGAAAAGCATCTCACCATGAGGTGCAGAAAAGGCCTTTTATCCCCCACCTGCCTCCTGTGGCCACACTTCTGCCTCGGGGCTTCGCCGTGCAGAACTGGCAGGCAGGCGCAGCACCCGCTGGCACGCTGCGAGGCAGCCGCTTCAGTTCTGCCTGTGTGACAGCATGCTTTCTGGGTGGGGAGCGAAATGACAAGGGATGTCGCTATCTGGAGCTCTGCAGCCTCCTCTCAGTGCAAGATTTCCCCGTCTCTTCCCTGCTGGTGTCTGCATTGGCATGGAAAGCCTCTGAACAAGGCTCCCTATAATCCATCAGAGGTGCTACTGCCCATTCATGCTCCACGGGAGCTCTGCCTCTCCACTAAATCCCTCAAGCCATCTCCAAATCACCTAATCTCCATCTCCGCCACCTCCCTCTTTTCAGTGACCTTCCTCCTCACATACAGTATCTGCAGGCTTCCAGATAACTCCCTTGCCTCCTTATCTGCAAGAGTATTTTAGCTCCTGTCCTGGCATTGCGCTCAAGCAGCAGTCAAGACGTGCGAGGAAAGCACCAGGAGCATTCAGGAGGGGCTGGAAAGGACAGCAGCTCTCCTGAAACCTCAATGGCACCTTTGGTTTCACCCGTAGAACAGTGTGCATCACATCAACAGCCCACCAGCCAAACCCTCATGGCAGACCCAGCTGCACTAACCAGTCCAACCAGTTGCAGAGAACAGGGGTGTCTGAAATGGGTTCTCCCCTCATTGTCTGGGAGCATGACCTTCCACATGGGTCGCAACGCTTCATGCCTGCCTGTGCTCCTCATCTGGCAGTGCTCTTGGGTCTCGTTTGTCACAGCCTCATGCCGTCAGCCCTCCCGCTCCCCCCCCTTTCTCTGCGACAGATATAAACCGGCGCTGACCTCCACCACTGCCCCTCACATTGAAGTGCCCTTTCTCCTGCCAGGCAGGGAAGAGCAGGAGAGAAGAGACACAGGAGCAGGGATGCCAGCTCGGTAGTGAAGCGAGCATTGAAGTTCTGGTGAGGAATAGATCCTACATATAGAATTGGACAGGTTTCACAGGCTGTACATACTGGCTCTCTTTAAGTGCCTTGGCGAGCAGTAGGCTAACCAGTAACATATCCAAGTTGTGGGACCCTCCTGGAGCCAGTGGAGCTGGGAGGCCGCCCCAAACCAGCCGAGCGCTCTGCTCCTGGCAGGTCCCCACATAACATGGCCACTCACCTTAATGGCCATTCAGGTGGCCATGCCACCCCAAAGGCTGCGAGCAGCTCATCTATTAAACCTGAAAGATGTGTGATTTCTAAATAATATGGAATTCCCAGGCCTCTTATAACCCTGCTTTTATTTGTAACAATACAGAGCTTCCCCCAGAAGTTTCCCAGTGTAAACAGACACCATAAAGGAGACAGATGTTGATTCTGCTGTGCTAACGAGGAACACCGATATTACACGGAGCGGCTGGGGCACAGAGGTGAGGACTTATTACTCCAGGGAGAGGAGATGGCAGGGCTGCAAAGGCACGGGCTTTGGCAGTGAGGTTACTCAGAGGTTGCACACAGCCTCTGTTCAGTGCTTCAGCCTTGCCTTTCTCTGCAGCTAATGAATGTTACAGGCGGAGAGGGAGGAGGCAGAGGCTGGAGGGAAATGGAGCAGAAATGCAAGGCTGCCATCCCAGATATCGTCTGCCTCTCTCCAGACAGGCTCACATGGAAACGAAGGCACAGCAGCACCCACCGCAGCGGGGGCTCGGCTGGAGCAGGGGGCGAAGGAGGAACCGACCCGAGCGGGCATCGGCAAGGGACGTGTCCCAGGCTCAAAGCTGTGCACGCATATGCCACCTCGTGCGGAGGAATCTGTTTGGCAAGGAGTCACACTTGCAACTGGAAAATAAGAGGATGACACCGGCCCTGCCGAACTCTGCCTCTGTGCTTTTTGTTCAGCCTCTGCTAAGGGGGAAGCATCGGCTGCCCTCCAGCCCTGCCTGCGCCCACCTCCCTGCTGGCAGCGGCTCTCCCCAGCGCGCTGGGGGCTGCACACGGCTGCAGCAGAGGCTCTCCCTGCCCCGAGCGGTTTACAATATTGAGCAACACACTGTCACGGCCAAGGCATCACAACCAAAGATTAAGTGATGAGCTCGGGATTGCAGAGGGGATCTGTAAACTCAGTCTCCCAAGCCAGCTCTGGCGCCTTCTCCGCACACTCGCCCTCCTGCTCCCCCCGGGGCTGATGCCTCGCCAGCAGCACTCCCAGCGCCCGCTGCAGTTCTGCACCGTGGGCACGGCTTTCCGACAAGCAATCACATCTTAGAGGCTCTGGCATTTTCGTAGAACACCTCAAATTGCTTTTTTTACACCTCACTGCTCAGTGCCAACCCCAATTCATGTTATTTGTGCATTTGCTTAGAGAACATTATCTGATCAGTCACCCTGTGAGAGGCTGGGGAAGAGGCTTCAGCTTCCCCCTGTCACCACAGCAGGCTGGGCACAAGGGAGTCCGTGCACATATTTTACTGAAACAAACTGCCTCCCGCTGTGCATGGGAAGGCCCTTGCTAGGGTCCTGAGCACAAGATGGCATGGGCCAGGCCAAGGTGCAGCCAGCCTGAAGGGGAAGATCAGGGTGAGAGTATCTGCCTGCCCTGCTGCCCGCTCTCCAACTAGGCAGGGTCCTCTTAATGGAAGCAAATAGAGGAGAACAGCGTTTGGCACATTCCTGTATTTTCCCTCTGCTGGCAGAAGCTGGAAAAGGCAACACCCAAAAGCCTCATGAAGATGCTGTGACTTGTGAAACGCACCTAAAAATATATACATTCACGTACCTGTCAAACAGCACACCAGGTTACAGCGCGTTGGCCCCAGCAGGCAGCGCAGCCTGGCTTCTTCCCTCCGAGGGACACGCGAGAGCCTGCGCCACGTAACCTTGCAAGCTCCAGCCACGAGAAGCGTACAGAACATCTCGCACGGCTCCTCGAGATGGAGTTAGTGCCACTGTGCCCCCAGGCCCCCCAACCCTTCCTTCACTGCATCAAACTGCCACCTATTGCAACAGGCACCCATAGCCCTTGTTTGAAAAAAGGTGCAAAAATTGCTACAATTAATAATTTGATATTAGCCCATCCCTCCAAGCTGTTCCTTCCCAACCATCTGCATGTCCTGAAATGTGAGGTTTTAGTCATAAATGCCAGGCCTCGTTTTGGAAATTTATAAGCTGTTTTGCTTCCATTACCTGAACAGCTTCCAGCTACTGTATCCAGGCATTTTAATTCTCTGAACTCCACCAGAAATGGCACAATAAACTTCACAATACACAGCTCCCGCACCACAGACGCTCAGTATTTCACAGTTCCAAAGAATTTCCTCCTTCCTCTGACAGAAGCCAGGTATCCAGCGACTCAGACTCGGGAGTCCATCTGCTTAAGCACATAGGAGAACAGATCCTTTTGTAGTAACATATTAGGAGCCGTACTCAAGAAAGGCGACATATTTCAACTCCCATATTGCCGCCACAACCCCTGATGCACTATCAATTACAAGCAGCAATAATTACAAATGGAAAACTGCAGACCTCAGAGCAGATAATGTGTTTCCATTAGATTAAGTAGTCATAGAAATCAAAAATAAAACCTATACTTCGGCTAATTAAGCCCACTCACCATCTGATTAAGATGTGTTGTGATACCATGGAAGAACACCAAAGAGCTATTGTAAGTAAACCAACACAACTGGGTATTAATATTATATTCCTTGTCAGAAGGGATAATTGATCTGCCTAGAGGTTAACCAAGATAATTACCACGAGTTGACAATACTGTCGATGCTAAGGCTCTTGCTCCATGCGGCAGCATCGGGAGAGAAAAAAAAGAGGCTAAAACCCTGCCCCTGGCCAGCCCTGCATTTCTGACTTGTTCCTTGGCTCTATTGAAACAACCTCCCCATCCCTCTGACTTCAAATAAAACCACTCAGTGCTTGTTGACACGCCCCCCCATCCCCAAACCTTTCCTGCTGTGGCATATGAAGGCACAGACCCCAAATGAGATCCTTTACTGTATACATAAATGCTGGTTATATACAATCGCTTATCCACCCAGATATCCACCCAGGTTCTGCCCCAGAATATGCACCTTTGCAGCCAGTTCACACTCCACCAAGCTGTTTAGTTCCTCTATGCTTGTCTGGGGAGATGTCTTCTTCCCCGATACTTAAGCTGTGGGAGGCTTTGGGCAGATCCCTCATTGGGAGGCTTTGGGCACCCCCTCATTGCAGACAGGTGTGCACAGAACTGATGGGCAGGTGAGCTCAGAGAGCCAGATTTAGTGTTAGTTGTTTCCTCACTACATGTTAAGGCATCGTCACTCTGCAGCCTGGCACCCTGACATTGAACAAAGCCTTTTCTCAGAAAGGGCCCTTACATCCTGCTCCTCAAAGTTCTGTTCAGGAAAAGCTGAGTTGGGGTTCTCTGACAAGACATCCCTGCAACTCTTTTGATTTTGGGGGTGGGGGCAGAACAAATCATGCTTCCTCAGCTGGCTGAAAATAATACCTACAGGGCCAGGTGCTGGGACTTACAGCCTTTACTTTGGGGCCAGATTTTTACAAGGTATTTACACGCCTACCAGGATCTTTGAAAATCTGCCCCCAAGCAACCAAATCAAATGTCCGCTCTTTGCCCTGACATCATATCTGCAACAGCATCCACTGTCCTGTGCATGGGAAGGTAAACCCAGGACGGAACACATCACATGGTTTCTTAAACCTCCCCCTCCAAAGGCAGAGGTCTTGCCATCCTCCTTTTCCCTACGGAGGAGGATTTAGTGGGGAGGAGTTCCCTTTGGCTCTAACCGCTGCAGCCAGGGTCTGCAGCAGTGATGCTCCAGTTTGTTCCACGTGACTGTAAGGTAGGTGCCTGGTGAATCCTAGTGAGAGCACAGGACTAGCATCAGAAAGCCCACAGAGGTCAGACCCCCGCCCCGGGACCATGAGTCCCACAAAGGGGTTTCTCAGTGGGAGCCACCCCCCCAAGTTGGCCAGCCGCCTGGGAGCTGGGGAGCTCCTGCTGAACAGCTTCGCGGGGCTGCCTGCCACTTCCAAGAGTGTCTGGGGAGGAACGACATTTTGGAACAAAGCTCTAGGTACAAAAGAACGTCATTCAAACTCTTTCCCAAGAACGCATTTACATCATGGGATGAATTACTGCGTGCAAGGAGTACTTATTAATGGTCTGCTGTCAAACCCAAAGGATGTATTTGCTGGGAACACTGCTGGGGTCTGAGGTCTAGCACTACTTAGTATTTTCATTCCTGACCAAAAATGATGGAATAGGAAGAATTATGAGATTTGCAGATGACACTGTGCTCAGAGTGGCAATACATCGGAGAATAAGTTCAGGATTGATAGCGATCCTGAAACTGGAAATAGGGCCTAAAAGCCAGGGGAAGGTAAGGAACTTTTAAGGTATCACTAGAAAAAACAAGACTGCGGAATGAGTCCGGGGTTACTGAGGGTCACAAATTGAATACGAGTCCACAGCATCACGGCACTGCACAAAGGCATTGTAGTGGGATGCGTTTACTGACACATGCTTTACAAGGCATGAAGAAGCTGTTCTGTCCTGGAACGACGTTGTTGGTGGACCTGAGGGGGCCCGCGCCTACTTCTGGGCATCTCCCCTGAAGAGCATCCTCCACTCTTTCCTTTAAAGTCCATGTTTCCATGAAATCTGTTTACAGAAGATCCACAGAAAATAAAGATAAAAGGGGCATGACAGTGAATTTAATTAAATATTCAAAGATTGGTTTTGGCATTATTTACTCAGATAGGACTCCAAGCTTTGGGTTCCAGGTTTGGTTGTTACTGTGGAAACCAGCTCAACGTGGATGTATAAAAAGAAAGGGCTCATGAATTAAATAATTTAACAAGTGAAATGAAACCTTGGGGAACGCAACATGACAGGTTGTTCTGTATTTAGGATTCTCAGTTCTGATGCTTTGCTCCGAGAGGCAGGAGATATCTAGGACGCTCAGCTTGCCTGCGAGCTAATTGCTCCGGCACTCCTGTCCTCCAGGACACCTGAAAGTGCTGAGGAGCAGCAGGTCCCAATAACTGCTTACAGGACCACCGCCAGGCAACACGCTTCCCAAAAACCTGGCACCGATGGAGCCAGACCTGGCTGCCTGTGCGGAGGTCCGGGAAGCAGGGCTGCAGAGCCCGCATCCTGGCGCTCAGGCACTGCACAGCCTTGGATTGGCTTCTGCACAGCTTTTGGTTTATGTCTATCTGTTAAACAGAAACACTAATCCTCACCTGCTGCCTTCATTAATATTTGCAAAGGGCTTGGAAACCTTCTGGTGCAAAGAGGTGTAAAATAGTGAAAAGCATTATGTGCACACATACACCCCCCCACACACCCAGCTTGCTGGGTGAACTGAGAGCTCAGCCGCTGCTCAGAACAGCGTAGGAAATGTAGATGAAATTTGAGGTCAGACCAGGATTTACACCTCATCAGCATTCAGCAATGCCAGGACAGAGCTGGTTGCAGGGATGAAGGAAAAACAGCAAGCAAGAGTTACCAAAAGCTGGTAAAAACCTGTGCAGCTTGCCCCTGCTCCCTGCCTGTTCCCCGGAGGAGGAAGGGCCACCATCGCCAGCCACACAGCCCTGCACTGCTCTCAGAGCAGCTTAGCCAAGTGTCACCATCCTCTGTTTTTAAAGAGGAGCACAGAGGAGATTAAGGAGCACGCAAGAGGTCATGGGGTGATGGGACAGCTGCGATGGTAACACCCATCTCTGTAACAAGAGCTGAGGACCTCAGCAGCTGCTCGGGGCCCTTCTGTCCTGGCCTATTCCCGATTCCCAGTCGGAGTTCTGCAAACCCCATTTGCTTCCATCTGCTGTGGAGCTAGAGGGGGGACACAGGATACTAGGACTTGCACTAGCTGCAGAGGCTATTTGTCTCCCCTCGCAGAGAGACTAGATCAACGATGTGCTCAGAGGAGCTAAGGGCATGTTTGACAGCATCCATAAGGTTTTCTGTCACACTGTCCAAAGGATATTTCTTTGCTGTCCGAACAACACCATCATTATTTAACCAGCGCCAGAAGATGGATTTCCGTTTTGTTTCCTCCTGTTACGCTCACTGTCCTCACTCATCACACACCAGTCAGCCCCTCGCTGTGCTGGCTGCAAGTCCCAGGCTCCCAAAGTGAGTTTCCCCATCCGTCAGAGCAGGATCAGGTTAAGATCTATATCCCCCCCGTGACCGGCTGTTAAACCAGACCCCGAAGGGCAGCACTGAGGACATGGCTGGCATGTGCCAGCATCAGCAGCAGATGGGTACCCCGTACCCCAACTCCACTGCCTTTGGCTGGTCTTATTGGAAGCTGAGCTCACATGCAAATCCCTCCAAAACATCTTCATCAGAGGCAGACGAGGCATGACCAAGGCACCCTCACACAGAAGCACCTTTCCCCAGAAGTTTGCCAGGAGCCCAGCTCCAGCTACTGCAACGCTCTTGGAGCCCAAAGAAAACCTCATATGGGACAAGACAGTGCTGGTGGACAGATGCTGCTTTAGCAGATGGCTGTCGGCAGAGCCCCCTGCCAGTGCCCCAGTGGGAAAGGGTACGGCTCCCCAGAACAGCCCAGCAGCACACCTTCCCTCCAGCAGGAGCCGGCTGCCTCGGAGAGAGAGGAACCGGCAGCCAGCGCTTTGCATTGAATAATTCAAACATTATTGATTTTTTCTACTAGCTGGCAACCAGGCCCAAACCCCAGGCAGACCAGAAATGATTAAAAAGTAGTCTCTCCTCAGACAACTAAGATACCATTCTCCTCCAACGTGGAAGAAACAGATGGAAACCCAAATGAGCTGCTGGGTCAGCTTTGTTCCCAGCAAGAGGAGAAAAGGGGAGCATAGGAAGATGGAGAAGGTTTACAGATACAAGTGAGCAGTCATGGCTCTCCATACAATGCTGAAAAGCATCCCAGCACTGTGGCACTCAAGCCAATAATACCCTGAGCATCTCATAATACAACAGTTTCTGTCCAGGCACTGAACCTGTGCTTTGCATCAGCACGTGATGAACAGCAAATGGGGAACGGCAGCAGAGTGGTTCTAAAGGGACCTGCCAGACCAGCTTGCTCCCTGTAAGCACAACCGGCTAGACAGATCTCAGAGAGGAATGTGAAAGAGGTCAGTGAAGGGTTTTTCATGCTCCCATGTAGGAGAGTCATGCTTTAGAATATGCTTGCAAATGCCTAAGTCCCCTTGAGCAAAAGGAGTCTAAGCAAGTTATGCATGCTTTGGCAGTGCTCATGCCCCGAGTGCAGCTGTATTTTGACATGTGAGCAAGCTGTAAGCTGGCAGCTCCTCCTCCGTGTTGGAAATCTGCAGCCACATAGTTACTCTGCTCCAAAAATCTCCCTAACCCCTCTTTTCCCTGCTAAGGGATCAACCACCTCATGGCCAGCCTGCAGAAGGGAGGACAGGACAGTGAAGCATTTCTCTCTACTAGAAGACATGAACTTGTTATAAAACAGTTGCCAATGCAGTGATGAACACAGCAGCATCACGCGCAGAAATTGAAGATGCACTTTAATGGCTTTGTTATTGATCCAGAGATGGTGATTTTGCCTTTGACATTGGAGCATGCAATGGGAAGAGGAAAAAGGCAGCCCGCAGCCTGTTCCCGAGGGGTAGGCTGCTGAGTACTATGTCTATCAGTCACTCCGTGTGGGTTCACAGGTGCCACTACAACCCAACAGACCTGGGGTCTGCCACGGCCAGTACTGCACAAAACTGAAACAATCCCTGCCCGACGTGTCAGACCACTTCTGGGCGCACATACCTGAAACTGCATCTCTCAAGTACAAACCCACAGCTGTTGCACCAGGCTCCTCAGAAAGCACACGACAGCTCTCCCAGAAGCAATAGTAACTGGGCAGCTGAAGCCGCTCAGAGCTGAGGCCTCTTTCTCCACGTAGCACAAGAACAAATCATGAACTTGCAAAGATGAAACCCAGTTCAATATCAAAATAGTCCCCAAACTTCATGATACTCCAACTCTGATGGAAAGGATTTAACAGTCCCCTATCTCCCCCAATAACCTGGAGTTCCCAGATAATTTTCTCTTTTCAATTTCTCCAGCTTCCCTGAAGAGAACAAGTGTGCCAAATGGACTAGCGTATCAGGAAATCTTGATGCATTTAAATAAGAAAGCAATTAAACACTTTAATAAGGTGGGGGGGAGGAGCAGGAAGGAAATTATTAAAGTGATTTCAGGATGACCTTAAAACCTTCCACTATTGTAGCTGAGAACATTAATACCTAGCAGGTCTGGCTGACTCAATCAGAGCACCAGCATCCATCCCCACACGGCACCTGGTGCACCCACTGCACCCTTACACCGCTGAGCAGAGCCCACGGGCAGCAGGGCACCGCAGCCTTGCTGCGGTCTCTGCCACAGAGCTGCACGCATAACCTTCCCCAAACTGACTAATCCTACCTGTTTCCTCCCGGCTACTTGGAAAGACAATTTACCCATCGTTCGGCAACAGGAGAATACAAGCTGGTACCCAAATAATCCCCTACCTGGGCAGCCACAACGGGCTGCAGCACGGCGTACACAAACCTCCAGCATCCCCGGAGGGTCCCAGCACCCAGCCCATCGCAGACCTTCCTAGGAGCCGAGCAGCCGCCTGATAGCCACCCATCTCACGTAATGATAATAATAAATGACTTGCACTTCCACGGTACTTTTAACAGAGGACTTCAAAGCCCTCGTAGATTCAGAAGGCCCTGTGACACCCTTAACAAGTACATCTTTAGTTTCAGTTTTATGGATGAGGAAATTGAGGCTACTAAGGTAGAATAATTTGCCCACATGACAGGGGAAGGGAAGAAAAGCAGCAGTAGCAGTTACGAAGGAAAGATCCAAGCACTGTCTCTCACCCCCCCACCAGGACAAGGCTCTGGGCAGCAGCCTGCCTGCCAGGGCTAGGGCAGAAAACACAGACCACCCGCTCCCTGTGTGTGCTCCAAACCCGAGCCAACACCGGGAGCCCTGACCTACCCTAAACACTCATCAGTCCTCACAGAGCCCTCATGCGCCGAGGGTTTGAGTTACACGGAGCAGAGGGCACTTTGCAGTGATTACCTGGGAAAAGTGCTTTAATGAACAAGCATCGCACAAGGGTTATTTTTTCCCTGCACTAGTGTATCAGCCAGACGCTGGACTAGGGACCTAGAGGCATCAGCTGTTACTTGTAATTTAAACAAGCTGGCTTCAAGAGAGCAGGGCAGGGAGGAAAGGGCTGCTCGCACAGATTGGCCACTGCCAGTACAGCCCAGCCTCTCCTGGGTACAGCCGGGGCGGCATGGAGGGCAGGCAAGAGAGGACATAAATGAAGATTTTTACAGAAAAGCTGGGGAAAAGGAGGGCAGGACAGCAGTAACCCAGGGTACAGGATGACTGCGAGCATCTCCGTCTCCCAGGCTTGGCAAGTCGCACGGCGAGGCTGTGTCAGGGCAGAGCATCCCCGGCCCCCCGTTTGAACAGTCTCATTGACGAGCCTTGTCATCATTCCTCAAGACTAATTTTTTTAAATTGCAAAATCTTACGGAGCTATTAACCTCAAAAGAGTTTAACATATGGCAGCGCAAGTCTCCCTCTTACCCTAATTATAAGGCTTGCAGTAATGGGGCTGTCTTTTAAGTTACAGCTGCTATGCTTTTGGCTTTTCGCTAACATTACATCCTATTAAGGAGCTACATTTAATGCATGCAAATTGCCAGAACACAGAGCGCCTCAGACCAGCGAGAGGATGCATTTAAGCAACAGCAGCAATATCCCAGGGTCAGGCTCACCCTGCTGAGAACTCCGTATGATCCATCAATCAAACGCCGCTCATTAATTAACTAATTCATTAAGTATCTTCATAGATGAAGGTTCATCAAGGCGGAACATTGTGTTGACAGCGACGTCCTGTCAGCACTTAGCAGTACAAGCTTCCCCCCCCTGCCCAGCCACCCACCCAGGCGGACACAGCCACTGCCCACTGTGCCCCCCCCGGCACCGCCACCGCCACCCCGCTCTCGCTGCAGCTCCCTGCCCTGCTCCTGCCTCTGTGGGGAAGAGTTACCCCCCTACACCCCCCAGTGCATCCCTTTATAGAGAGCCCCCGGTAGCCCCCCATCTCCCAGCCACTGCCATCAG
>JAVJGI010000039.1:7200778-7436614 GCA_035590275.1 Ibycter americanus | reverse complement strand
CCCCTGCCCACCTGCCCCCCCCGCAATATCCCTGAAGCCCAGCACATGCAAATCTGCCCTGCAGCCAGAGCAGAGCTCTTTTTTTTTCTTTTTTTTTTTTTTTAGAAGAATAATAATAGTAAAGTTTGCAAATAAAAAGAAATGCTTGCTAAAAAATTAGTACTAAAGGTGAGATGAGACTGCAGGGGACTTGTGGAGCAGGGGGACAGGACCGGCTGGGGAAGGCACAAAAACCCACAGGAGCAGCAGGTTTTGCAGCTTGGCAGTGAAGAAGCTGCCACGGTGTTTCTTTCTGCCAGACACAGCTATTTGCTGTGGTGGGTGTTGCTGGTAATAACAGCAGCTAAGAGCTGGGCCAGGTACTGCCCGGAAAAGCTTTCCTAGGGGATTTTTGGGAAAGCCCGCCTTAGCAGTGAATGGCATTTTCCTATCATATAAATACACCTACGCCAGAGATGCAAGGGAAACTGCCGCATGCGTAGCTGTAGCCAAAACACCCCCGGCTGAACTCGCATGGAGCGATGAGGCTGCGGTGCTTTGAGCCGCAGCCACTGCATGTGCCCCCTGGGAGCCCACCTCACCGGCACCCCCCACTCCTAGCACCCTGAAGCATCACTGCAATCAGTCCCTCAATTAACTGTGCTCCTGTGAGCTGCAAGCAGAGCGCACGAGCACCACGGCCCTGGCTCCAGCCCAAGGGCTAATTTGCTTTCGTAAGCCTGGAGTTCAACCAGGCATATTAAAATGGTGCAGGAACCGCTGCCAGCCCCCCCCTGCTCCCGGTCTAGACGAGGTGCTCTGACCTGGCACGTTGCACTCCCATTTCCTATAGTAGCCAGGTATCATCCCACTGCTCCAAGGTCCGATGGAATCTGGTGGCTAAAGCCTCCCTCATCCCCTCCTCACTAGTCACCTGCCCTACAGCAGCTGGAGGAGAGGCCGTGCTGCGGTAGCACACAGTAATGGTAACCTCCACATCAATTCTTGCTCCCTGAAGAAAAGCCTCCTGGCTTCAGGGCCACAAGCTGTAATACTGAAAATGGCTGTAAATGTGAGAAATTGGCACATTGTAGTCCAACAAGACAATTTTTGAATTGCTCCATGCAGCTGTGCAGTTCTGGATGTTATGCTGCCTGCATCCTAAACTGGGAGGTGGAGCATCTTCTTGGCTGAAAAAAACAGTCTTGGTTTGGTTTTTGCTTTCTGCTGGTCCAGGACCTCCGAGCTGCTGCTTGGTGCACTGTGGCAGGAGGGTGCTGGGCTCTGTGGCCTGCCTCCAGGGACCCCAGCCCTGTTTTGGGGAGAATGGAGGCAAATGCACTGGGGAGGTGGAAGGAGGCTGCTTAATGCATGGAATGTCCCCATTATTCAAAGAGGGTCAGCATTTATGCTGCACCTGCAAGGCCTTTCTGCTTCTGTGCTCTGAAGAAAGAGACAACATTCCAGAACACATAAATTGTGGCAAGATGAGAAAGTGAAAGAAAAAAAAAAATCAGTATCTGGCCTGTGGGAGGAGGGGGAAAAAACCAAACCCTCATTTAACCAGCTGTAATGAACTACTTCACACGTCGTTTCATCTAGCGAAGGAAGAGTGAGGAGGGTTTGTGGGTAATACCTGGAAGCCAGGCACCTTTCAGGAGCCACACTTCTACTGTAATGCGGTTCTGCTGGGAAACCAATGAGACTGGCTCATTAAATTTTCGTATTATCTCTGTAGCCTTCTGCATTGTTTGATTAAAATTTAATAACTTGTTTGGTGGCTTTTTCTGCCCGCGGAGCCTTGCCCCTTCCTGCTGGCAGCCCTGTGTTCGCTGGGGGGGCAGGCGGCCTTGGGGGACTTGAGGTCAGGAGTGGCTGAGTTTGCAGAGGAGGAGGACCCCCCAGGGGCTGCCCTTCTCCAGGATGCTCTCCTGTCTGCTTTGCCAATGCCAGCTCCGGGTGGCTCTCTTGGGAAGCACCACGCTCATCCTTTTGCCCAAACACCCCCTGGCTCCATCGAGAACCTTCGGAGTGGACGAAGCCATGGTAATTGGTGTCTGGAAACTCTCACCTGCAAATTGCTAGAGATCTGAGACCCCTGCCCGCAAAGTTCTTTCCATTCTTGGTGGCTGCTGTAACCCTACCCAGTTCTGCCTGCAAATCAGGCTGCCGGCAGGCCAGGGCGCCTCCTTCCCAGGCACGTATGTGAGCCTTCGCCCTTTTCGGCAGCCGCAGGTGCCAGGTGGTGCATGCAGAATGGACTGCCCAGTTGTACGAAAATGCTCTCTGTGAAATTAAACACTAAGTCTGAATGAGCAGAATGTTACCGAGGTGGTCTGCATGTGCATTGAGATGCAGAATGGCCCGAAGCTGTTTGTCTTAAGAATTTGATGAAAATGCTTAGTTTATTGCAGTGTGTTGTATGTGTGAATTATCGGTGTACAGAATGCCTAACAAATGGAGCTCCCTTCCGCGTCCGCTGCCTGGGGAATTCCTGCTCACGTGTAGTGGTAGCAATGACAGTAGAGATGGGAGGCAGGTAAAACACAGCCCGAACCCCTCAGCAGCACACAAATCGTTGGTGGCTGGAGGCAAGCCTCAGGATCATGAGACTTTCTTCTAGCTGTTCCTGTGAGAGCACCGGTGTGCGGCTTTGAATAAAGAGGGCTTGGGTTGTGCAGCTGCCCACTTCGTCTGTGTAAAATGAATTACAGCATCTAGGAGGGATGCTCTGTGTGCCACAGAGAGATCCCCTTGGGTGGCTGGGGGTGACAGTCTGCAGGCTGGGCGCTGCATGTGTCCCCATCTGAGATAACAGACACCCCACCGTTGCCTTGCCACCCCCCTCTCCATGGCACAAGGTGGCTCACCGCATTTTGGGGGGTATCAGATAAATGGGAGTTTGTAACTGGGAGGGTGAGTGGTACCACAGAGCTCCCCATTCTGTGGCTGTGGGAACGTGCCACAGTCCAGCAGAGCCCTGGGGACAACCTGCAGCGCAGCACAGCCCCGTACCGCCCTGGGGACAACGCGCACGGACCGGTCACTTACCAGGCAACGTTCCACCTGACCCCCTTTTTGTGGCACTACAATGCACCTTTCTTCTCTTCTCCCTCTTTTTTCACAAAAATCTGAGGCCATTTTCAGTATTACAGCTTTTGCTGCATAAACCAGGGGGATTTTCTTCAGGGAGCGAAAAAATTGATTCAGAGGTTTCCATTAAGTCACATTAGCACAGCACGGCCACTTTCAAGGGCCGAGCTTGGCAGTGAGCGTATTGTAAAAGAAATGGGGCGTTTTCAATGCCCGACTTCAGCAGAGTTAAGCTGGAACAGCCCCATTAAGCTGCTTTTACTGTGGGGCGTGGGAGCTGGCCTCTGGAGAGCCTGGAGAAGATCAGCCAGTCGCTGGGACAGTGCTCTACTAATATTATGGCAGCTTTTTCCTGCGGCAGCCCCGCGGCTGAGGAACCCCGGGCACAAGGAGATGAGGGCTTGGCTGGAGGCTGCCCTGTAAATAGGAGTCAGCTCCTGGAGCCGGGAAACAGCCACCCAGCCCCTCCCTGAGCGTCCCCATCACTCTGGCAGCCCTCAGCGCTGCCCTGCAATTTCTCCTTGCTGCTCCAGTTGTGACCTGCCACCGGTTGCCAGGTCGCTCATGTTTCAGCTGTGCTCTCGGGAGAGCGGAGGTTGACGATAACACTTATCGATGCGTTGAGCCGGTGATCCCCTCGGCAGCAGCTCGCTGAACCAGCTCACTGACTTCATGGTTCTCTCCGACTTTCTCCAGACTCCTTCACGCCAGCATCCCCGCTCGCTGCAGCCCCTTCCCTTCCCGCTCCCGTGCAGGCAACAGGAGACCCTGCGCTGCCGGTTCCTTTTGCAAGGGGCAGGCGCAGGGAAGGAGCTGCATGATTGATACTGTGATTATGCAATTGCACCTTGGCACTGCAGTAATTGTGCTAGACAGAGCTGTTTAAATACCACCAGACAGAGTATTACTCACATGAAAATGAGGCCTTAAATGTCATTATTTGTGTCATTATTAATAGCCCCTAATTGTGTTCTCTAATCATCATGAAATTATGTTAATATTAATATTCACATCAAAACTGCCTAGGGAACGAGGAGAACTTTTTTTTTTTTATAAAAAAAACCCACAACCCTACCATATGTCAATCCCCATTAATGTGAAACACTTGCCTTGTGCGTTGGCTGCAAGGATGGGAGATCCGGATCGCTGCAGGGGGACTGCTCTGCGCCTCCAAGCCCTGGAAAAGGCTCTGCACCATGACACTCCAAGGACCCGTGAAAGCATCTCAGAGACCTCGCATTCTTAGACCAACATCGCTGTTTTGTGAAGAGCTTTATTGCTTTCAGAAGTGCTTCTGACAAGTCTGTCAGAGGGAGCAAAGCCAGATTCTTTATTTGCACACAGAAATCTCAGAAGATGCAGGAATATCACACCATTTTGTAGCATTACTAGTTTTTTATATGCACTTTTCCTCTATGAAGTTCACTCTTTTCATTGCCTTCTTACCAGCACAAAAGTCCACCTGAGAGAATGGCAACAGCACGAGCCCACCAAAGAAATGTTTAGATAAAGGCTCCCAAAGGCATTCATTTTAATGGCCATTGCTCAAGAGCTGAACCGTGTGGCTGTTCAGGACATTTGGCACTCTGTACAACCATTATAATTACGGTTACAGGTCCATGGAAGTAGCATTTTAGAAGTCTTTACCCAGCCACAGCCCCATCACAGCAGGTGATCTGCCCGCACACAATGAGCGTTGCTTCCACCAGCTTCCAGTCCAGAAGATAAGATGTCCTGGATGAAGAGGGTAACATCCAGGTGGCAGGGACCAACTTTTTTCTGGAAATAAATGGTAATGACAATAAATCACTTTCTCTGCAATTTTCTGCAGTTCCATTTTCCAACCAGCTCTACTTGCAAATATCCAAATGCCTTACTTAATAAAACAGAGAGGTTTCTAAGTGCCAAACTATTATGGCTTGAGTTAAATATAACTCGGAGCATGAAAATAACTTCAGAGTAGATGTACAGGGAGCCGACAGGGTACGGGTTTGTGAGAACAGCTCGAACGCTCACCTCTTTCCTGGGGCTCGAGACAGGGACCTGCAGGCAGCACAGCTGCTTCCCTGACACGTGGATGAAGCGCACTTGTGAGATGTGTCAGCTTCAGCCGTGCTGATGCTGCACATCACCTCTGTGGGCAGGCAGGGAATATATTTTCAAGAGAGGGGCCTCGCCGTGCTGAGGTGCTGCCAACCTGCTCATAAGTGTCAGGATGAAGCCAGAGCATCCTTTCATGGGGGTACCTCAGCTGCTGTGGGATGAAGATGTTTTCCCGGGGCAAGGTAGGAGTCCGAAGCATCCATGGCCTGTTGTGGGATGCAGCTGGTGGTGGCAGGGAAGGAGCTGGCCACATGTCCCGGGTGAGCTGCTCTGCAGACCCCGCTGCCCGCAGGTAATTTCAAAGCATGTGTCCCCTGGGGATGGGGGGGGGGGAACAGGAAGTTTGTGAAGGTATTTAACACTTTCATGTGAATTATTTTCCCATAAAATATTACTCACGTATGTATAATCTAATTGATTCCTTAGGGCAATAACCTCTGACAAAATGGCCCTGATTAGGAGATAATTGACTGCGTTGAATTGGGTCCTAAGAGAACTTAATGTTGACAAGGTCCATTATCTCGTCATAATGACCCCCTTTTGTCAGGTGCTGGGGCCATTAGAAGAGACTTTTGGGGGAATAAATCCTTCCCCTTAACTCTTTTGTCCAATTACCCCGTCACCTTACAGATCAAACCGGTGTTTGCATCCTCAAAGGCTGGTGGAAACAACGGACAGGGCTGCGGCAGCAGCTGCTCTGCCCGCTCCTCTGCAGGAGGGATGGATGGGACGAGCCAGAGGGGGATGGGATGAGCCATGGTGGGATGGGATGGGATGGGATGAGATGCTGCACTTACCCCCCTCAGCCAGCTGCTGCAGACAAAAATATCCGAGGTCATTTGCAGGGAAAGGATGTTATTCCATTTCAGGAACACGCTTTTCCTTGCTCCTGCTCTGCTGGATTATTTCTGCCATGTGTTAAAACTATTGCACTTGCTGTAAGAGGTGCTTGGCTTTGGCACGAGGAGCGCAGAGGGCATCGAAATGCAAACGACACCTGTCACTCTGTAACCGGTAATGCTAGATTTAGAGGTGCTTTCCAGGGTGATACCTGGAGCACCTTTCCATCTGGGTTCAAGCTTCTCCATCCTAACCCTTCACTAGCAGTTTGACAGCCCAGTGGGAGCTCTTGTTGCAACGTAGGATAATTTGGGATTGCGCATTCTCTGGGAAGATGCGGAGGAATAGGGAAACAGGATGGGAAGCCCAGGAGCAGGTCCTGGGTGCTGTGGACGAGCACAAAGCCCGGGAGATGGTGTTTTTCCCCAAAGACAAATGCCTTCTCTGCCCTCTCCCAGACGTGCACGTATATGGACATTTAAGAAAGCATTAATGTAAAACACCATTGATTTCAATTTATTTTAATACACTGTGCAGTGAACTGAGATGGCTGATTCACAATCCTCATCAGATTTCAGTGCGCTGGGTAAATCAGATCCCTTGGTTCACTGTAGTTTAATTATAAGCAAATTGTAAGTGAATTAAGATAAATCGAATCAAACCACTCCAATACTGAATAAAAACCCACCAAGGAGTCTGCAAAGGTTTAACTAAACCACTTTGAAAGGTAATGTGGACGCATTGGCCTGCACCTCTATCCAGCCAAGCGCTGATGCTGGGGCTGGACCAGGATGCTGGCTCTGAGTGGGCACTGCCAAGCGGGAGGACCGGCAGGAGCATGGCCATGGCACGATGCAGAATAAACTGCAGCCCCGGGCAGCTCTGTTCACCCCTGTGATTACGGCCACTTGCCCAGGAAGAAGGACTGGCCAGTTTTGAGAGCGGCCAGCCACGGGGGAGATGGGGACCAGAGCCAGAGCATCACAAATGAGGTTGAAAGCAGGGGGGGAAGAGGAACTGGAGCAGACTGATGAGGCACAAATTGGAAGCTGGGGTGGCTCTTTCTTCTTCTTCTTCTTTTTTCCCTCCCGGGGAAGTGTCGTTTGTACAAATTGCCCATCCGTGCCAGCTTGGGAGAGACCTTACAAGGGAAACCTGGAGCCTTCCCTGCTTTTCATGTGAGCGGATGCCCCTTTTATTTCTGAGCGAGGAGTAAGTGGAGAAGAAAGGAGCCCCTGTCAGCCTCTGGGAGACAAATTGCTTCCTGCAGCCAGAGGTGCCTCGGCTCTAACAACCGCCCGCTCCCGGAGGTGAGCCGAGGTGCCCCCGCGCGCACCAGCCGCTCTCGCCCCCCCAACCGCCGCCTTTTAAATTGAGCCCCAGATAAGTAACTAACCATCCTTTTCATTTTTATCTGGCCAGAATGATTTACTGGGCCGCTGTGCGAAAGCGCCTGCGACTCTGCTGCTCAGGCGGCAGAAAATACCGTGCTACCTAAATGAAATGACCCTGCCGATGCCCAGGGTTAAAGATATATGCGGTGCTCTTGTTCGCTGCCTCCTCTACATCAGATGGGCTGTTATCTCCCTGTGCGCTCTCCTCTTCTGAGAGGGAGGTGGGCAGAAGGGGCCACGGCAGGACTGCAAGCCGTAAAGTTATTAAAACAGTAGAGGCAACAAAGCGGTGCGGCTTCCCTGCTGCTCTGACATTTCCAAAGGGTGAAAGGTAAAAACACAGGAAGGATCTCATGCTATATAAAAAACACAGGCCAGGGCTTTTCGGTTTCTGCCAGAGCTCTCAAGGCGGCTAATTAAACGGGAGGGACAAATCCACAAAGCAAACCTCAAGCCAGCAAACAAAAGCCTGGCCCGGTAGGGGAGCAGGGGGGCTGCGGGAAGGACACCGACTTTTCTCCTTTGAGCTTCTTTCTTTCAGGGAAAGGTGGAGAGCGAGGCGTATTGCAACCAAATGGCTCCGTTCACAGCCCCTAATAATTCACCCTAATTCAAAGCGCTGAGGCCGGGAGCCAAACCGCACACGCGGAAAGGTGCGATCGATGGCAGAACTGCACGACAAGCGACACAGCCCCGACACCCGCCTCTGAGTCCCTATTTACCTGTGGAGCCTGCTGGTTTCTGCCCTGGCTCGCTGGCATCTGGGCTTCATGTCCTCACGCTGGTACTGGCCCCCATTGCCCCAGGGCTCTGTCCTGCTGCCGGCAGCATCAACCCAGGGGATGGGGACCCAGTGGCAGTGGCTCCTGGGGCTGGCCCCCTGCTATGGGTGGATGACAGAGGCTGTAGGCATGGGATGCGCTGCATTTCGGTGGGGACCCGCACCTCCTTGCTGTCTCTTTGTGCGAACAGATCCCTTCATTTGATTGATCTCGGGTGAGCTGCCTGTCCGCCCACGCCCTATCACTAATGGCCTCATTAGTTAGGGAAAAGGGTTGCTGAAGTCAATTTATAATATGTAATAGTGAAAAACAGCAAAATCAATAACTCTGCAGAGTCAGGGGGAGACTGGGGGGAGGCAGGGGGCCCAGGGCCGAGTTCAGATAACAGATGAGCTTAAAACCCCTGCTCCTGGCACCGGGACTTGTGTTAAATACATGCTCGTCGGCATTCGGTTCTAGTGAGACAGCCTGCGTGCACTGCTCCCAATCCTCTCCTGGGGCCTCGGACCAGCAGAGCATCATCCCACAGCTCCTGCGGGGCAGGCTACCGGGGAGGGGACACGGTGCCTCGGGCTGTCCCCTCTGGACCCCGAGGTTCAGGGAACACAGGCAGCCAGAAGGCAGCTGTGGCATGAGCTGCCTAGGGTCCACCTGTGCCAGGAAGAGAGAAATCCGATTTAAGTGGTTCATGCACCCCTCTGTTACAGGCATTCCATAACACCGTGAAGGTAACAAGCTCAGGAGCTGGAGCCAGACAGATCTGGATGAGTAACGCAGTGGAAGTTACCCACAGCAGGAGTGATGGAAGGTTTCCTGTTCTGGGGAGACTGTAATTCAGGGAGGGATTTGTTCTTTTGAAGCATGCCTGAGTTCACGCAGGAGTCAGTCCGGAGCAGCTGAATGTACCAGGCTGCGCACCGAGGGATCCCAAAGATTCCTTCTGATCCGTGATCCAAAACTGCAGCCCCCCCTGTGACACAGGCTGCTATAAAGCCTCTTGCCAAAGATCTCCATTTAATGGTAATTCCTTTTATAGCTGATTTCTACCATGCAGTTGCACACCCTGTGGTTTACAAGAGCATACGAGTCCCTGGCAGATAGCCTCTCCTCACCCTGTTTTGTTCCTTTCTCAGCTGGCTCCCATCGAGCCAGTTTCCCCTTCCTCCTGTGTTTTGCCACTGAGTCTAAATCGACACATCTGTTTTTAAGAAGAGGAGCGGTAGCGTCGCCTTTGGCATCCAGCACGAGCCATCCAGCTGCCACAGCCGCAGCGGGGGTCAGGCAGCAGCAAAGGCAATGCCTGAGCACTCTCTCCACTGCCAAGCTGGCCCAACCATGGTGTTTATATAGGGCCTACAAAAACTGGGAGTTGGAAAAACACAACAGAATGTTGAATGTGGGGTTCTGGAGCTTTTCTCATCAAATTATGGCAACAAGAAGAAATTTTCAGCTTCTTTTTTTGTCTTCTGATTGTGCTGAGAGCATCCCGCTGAGAAGAGTGATTCACCACCAGCCATCATCCAGCCTGAGAAGCCTGCAGCCCACATGGCTGGGCGGGCAAGGCGGTGGAGCAGAGAGGTGCCCTGACCCTCCTTCGCAGCAGCACGGGCAGGGCAACGCAGGCGGCAGCTGTCGGAGCCGAGGAGCTGACCAAGATACCCTCCATTTCAGCCCTGGTGCATCGCCACCAAACTGTCCATCCTGCCACCGGACTTGTGTTTTGTACTTATGCCCCCACCTCCACCCCTGATAATTAATCGGTGTTCAGGTGGCTTGCAGGGAGCAGGGGAGGGTAGCCACAAATGCTTTGCAGGGGGGAATGAAGACCCCAAGAGGTTTTGCCCATGCCCCATTGACCGGAGAATGAGTTACAACCTCCTGCTTCCAGCAAGGCTTCTGGGAATGAGCTGCCTGCCTCTCATCCCTGCCCATCAGCCACTTGGGCTTAACGAAGTGGTTTCCCCATTGCTCTGCTTGTGCCCACACCTCGTTTCTGTCTTCCCTGTCTCTCACCACTCTTTTTCCCCGTTATAAATTTTGCATTTCTAGCCTGCTTGTCATATTTCCTACCGGATTGGGTGTTTAATTAAAATCATAATTAAAATTGATCTCCTCATTAGCATGCACCTGCTCTGCTGCTCGCGTCCTGGCATTTAATTATACGCTGAAGATGTCAAGTCTGACAGGCGAGAACGAGACCCCGGCCAGCAACCCCTGACAGGACTTCCCGGTGACAACATCTGGCCGCCAGGAGTCCATCTGCTGGCACAGTCCCGCGCCGGGCAGCGGGATGTGGCTCCTGCTGGAGCCAGGGGCTGGCAGCCCCCAGGGGGTCACGGGGTCCACATCCCCTGCAGCCTGCATGCCAAGCCGCACTTCTGAGGCTTGAGTTCCCTGCCTCATTTCATGGGGGTTTGGGAGTTGCAATGAGACATGGATCCGTCAGTAAGCAGAGGTGGAAAGGGACCCGCCTGTAGCCTTGTGCCGCTGGGAGCAATGAAGCAGATAAGCCAGTGGGATGAGGCCAGGCTCTGGGGCTGGATTCGATGCCATCTCATGCTGATGGCATGGGCAGGTCTGGCAGAGACCTGCTGTGCTGCCTCCGGTCTGTGACCGCTGCCCGGACAGACCCAGAGGCCCTTTGCTGTGTCCCTGAAGACTGGCAGTAAAGTTCATACCGCGCTGATCGGGCTATCACACCTGCGGGTTTAACACCTCCCTCCTGGGGTTAGTGTGCAAGCTCTGGAGATTTCTGCCATGGGTGCACGTGTGGCTAGTTTTTCCCGGCCGGCACAAACCTCTTCTACCCACCAGGCTCCCATCGGCAGCACACGTGGCTCTCAGCAGTGGCCCTGAGATCCAAGCCAGCTCGAGATCCAAGCCAGCGCTCCTCTAGCAAGCTACAGCAGCCCACGTTGCTCTTGCTTCCTTGCTGAAAACAAAGCTCCTCTCACCTTACCTTTGGCTGGTTATTAATGGAATTATCAAAGTGCTTTCTGGTTCTTAAACTGCATCTGCTCCTTTCCCTGCATGTGACAGGCAATAAAGCTGCCAAAAGACATTTTTGGGGCCATTATAAATGAGGAGTTTTATTCCTCTGCACTTTGAAAGTCTCTAACTGATGGATGTAGGTGCAGTGGGATTTGTGAAACGATGAAAGCTGACATCAAACATACCCACCAGCTTTAAGCCTCTCCCAGTGGCTTCTCAGGGATGTGGTGTGTTTTGTACGTACCCAGGGACCTTCCTCCGTTCCCTGCTCTTGGCGTCAGAGGGGTGCCCGGGCAGCAGTGGACCCACACGCCATCACTCGTATCCAACAGATTTCCGACTGTCGACACCTCAGCTCAGCTACACCGAATGATGCGAGTGAGGCTGCTTATCCAAGTGGCTTCTAATGAGGAGTAAAGAGGAAAAGACCTTTAAATCTGCCTCCTGTAACACTGCTCGTAAGCAATCCGTGTCATTTCTCCCCAGCCAGGAGCGGCTGGTAACACACAGCAAGGCGCTTGCCTGTCTCAGGGGGAGAGGATGGGGAAACAATACCTTAAGGTGTAGTTGCCCTTACATTTTTATGGCTACTTATAAGGCTGAGGCCATCAAATGCCAGATTCAGAGACCTTTATGCAGCAAGAAGCGAAGCTGAGACTGGAGCCAAGGCTGAAGCTTTATCGCAGCCAGGCTCCCTCAGTGCTGGCGCTGCTTGGGAATATTCTGCATGTCCAAGCAGGGGAGCACCTGGGATGCTGCAGACACATGGCAGGAGTGACTCACCTTTGCAGGAATAAACTTCACGCCTGGCCAGGGAGTGGAAAAACAGGCATTCCCAGTTGGCTTTAAGGATGTGTAGAGACCTTTAACAGCAACAACAGCTTTGATTTGAAAAAAATACATTAAAACCCACCAATCTTGCCAGTAATAGCCATTCGACTACTCCTTAGAAAGACAGTGAGTCCCGTTAATCATAAATAAGGCAGTTGAACATTATGAAGAAAAATACACGACCATTAATAGCCAGCCACCAATACAGCATCCCATTGGGGAACATTATTTACGAGGCTGTATTGTTATCAATCCTGCTGGGAAAATTCCTGCTGCACGAAATGAGATACAGGAAGGCTGCAGTGTATGTGGGATATAGCAGGGGTTAGTCACTTCGAGCCAGCAGCGCATATCGATGGCGATGTACATCAGCCAAGGATGCGGCTCCAGTATTGACTCTGCAAGACAGAGCAGGATTGTTCTGCCAGATCCTGGGGTGCTTCATTTGTGCAAATTCTCTGAGATTTTAATGAGATTTTGCATGAGTAATAATTCATCGGCCTTGAGTACAGGCTGGGGAGAAACAAAGTGTGGGCATTTGCAAGGTTGCTGTGCTGGAAAGGGGGTGACATGGCATGGGGCTATGTGCTCCAGCACATGGGCTCGCAGAAATGAGCCCGACGCGCTGCGCTCAGAGCGGGGCGAACTGGAGGCATGAGTGAAACATGGAGCCTAAATAAACATTTGTCATTTGATTTCTAATTGCACAATTACGTAAATGTATGATATTAGTAGTCAAGAGCCTGGAGTTTTCAGTAAAGAGTCCCTTAAGTACATAAACGTTTTCAAGCGATTACATTATCGGGTTGAGATTTTGAAAAATCAAATGTTAAGAATTCTGCAGGATTACACCAGGACACAAGGGGGAAAAACCAAAACAAACTGGGAAAAGTGGCCCTTGGAGAAATGGGACTGGGGAGATGGCAGGCTCTGCAGGGAGGTGGTTTATTTTCGGACTGCTGCTCCAGGAGACGGGATCTGTACTGAGAAGGCTGGCAGGCTGCTCTCCAGCCCTTCGGTCCAGAGCCGCATCTGGATTCCTCAGGATCTCTATCAGGGATTTTTCTCTTTGGTTTCTGGAGTTCAGTGGAAAGCCACCTTCCTGCGGTTCCTTCAACAGGCTGCCGCTTTGGCTGTGCTGAAGTAAGGACAGCTTCCAGGTAGCTGGCAGTCAGGAGGCCAAAGCAGCAAAGAAGTAGCTCCTTGCAGACACCACCAGCTCAGCACCCTCCTGCATGATGGAGCCCACCTCAGCCCCCTGCCCTCCTCCCCACCTTCACTCTCACACAGAACCAGCCCTGCATCGGGCAGGCGGTGAAGACTGCTTCCCTGCTTCATGGCTCTGCCTATGCAAGGAGCTAAACATTCATCGAGTAATTAGTCAGTTCAGATTAGCAGTATGAAAGGATGGTTCCGTCTAATTGTAAGAGATATCACCTTGAAGATGCCACACAAGGACACCAGTTACAATGGAAGTACAGAATATAAATAAATACCTATGTGTAAAACCAAACAAAAGCTTATCAGAACAACCAAGAACACAACCCAATCCCTGCACTACATTTGATAATTAAATATTTATCAGAGGAGAGGAAGTAAAATCCATTTACTCTTTTGGGCTAGTTACAATCTTTCTTTTAAAAATCCTTTGCAATTAGTTTCTTCCTTCCTCGGAGATGAGAACGCTGAAATAGTCTTCAAGTCCGTCTTGAAAAAATTGCAGAGCATTTTCTCGTCCGATTGGTTATGTGTGTGCACAAATGTTTCAAGGAACTTTCTTCAGCTTAGATCTTCCTGCTGAGTGTCCTTAATGACGCGTTGCTATGGGTTCTGCAAGCTGGAGGAATCACGTTGTTAATGCGTACCATTAACCCAGGGATTACTGTAAGTATGGCTTCCTATATTTCCTTTATCCTAGGTAAGGGCTACAGAGAGCTGTGTCTAAACAAGACAAATTAATCTAAGCTCCTTCTATTCAGTCTTTGAGGTGAGGGCTGCCTTCACCGCTCGTATAATGCCATCTGATTTCAGAATTTCAGGAATCCTTATTCAGGACACCACTCCACTAACATCCATGGCATTAACCATCACTTAGGAACCAAAGCGCTGGCTGGGAGAGGCGAGAGCAGTGAGCAGGCAGACGCACAAAGATGTTCCCACACATCGGTTGAGCGCAGCAATGCTCTGTGCAGGCATGGGCCTCCTTCTTCGGCCGCCACACCATGGGCTGTGGCAGTGCCCAGCTTCTGCCTCTGGCATGGTGTTAAACAACCCAACCAGCTAAGGACATGAGCTCCTGCTGGCACCGGGAGTGGGGCTCAAAGCCCTTACCCGGGGGTGCGAGCACTCCAGGAGACCCCCCCGCTCTCAGAAAAACCAGGACACGAAGCACTGTTATGAAATTTCACATTTGAGATAATTGCATTAAGGTAATTGCCGCTACAGCATTATTTTCCATTCCTAGGAGAGGATGGGGGGAAGGCTGAGTG
This sequence comes from Ibycter americanus, assembly GCA_035590275.1. Classification (NCBI taxonomy): domain Eukaryota; kingdom Metazoa; phylum Chordata; class Aves; order Falconiformes; family Falconidae; genus Ibycter; species Ibycter americanus. The sequence goes on along the minus strand of JAVJGI010000039.1, from coordinate 7,422,112 downwards.
TATTGTGTCTGCGTTAGCAGATTAATAATTACAGCCCTTTGCAACAGTGCTAGTTTGTATAGATTCACAGCTGCCGGATCATTACGAGGCAAACTTGAAGATACCCTGTAGGAGCAATATACTGCATGCTGCACAGTTTGTTTCTTCTGCTGCCTGGTTGTGGTTTTTCTATGCTTTCATCAGGTTCACAGCTTGTTAGAAATAGAAAATATTTACTACCTGAAGAAACTGAGAGCTGGAATCACGTAGAACGGCAAAGTGCCATCAGGGATTACCTTGCTAATACCTCTGGAAAGAAGTATTCAGTCCATCACAGCAACACTTGATGCTTCTGGACGGCAGCCCTGTCCTTGGGAGGCTCTCTGGCTGCAAGTGGGAGTTAACCAAGCCTCAAAATACCCCCCACAATGGATAAGAAGGTCTGCAGAGATCTTCCTCTGCTGCTGGGACACAGCCGCCTCTGCAGTCACTCTCTGCTGCAAAATCATGCAGGAGAGGGAGCAGAAGGCACCCATTGCCTATTGAAAAGGATGAATAATTTAGGGAAGTTGGATGAAATTACCGGAGCAGGTTAACTCAACATCACAAAAAAGACAACACAGAAACTCTAATGATCCCATCACAGGATGAAACGTTAATTCCGTATCCCACCTAGCAGGGCACATCCCCCACCACAAACACAAATGGTGTAGTGTGAATTCATGGCAAATTGGGAGAAGGACATTGACCATACACAGAAGAAACTGCTCTCTAGCTCTGTTGCCTGATTAGAGCGAGTTGAAAAATAAACGCATAAGTTGCAAACAGAAAATTAGATTGATAAATTGATTTCAATTCTCACAATCCGGAATGTAACACAGCAAAGAGTTCATCTGAAAGCGAAGAAGTCTGTCTTCCCTAATGGTGTCTCCTTCATATATTGATTAATGTCTATATAAAGCATACCATCTAATTTAGGACACAGTAAAACAACATTATATTTCTTCTTCAAAGCACCTTAAGGGATTCAATACAGAATTTTAGCGTAAAGCAAGCACCGGTTGTTCACAGGCGAGGTAGTTGGTGTAGCAGACCATGGAGAAGAGGCAGGTCACGTCGGGAGGGCAGCGGGTACCAGGATGGATCTGCACACCCATCTGTTGCTGCTCTTCCCAGAGGGGAAAAACAGGGGACTGGTGGGAGCCTGGTTCCAGCACATCCCAGACACCTGATCCCAAACACGCTGGGGAAGGCCACAGAGGACAGTGAGTGGGATGATGCCAAAATGCTGGCAAAGCTGAGAAGACGGGCAGGAGCCTCCCGAGGGGGTGGTCGGGGGGGGTCCTGTGCTGCCGCTGGCCCCGCTGCCCTGCCCCAGCTCCGGCAGCACGTGCAGCTCACCCCCTCCGGGTCAGCCATCCTCGCAGAGGGGCTTTGGATCAAGCCCTAAGCTGGGTAAGTCCTTGTTGGAGCCCCAGCGCACCTGTACAGCCTCATGGCTTGACCTCTGCGCTTCGAAAATTATATTCCAATCTCTCTACAACACCCAGTGGAGTACCAGGACTGAACACCTCCAACCACTCCACAAGGGAAAGAGGATGACAGCTACATCTGTAATACCCAGTAGAGGAGAGGAGACCGCTTTCACTCGCTCTTTTTCATTCTTTTTTACATATGCAATTACAGTGCTGAGCGTTATTTGGATTTGCCTCTGCAGCTGCTGCTGTCCTGCAGCGGGCTCCAGCCAAATTACATTTCAGAAATGACATTTCTACTCACAGCAGCACAGTCCGGCTCCCCTCTGAATGGGAAGGAAAGGGATGTAATGGCTTTAGCATTTGTTCTTCCAAACAAGAAGCATTTGTTCTGCCAAAGACAGAACCGACTCACGTGCAAAGGGCCGGCTGGCTCTGCCTTGCTGCTTTATAGCGGAGCTAGCTAAGACAGATCGCTTGCAGCTGGAAGCCTGGGTCAGGAGTCACTGTTTAAATAGTAGTAGCTAATCTGGCTGTTCAATCTATTAATTCCCATTTACACTTCTCTATCTCCTTACATATCCATCAAGGCTAATTACACCAAGCTCATTATTTTAGCGTCTGGTGCCCTGTAACCATTTTCATACTGTCACCAGCACACTTACAAACTTTTCCACGGCGTGGCATGCTGAAGTGGCACCTCACCTGCCCCAGAGGAGCAGCACACCAAGCAGCGGACTGCTTCGGGTGGGGGGGTGGGGGAGACACTTGTCCAGCTCTTATTTAAGCAAAACTGAAGTAATTGCCAGGGTGACAAAGATGCTGTTGCAAAGATGCAGGTTGTCAAAGATGCTGTTACAAGTTCCCAACTTAGAAGCATTAAGGCACATGTAGCAACGTTTTTGCCATGCTCACCATTACATTACCTTTCCCTGCTGCCATATGGATTGCTAACCCTCGCCAGAAAAAAAACGCTGCTACTGTTTTTTCCTTACTGTCGAAAGGAAAAACTCTAAGCAAATCCTGAATCTTATCCTGTGTTTCTAACAGCGTTTTACCTTTCTGCTGCTGTTCTCTTGAGATTTATGCTTCATGATCTGCAGGAGCCCACAGTATCCATCCCTACCTGTTTCTTGTCTATTTAAGCAGTGAGGGCTTGTCAATGCACGGAAGTTTCATCGATTTACTGTAAGATGCGGGATCATGCTGCTGCAGTTGAATCCCCAGGCGTGCTCCCATTCCGGATAAGGAGCAGTTCTTCTCAGATTGGCAGAGCCCGGTCAGGCACTGACAGTGCACCAGGACTGGAGCATCCTATGGAAAGGAGGGGGTGGAGGAGAGGCAGGGTAAAGGATCTGTGCTGAAATGGTCCGTGATCATATCCTCAGCTAAATCTCAGCATCCTCAGCCACATCTGAGCATCCTCAGCCAGCTCCTCTGTCCCTGGGAGAGGAACAGGGGCTTCTCCGTGCCTCATACCACTCTGCAGCAGCTTCTGCTCCTCAACAGCAGGTACTACAGGGGACCGCAGGGGCTGTGATGGCTCGGAGCAGAAGGACTTGGGGATAAGTATGTGTTTGTTTGTTTTTACAGCTCATTGCAATCTTCAGGTGCACCGGCACCATTAAAAAAAAAAGGAGCAGCATGTAAATTGCTGGCTGTATTGCAGCATAATGAAGTGTTATGTTTCCCTCGTTGCTGCATTTCATTGTACAGAATCAGGAAAGGGAATTGGCCTGACACAAGCTGCCGCTTTACTCCTAACGCTGTGAAAACGAGAACAGAATTGCATACCTCCCTCTCTTTCCAGGCTGGGGAAAGGGGTGGTTTGGTCCTGGGAGCTCTGAGGGCCCCCGGGAAGCTCCAGCCCAGCGTTGGGAGGAGGGGGCAGCCCTGGGGATTGAGGGTTGCTGCAGGATGAGCTGGAGACGAGCACGTGGTCAAGCAGCGCCGAGGCTCCACAGATGCACCTCTTCTCCAGCAGCCAGCAGGCACTCTGAGCACGAAAGGGGTTAGAAAGCTTGTAAACTAATGCCAGTTGATAAATGATTGATGCTGTCATTCTTCGGGATGTATTTTAAGCGGGAAGATTTATCACGGTTCTGAAAAGCCAGAAGATATGGTGGGGAGAGCTGCTGGAAAAGGAAGCATTTAAACCCTGATATATTCGTGCAGGATGGATTTGATATTCCTGTCCCTGGTGCTTCTCAGGGCAAGCATCCCCACGCTCCTTCGTGTCCACGTGCGTTGCGGTGGGTGAGCTGAAGCCCTCCCTGCAGTCGGAGCTGTGGCCTCGCCACGGGACGCTGCTTTACAGCCCCAAAGACCCCAGCTCTCAGCTGTGTTACAGATGATTCTAATTCCCCTTTTAAAGATGTTGCTGGCTGCACCGTTAACAAACACCGTATTGCCATGAGAGCTCCACAGCCGTGTCTTCCACGCCGATCAGGCTGTCAGCATCCTGCTCCTCTGTTCTCTGCCTGGCAGCATGAGCAAAAGCGTTAAAAGGACACGAAGAATAAAGCCCTCAAATTTAACTTTCAACTTGCAGGAAGCCTTGGAGGGGCCTCTGGTAAAAACATCCTCTACTGTCATCTCTCTGGAGGCTCACCCTGAGAGCTGTCACCCTGCAAAGCTGTTCACCTCTCATCCCGCTTCCAGCTCTGCCTTCTCCTCCCCATCACGCTGCGTGGGGCAGACAGCCCCAGGTGCCTGGAGGGGAGCATCCCCCCACCCTTCCCTTCTCCCCCGTGTAAGGGATGCACAAGGATCCAGGGTGCTGCTCCCGGCCCTTCCAAGAGCCTGATGTGGCAGAGGAAGGTTACCCCGAGGTCCTCCAGTGGGAAATTTAAGTTGCAGCTTGATCCTTTTTCTGCTGAACTTACTGGGAAAACTCCTCTCATGTTCAACAGGAGGTAGATAAAACCTATTATTGTTACTATTACGTATAAACACCGGCCAATTTGGTAAAATTCATCTGCGTGGAGTCCCGTGCCTGTGTAGGGAATGAATCAGGTTAGCAGCTACAGCCCTAGGCTTCCAGCAATCCCCACTTCGATAATATAAACAGAAAATTGGAAAGGAAATGTCATCTCAGTGAGTTCATTCCTGAATCACATGTTTGATGAAATACTCTTTATAAACCCTTAAACTGCCTGAAGGCATTCGCCTGGAAAAAAAAAAAGTAACATTCCTCCTAGGAAAAAAACAATTAGCAATACAATTAGTTTTCTAAGAGGCAGTGATAAATAATTGAACTCTCACTTTCATGGGGAGGGATGGCAAGGACAGTTCTTAGTTCCTTGTATCGACAGCAGAGGAAACAGCCCATGAAACCGGTCATTTGTGGGGAATTTTGATCTATCTGTTGCAAGCGAGGAGAACAAGAGAAGCATGAAAGATCAGCTTAGCTGTCAGACCTGCATTCGCTCCCACCACAGCAGCAATACGCAGCAGCCTGCTTGGGCTGTTACACCGACAGGCATGATCCGTGCCTGCTTCTGTGTGGAAGGGGCCACTCAACACTGTGCACATGCTCCCCAACAGGCTCAACGCCACACACTTCCAGAAGTTGTGCACATCTGGATGGGCACTCCAGCACTGCTGTGGCTCTCCATGGCTGGCTCTGGGATCCCCAGCTCCTGGCAGGCCTGTGAGCACCAGCCGGCATGAGAAGGGGCATGGCATGGCCACGGTGCCGGCAGCAGCCCAAGCTGAAGCAGGAGCCTGGCAGCATCGTGCATCCTCCCCTTTATCCTCGTGGCTCCCAGGATGGAGGGCAGGAGCCTGCCCAATTTGTGCACGGGCATCGCGCCGTCCCCGCAGCTGGGAGGGAGGGGAGGGAGCGGAGGCACAGTGGACATGCTCCAAGCAGCCTTTTTCCAAATTGGGAAGACGAAAACAGCCTGAGGGGGCTTCATCACAGCCATGGGTCCAGGCACGGGCTGAATTGCAGCATCTCCGCATCTTCTGACGGCAAGGATGCGCTACCAGTACTGGGAGAGAGCTACTACAAATGGCACTGGCTGAGGTTTTAGCAGGGAAGGGGAGGTATAGATTTGTCTCTGCCATTGAGAAATGAACTCTCACCAGCAGCACAATTTTAGGTTATGAATTTCTGATCAATAACTTGTTCTCATTGATTCCCCTACTTGCGGTAATGAACTGATTAAGAGAAACACAGCTGCAGAACCGAGCGCATCTGGCCTGCTGCTTTCTGTGGGGCAGAAGAGCAGCAGCCAGCTCGCTCAGACAAGCAAGGCTCACCGGTCTGGGCACGTGTTACAGCAGGGTTGGCAGGGGCTCCCGGACCACGCTCAGGCGATGGCCTCCAACACAGAAGATTTCCTACATGAGTATCGGGATTTTTGTGCCTGTCTCCCACCAAGCATGCATTCCTTCCTGGCAAAAAAATTCTGGTCCCACAGCCAAGCAGAAGACAGCCCTTTCAGACCTCACAAAGACATGCAAACTGATGGGGAAAAAAGCCAATTTTTACAACATCTATTAAGATGTAGCTTTTGCACTGGCAGCTTGGGACCGTCTCATTCTGTTTGAACTAGTTCATTTGTATCTGCTCTCTCATCTGTCTTTATACCCATTGGCTTTTCCTTAGCTTCCATCCTTCCCTGCCCTTTCCAAAACAGGAGTATAAAAATTACATATTTTCCCCCCTTAACTACTTTCATCTGAAATTAGAGCTCACGTTGGCTGACCCTGCTGTGCCTGAATCTCAGCACTTTCTGTATTGAATTCTTCCTGTAAAATTTATTAGATGGTGCAACATTACCCTCATAAAAATGCAATAAATGGCCCTGTTTGCATTATATGCCATAATGACTCTAACCTAGTGGCATTCTTAGAAAGCCTGCTTTAGAAACAAAGGGAGAGAGAGAAAAAAAAAATCTAACAGAAATCTTTTGGATAATTAGATTGCTGGAGTGCAGGAACCTTTAAAATCATTTTAAGTCAAAGGAAAGGCAGACTTTAAATCTGAGGTTAACAGCATTTGGTGTAGTTGCAAAACTCTAGAGCCTCACAATCTTGCAACATCTCCTTTGCACCCCATGTGTGCTAGCGATCGTCAGAGTGTGGTTTTCATGCTTTTCCCTGGATTTCCCCAATTGTTCCAGAAAGCTGACAGGCTCCCAAGAAGGTCTCCTTTCCTTATGCTGTCTCCATCTTTCCTAGGGTGGGGGCTGCATATTGCATCGTGTTGCTGAGATGCAGGGATGCTCTGCGGAGGGTGCAGTGGGGCACAGCGTGCTGAGATTTTTGGTAGGAAATGAGCAATTTGTACCTGTAAGGCACACCGCGAGTTTTCATGCATGGGGCGTTAGGCTGGGTGTGTTGGTAGGTGCGTTTGGCCATGGGGCTTACCGAGACGTGGTATATATGAGGTGGTATGCGTGTTTGAGGTGACACGTGCACAGTTATTAAGTAGTTGCTGGATTTATTTGCCTCACTTCTCTTCACCGAGCTGGAGTTTGCCCACTGCCTTCTGAAATTTAGCTACAAGACAGTATATTTCCCCATGCCTGCAGTCCGTACGCTATAAAATATTTGTCACGCTGATTTAAAAAGAGATGTTGCATTACTTACAAAATATTTAGCCCTATATGAAAGGAGTCAAATTTTACTGCATTTGAAATCAATGGCGTAGTGCAATATATTCCACCGCCTACAGACTGACTTCCAGTCACTCTTCTTTTCATAAATAACAGCCACACTGATGTGCCTAAACAAGGCCAGGGATAAACTGCAGCTCTGCCCCGGCTCCTGCCTCAGCCCCGTGCTGTACAGGAGCTGGGACGGCCCTTGGGGGCCTCTCTGATCCCACAGCAGCTCCAGAGCAAGGGGTGGGATGCTGTGCCCTGCACCACTTGCCCTTGGAAGCCCAGCTGGGTTTGCTGGGGCAGCCAGAGCATCCCTGGGGTGCCCTCAAAGACATGCTCTCTGGCAGTGGCCTCTGAACTGGAGAAGGAAAACCAGCTTTCATTCCACCTCTGAGGTTTTTCGAGAAGTCTCAGCACAGATTCCGGCCTGTTCACTTGTGCTATGAGCATCCTTTGTATCGTTACAGACTGTGCCATGGCAGGCACGGAGGCGGGAGAGTGCAGCGATGGGGCGTGCAGCGTGGCTGCGAGCCGGAACGGATCCAGCAAGCAGCAGCCAGCGCTTTGGATGATAGCTGCTCAGGAGCGGCGGAGCAATCGGGGGACCTGGAGATGCTGGAAGCAGATCAGCCGGCCGGTGGGAAATGCTAAATGAATTTTTGTTCCCCAGCTATAAGCAGCGGGAAAGGTCTCCTTGATCACAGGGGAATTAATTACTCATACGACTAGGAGAACCTTTCTAAAAGTTCTCGACTTAGGTGTCTATTCCTCCCACTCTGGCCCGCAGCTCAGCTGGGAACCCATCCTTCAGTCCATCACCCACCCACCCATAGTCACGGGGGCTGGTGTGGGGACTGCCGCACCCCCCGCCACGGTCCCCAGTGATTTACTGCTCGCTGTCTGGTGCCAGCACGGGTAATGCAATAACACTTAGGAGCACATCGTATGCTCACAAGAAAGGGCTTTCAGCTTTGCTAAACACTTTGCTGCTGCTCTGGTGTTTACCTGACCTGGCAGTCATTTATTGCTCTTTCAACTGCTTGCTTCTAAACATTATGGCTTAATTATATTTTCGGAAAGCAGCACTTCAGAAATATGGAGCTTGCTGTCTCAGTCAGGATGTGCATTTACTTGGCCCTCATTTCTTCACTGGCTAAAGCAATTTTATCTTTACTCGACTTTGTGGAGTTAAGTTATAAAGTGGAGACATAAAGGCACAGTGGAGGAGGAGCAAAGCACGGCTGGGGCAAGGGAGAGAAGGATCTCGTGCTGGAGGCTGCCACCGAGCATCCGCAGCCCTGGCACCCCTCTCCTGCCAGGCCAGCGGGACACACCTGCACCGAGCTTCTCCCAGTTCTCAGCCCCAGAGGAGGGGAGCACAGGCAGGTGTGGAGGCTGGTGACAGAGGAGCCAACATGCTTGTTCAGTCCCTGCTTGTTCACTTAAGTACGGTGCAGTCCTGGATAAAGCCAGGCCCTGCAAGCCGATGGCCGCGTGAGAACGGCCAACCCCAAGTACAGTGCAGTAACTGGATTTCTCCCTGCGTTCCCCAGGGCAGGGCTCCCGTCCTGTAATTTACTCGGGTGGTTTGTGGAAATGAAAACAAAGAGAGCATGAAAACAACAGCTCGCTGCTCTGCGAGGCCAGTAATCGAAAACTCCTGACGCTAAACAGAAATGAAAATGTTAATGGCAAACACCCAAAGCAAATGTATTCCATATGCAAAGGATCGCCATAGGCTGACAAATACAAATGTTGCCTTAGCTACAGAGGGAGGAAACGCAGAAATGCTGCAGCAGAGAAGCAAGCAGACGTACTCCCTGCTGAGTGCGGCGCAGCTCCCCGGCACCCGTGGTTCCCTTTGCTCTCCTGCTCTCCCGGCCAGGAGCAGCACACAACAATTCCTGTGGCACCGTGATGTGCGGCTGCTATTCCTGTTTCCTGCCTACGTACCTCGGCATTTGGGAAGAGACTGGAGCAAGGCGAGGGAGCCCGGACCCCTCAGCCACCTCCAGCACCAGGGGGATGAGCATTTCCCCTCCAACCAGCACCTTCCAGCACAGGAGGGGGAAAAAAGAGCCAAAAGCAATATCCATTAGCGCGGGTGTTCGCCACTGCCGTTGAATTACTACGCTGTTCGGAGGAAGCATGCCATAAATTTATCCTGTAAAAGTTCTCAAGTCCGAATAGGAGGTAGAGGCAAATGACTTTAAAAATAATACACAGAAACACAGCAAGAATACAGAACGTCTGGTTGGCAAGCCCAAGGGAAATTAGCCTAATGCTCGGCAAATGTTGGACAGCAAGGGGATTACTCTTCCCCCAGCCCCGGCTGCTGCCGCTGGGAGAGTTTATAGCACTTTGTCTTTTACGGCTGGAGCTCTTTATGGCTCTGGGGGTTTTGACAGCGGTAGCAGTTCCTCCTTGCATGTGTCTTTGTTGTTGCAGACAAGGAGGTCTGGTGCTAGGGTACTAACCTGCGACTTGAGGAACTTGGACTCAGTTCAAACCTCTGCTGCCGGGCAGCGTTGCTATAAATCCACGGCCGTGTTTTCTGGCCAAGCCCCAGCTTGCTGAGGCCAACCGCGCTCGCAGCCACCTTACCCAACCTTTGGTCTCACTCCGCTTTCCTGAGATGCAGATGATGCTTTCTGAAACTGCTGAAGGTTTTTCTTTTTTCCCCATTTCTTTCCCAGACTTGCTGCATGCCTCCAAAAGCGGGCAATTTTCACACTTCTTGGGTTTCACCGCAAGCATTCCTTCTAGCTCCATCTGTGAGCCTTAATTAGTGAATTTACTGACAGAAACTTTATTAACGCAGCATTTAGCTCTGCTGGCAGCGTCTTGCGCCCTTCAGAGCATCCTGTTCAGCAAAACACTGGCTCCCAAGGCAGCCGGGCTCCTGTGAAGGCAGCAGTGGTGCTTGGCAGAGCTGGCCTGGGGGTATTCTCCTGCTGTTACCTTGCCTGCCCGGGGTCCAGGAGCACCCGCCTCTGCCCAGTTTGGGGCAGGGGGATTGGCAGGTGGTCAGGCAAGGACAGCACAGACCTGGGGCGGGGACAGCAACCTGCCCGGGGCGAGCCAGGAGGAACAAATGGCTGCTGCTGATCCATGGGAAACTAGAACATTGTGGCCATTTTGAGCCACGTCCAGGGCAGGTCCGTAGCAAGGAGAGAGGAGGCTTTGCCATGGGGAAATGGGGAGGCAGCTGCTCCAGAGCTGAGGAGCGAGCGCTGCTCCCCTCTTCTTGCTGCCTGTTTCCAGGCAAAGGCAGGGAGGAGCCAGGGATGCACGGCTGCCCACGGAATACACCAGTGGTGGGGAGAGCAGTAAAACAGACCAGGCAACCCATTGGTACCCCCTCCATCCCTAACCGGCCACGGAAGGGGTAAAAACCATTGCTGTCTGGGATGCTGTGGAGAGGCTGGAGATGGAAGGCACCACGCAGCCCACCAGCTCCTCCGGGTTCCCCGACACCAGCCTCTCCATCCATGTCCAAACTGTGCTGCTGCTCCAGAAACAGCCAGAAACTGCTCGCGACAAGTGGGCACAGGGGCCACGCCAAGGTCACCCACCGACACCCAGCTCTGTGCTGTGACTGCACACCCACACACGTGCCCACATGCCAGCCGAAACCAGAGACCAGGTCTTGTGAGCCAGGCTCCCCAAAACAGCACTCACAAAAGGTATAAACCTATAAAAAGGGTTTCCATTGGATTTTTCTTTCAATTTTTTTCCTTCCTTCTAGGTTTCTGGGTTTGGTTTTGTGGTGGTTTTTTTTTTTTTTAAAGATATTAACCAGAAATAAAAGTTAAATGTGAAGTCGAAACAATAAAGCATGGAAATAGCAGAAATAACTTAATTAAGTTTTTAAAGATTTCCATGCTTGAATAAATTAGCCTTCCTGCAAATGTCACAACAGTCAGAAAAAATGTGTAATCAATGGAGCACAATGTTACTTTGCTCTTTATTTAAATGAGAGCTTCGGTGGTGTGTTTCCCCTGCCACTTCCCCGAGCCTCCCTCTCTTCCTCTGCGCTCCCCACCGCCTCTTTCCCCACACACTGAGCTGCTCCAGGGGAAAAGCTCCAGAAAGTCAAACAGCAGCTTTTCTCTGTACTGGCAACAAGCTGGAGAGGTTTCATTTGCCTTCCTTCCCTGAAGCGGAGAGGGGAGCAGCTCCTCAGGGAAAGCACCATCAGCCGCTGCCCTGTGCCTCTGCCATGACCAGGGAAGGGACCCTCCTACTTTTTTGTCAATCGGGCAAGAAAAAGGCAGAGTCAGCGGGAACAATGGGTGCTTTTTTCTTGGGACTACACCAAAGCTTCCCAGCGCCTCTCCGGCCCTTTCCCATCCTGCTGCCCCTGTCCACACTGCTGCCCAGAGAGGATGCTGCTCACAAGGATGGGAATCTACTGGGGATGGTCTGGGGGAGAGCAACCAGGAGAGACAGAGAGTTCAAAACACTGATGCATGATAAAAGTGGAGGAAATTTTGATTTCCTTATGCTAGAGAAGAAAGATGAGGGGAGACGTGCAGTCTTCAAACATTTAGAGAGAAGCTCAGAAAAGGAAGAGAATAAACAGGTTTTCATGTTCGCTACGAGGATGACAAGATAAACATAAACTGCAGCAAGGAGCATTCATGTTCGATATCAGAAACGCACTTCTAATGCCAAGGCAAGGCTTTGAGAAGAGTGAGCGCCCGGTGAATGCGGTTAATGGCACGGCTGGTTAAGCCGTGGGACGGGCAGCCTGGGAAGGGTGTGAAAACTCTTTTCTGGGAACAGACTGGACGAGCAGCTGTCAGGAGCGGTTTAGGTGGGATGATGGAGCCCTGGAGCCAGAGGCAGATTAGATGACCTCGCAGGATGATTGCCCAACCCCATCTTTTGCAATATCAGTTTGAATGCAGCCGGCAGGAGACATGTCAGCTTGGGATTCCAGGCTGGGGACACATTAAAAACTTGGTACTAAACTGACATTTCCAGAGCCTGCCTTGGTTTTTCTACTATTGCTGAGACATAGCGACTTGACAACAATTATGTATCAGAAATAGACTCAGGGCATCACTACATTTTGCACAGGGCATCACATGGGCATTAAACAATAGATGCTCTCAGTTACTTCAGCTGGGTTGGATCTGACCCCTGGAACACAGGAGGGTGCAAGGCCCGATGGTTTCTCTTTCCTCTGCTCCCTCGAGCGCTGGAACTGCGGTGGGGGCATCAAGCAGCCCAGCACTGCTGGAGCCCAGCCCTCCTTTGCACCCCTCAGCCCGAAGGCACACACTGGGGCTGCGCGCAGGTAGCACCAGGCAGCGGGGTGGGCAGACACATGACGGCAAGAGCCGAGCTCAAACCCCAAGTGGTTGGCGGGGATGTGCTTTTTCAATCTGCTTACAATCCACTTGGATAACGATAAGGGCGAGCTATTGAACTGCTCTCTGCTCTGCCAGGAGCCGAATCCCCGGATGGGAGCTCTGCTGTCTGTCAGCTGCAGTGTGACATACACTTTCTAATAAAGCGAATCAGGCGTGTAAGGTATCAGAAGTTCTTCTAATACTGTTTTGATTATCCTCGAGGAATCAGTGGCCGATGCTGGAATCCCGGGAGGACAGAACCGGCTGCCAGGTTAAAATAAAAAGGAAGGATTTCTCCTCTTTGAATCAGCAGGCAATTAAATTTTCAGTGCAATAAAAGTGAAGGGTAAACTGTTTGAGTAAGGCTTTCACTTAGCCGATCCCATTACCAGCGATGCCACACTGGCCTCGCCACTGCCAGGGCTCCAAAGGGGGATCCTGGAGACATCCAGACAGACAAGGAGCCGCAGAAAGGCCCAGCAAAGTCTGAGGAATTGGGCCGAAAGTCAGACAGAGAGCACAGACACCAGCTTATTGACGCGCATCCCTTCAGACCTAAAGCCTCCTTCAGCTGCAGCCTGAACTGATCATCTTCATGTCTTTATCATTTGCAGGCTTCTTTAAAATTGTCACTATGGTGCGGTTTGCAAAGGGCTTCCACTTGTTCTTGCACGGTGACAAGTGAGCCTGGTAAAGCAGGGGAGGAATCTGCTGGGGGAAACCACTGGAAAAAGAGCAAATTCAGTTCCAAGCTGTCTCAATGGGATGGCGTTCGCTCTCCACCTGGTTTTGACCAGCTGCAGACAAGGAATAAGGATGGACTAGCTGGGTTTTACTTGTAGTTGCCTGACTAATGAGGGCTGGTTGACAAGCTGAGGGGGGAAGGTTTCATGGAAATGTTATCTTTTTTTTTTCTTTCAATAGCCCCATATAACGTTTAATTTGACTAGAAATATGAATGACCTCACACTGGGCTGTAGGAATCTTTGTTCCACTTGAAAGAAGCCACCTTTGTTGGACTCGCTCCTACGTTTGATCGAGAAACCCATTCCAGGTTTAAAGACGCATCCCATGTCGGGCTGATAATGCTGCCAGTAACACGGCCCCATGTACCCCAGCGTAGAGCCGGGTGCAGGCAATGCCAGTGCCGCAGGCAGCACCTGATGGGCAGCAACAGGCAGGAGGAAACGTGGCCTCCATGGGTGCTGGGAACAGAGGATGAGGGACAGAGTAGTCCCCTCTGCGTGCTGCTTGGGGAGCCCAAAGACTCGATCTGTATGGATATAAATGAGCAGCTACGGTCAATGCAGCACACGGTAGGCAAAGCAAAAAGTCCTGTGGACTAAAGAGGTTTTAATTTATGGTTCTTGATTCTTTGCTGAGCTTAAAGCTTTGCAATGACAGAACATTTCTTTCTGACTCTGCCCTTCGCCCCCTTCAAGGCTACTGAAATATGTATGATAGAAAGAGAGAAGATAGATCTCCCAGGTCCTCACAGATTGTTTACCAGAAAGACAAAAGCCTGGAAAGTTACATGTGTTAATTGAAGATAAATCTTCCCTCCCCTAGCAAAATTTGGGACGATTGTTACTAATGACCTCTTTGGATCTGTGCCCAGGATGCAGAGATATCATCTCCCGGTCCCAGTAATGAGGTTGCAACTGATCCTGAACAAATGGCAAAGTTATTTAATAATTATTTTGGAAGGTCTGCTCATGACCTTTCAGCTCGTCAGGATAAGTAGTGCCAATTTATCACCAGTGCCATGTGAAGGGGCTTGATTATTCGAGATGTTTTTCCTGGCAGGAACTTGTTTTTTCCCCCATTCTCTGAGCCTTTCCAAGGATCTACCCTCTGTGAATACAAATATGATTACTGGAAGCCACAATGGACTTTTGCCTTGGGATGGGGGCATCCCAGGCAGGACATCACAGAGGAATTTCCACTGGAGACGGCGCAGGTGAGAGAAAGGTGGGTTTATTCCAGCACACATCAGCTGAGCTGCTGGGACCCTGCTGGAGCACGAGCTGGCTGTACCTGTGTTCGGAGAGCCTATTCTGTTCCCCGCAGAGCCCGAAATGTTGATTTTTATCACGACAAAGAGTGTGAGCAATACCTGCAGAAACCCACAGGGACTCAAGTCTGGCTCACCAGCAGCACCACACCGGGTCAGAACACAGGTCCCTAGAACCCAGCACGCGCCCTGCCCTGGAATCACTTCCAGCTGGATGTGGCCAGGGATGCTGTGTGCGGAGGTTGGGTGGCGAGTGGGAGATGCCTGGTTCCCACTCCCCGGGACCTCGAGCCAGCTGCTGCCAAGCCTCTGGCTTCTCCCTTCGGGGGAGAGCGCCCAAAGCCTCTTACAAAACCGCCTTTAAGCGCCCCTCGGCTGTCCTGTTTGTATAACCGTTCGCAGGCAGCCTTGCCTTTCATTTCCTTAATCTTAAATTGCATCAAAAAGGCAGAGATTAGAGGTAAAACCTCAATAAAAGACGGAACAAAAGCCTCTGCCCACATTGGATTCTCATACCTAGCTTTGCCATGGTTTTGTTCTCCTCTTGTCTGACAGGCTGAGTAGCTGAACCTTAAAAAACCAAAAAAAACCCCTAAGATTAAAACACTATTTAGAAAAGGCCATGCCAGTTTGAAATCACCTGTGGTTCATACATTAAACATCAAATGTACATTAACTCTGAATTATGGTCATGAAAAGCAAATCCTTTAATACCATTTTCAGTGTTCCACAGGCTGGAGCTTAGCATTAATAGTCCTGTTTTTTCACAAGCCACTCAATGGAGTACGACTTTCCTGCCTGTTATTATTCCTCCGCCTTCGGAGGTGTTCAAACATTCCCGCTCTGGGAAGAAACGCGCATGCAGGAAAGCAGAAAGCGAAGCACTGGGCACCTCCTTGCCCTGCCAGCTCTCCCAAAGCTTTTCAAGCTGCCAGTGCTCTGTGATCTGGTGAAGTGGATTTCTGAACACCTAAGAGGTGGTGCTCCTGGGTCCCTGTGAGTGAGCAAAGCAATGCCAGAAGGAGAGGATGGGGGAGGCTGGGGAAGTCCCAGACCCCCTGCATGCAAGACTCTGGGGGCATCAATCCCCAGGGGCTTCCCAGAGTGTGCTGCAGAAGCGCTGGATGCTCCTCACCCATCCCTAGCAAGGGCAGGGTGAGGGAACGTCTCCGCTTTGATGGGGTGAGGGCTGGGGAGCAATTCAATTTTGACAGCTTTATACTACATTTGCAACATATCTCCGCAAAAAAGAATTGGGTTTATGCTTAACAGCTTGAAAGAATTGCCTGATAGGCAACACGGCAATAAGTAATAAATCCCCCAACTGCACTTCAGTCCTAAAATAACACAACAATTAAAGGAGAGAAGAGCAGCAGTGACAATGAACAGAAATAAATCAAATCATTGATATGGGTGACGCAGCCAGACGGTGTTTTCCTGAAAGAAAACAGTGTCTTAAAACAGTACCTGGGAAGGAGAGAGACCAACCCCCTGCGCAGAGAATTATCATCTTGGGACAGTGAGGAGCCAGTTCCTGCCTTTATTTCAGACCACTATCGAAAGCTGTCAGAACTTGTCCTGTTTTTCTTTTCTTATTCTTCTTCTGATTATTAATGTGTAAATAAAGCGCCCCAGGAGTGTTACCGGCACATGGAGTCTAATCCTGGGAGATTAATTTATGAGCGCAGAACAGGGTGAACCAAACCAGTGGCTTCTGCACATCCCTGCCAGCTACAGGCAAGCGCGCCCGCTGCCGCAGAGCCGGCAGGGCTGCCCAGGGGCTGCAGCCCGAGGAGGTGACCCCGGTGCTGGCCTGGCACCTGCCTGCCTGGAGGTCCCCCAGGTGCTTTGCAAGCCAGGCTCAGGCTCCCTGGCTGTCCCCAAAGTGGCACAGCCAGCACCTCCTGGGGCTCTTTGAGCAGTGCGGCTCAGACCACGCGCGGAACAAGGGGTAGGCAAGACCTGCCTGTTATTTTGCTCCAGCCCAGGTGACCAGCAGGAAGGAATACGGCCCATTTGTTTCAGCTCTGGTAAAAACAACAAACAAAAAGGCCTTTCTTGGTGCCAGGGGACAGCACAGATGCTTCCCTCAACAGCAAGGCTCCTGAGCTCTCCTCCTCCTCCTCTACTAAATCCCAGCTCCTGCAGCGGGACTTTAACCTGATTTATTTTTTATCTTCTGAACGTTTACTTTCTCATGTATAAATATTGAGTTGCGTGGAGGCTGGAGCAAAGGCGTGACAACAGCAGTGGCACCCTGACAGGGTTATTTTTAAATACAAGCTTTAAGAATTACGGGGCTCCCAAGATTTTTATTTCTCAAAGTCTAATTCGTTTTTTCATTTGTAAGGACATAACAAAAATGTTGCCTCTGCATTCGCTGATTATTTCCCCGTCTCTGCCTGTGGTTAGGCAAAGGGAAGGAATTATTGCTTATAAATGGGAGAAATCTTCATGCAATGCATTAAGTGAGCAGCCCCTCAGCTACTTGAGTTCACGGTAAAGTATTACCTTAATAACACACTCTGGGAGGCTAGCACGGAAATCCCAGCAGATGCTTTTGGTGCGACCGCTATAAAAATGGTCACAGCCTTTGTCGTGAACACTGCATTGGAACAACGGCTTCTCCGTTTGCAAGAGCTGCCGCGCTCTGTCCTGATTTTATGTCATTCCTTCCCTGCTGAAGGAAACGAGCACCCCTGGGGTTGCAGCAAGGGGGATGTGCAGGGGATGAAGGATTCCAAAGGAGGACAGCACCCCATGTTTCACCCTCATGAATGCCACTATTTCTTACTGCCTGCAGTCCTCTGAGCGATTCATTGAAAGTTTCACCTCTATCCTGTTGCTTTCCAGGATACCCAGTCCTTTGTAATTGCTGTTCATAAAGGCAGCGGACAGCACTGCCAAGGAAAATAACTCCTAGCTGTAAATCTTAACATTAAAAATCAGCAGACCTTTGCTTTTCTACTTAGACACGATGCCCTAGAGAAAGGCACACACTGCTGGGGCCTCACCCAGCCTTGCAGGAGGCAAAGGAGCTGGTCAATCCTTCCTGCAGATTCCCACCTCTAAAGCATTCCCGCTCGGACATCCAAAACCAGACTCCCGTCTTGCTATTTTCTTTTCAACTGACAGGCTGGAAGCTTCCACTGCCATCTCACAAGTGTGCCTCTGTCCCAAGGCAGTCATGACCCAAGATGCTAAACACAAAGTGCCTGTTTCTCAGCTTCCATGAAATAGAGGGAAATTCTCCACAAAAACAGCTGCTCACACATTATCAGCAGTGTGTGCCAGTGTGTGTCTTTTTTAAATTTTTTTAACCAAAATACAAGGTTATTGAGTTTGGGGGGAAAAATACCCAAAGCTTCTTTAAGCAAAGTTATCTTTCCAAACAGAAATTTTTATTTGTCTCAGAAGTTTCTGTGGGCAGCAAGATGTATTTCCTGATCCATACCATGAGCTCCAGCAGTGGCTGAAGAGCCCCTCGTGTAGGGGAGCATCTAATCCCCCTGGCCGGCAGCGCCTGGGAGCCCTGCGCTGGGTTCCCCTGGGTGCTGGGGAATTCAGCCCACATTTTGCATACAAAATACCCTCATACAAAAGTTATCACTTCACAGGTTTGAAAGACAGGTTTGTAGGGTTTTAAATTTTTTTTTTTTTTTATCTGACTGCATGCAGTTCCCCTCAACACCCTTCTCAATCAGAAAAACTCTGCTGCTGTAGCAAGTTGGGCGAGACAGAGAGCTGTCGAGCCTGAGTTGACAAAAGGGAAAGCAAACGTCCCTGCTCAAACAAGTCCTCCTGCCTGCAGTCACAGCTCGCCCGGCATGCAAGATAACTCTTTTGATAATGTTTAATATGGCTTTGATATAATGCTGTCATGTTTTTTGCCATGACACCAGATCACTTCTGGAACAAAGACCCAAACCCACATGCAGTGCCCATCGCTTGGGGCTGGAAGGAGTCACAGCTCCCAACAGCAGCTACCACCCTCCCCTGGCCGCGCTCCATGAGATTGCTGGGGGACGAGACTGTAATGGGAAGAGCAGTCAATAATTCAAGGGTTACTGATTGAACCCTGTTCTAGTCTTTTTTAGTTTATTTTTTATCCAATGTTTTGTTTTTTACCTTTTTTCCCCCTTCTTCATCGAAGGGCTCCAGGGCTTTCTATCCTGACAAAAGCCCTTGCTCACCAAGGTTGGCTCATATTCAGTTTATTATTTTCTCCCATTCCTTAAATTGTCCAGGCAATTCGTAGGGCACTTAGAGAAGCAGGGCACCAGCAGTGCCCAAGCAAAATCACACCTGAGCTTGTCACCAGCTGCCCCAGCCCTGTAGGCAGCATCACTCCATGGCTTGCAGGCAGCTCGCTGCCGGTCCCTGGTAGGGACCCTGGCACAGCATCCCTGGCTCGGCCCAGGAAAAGCAAGAGCCGGGAATTGCCTGGCAGCATCTGTGCACTGGCTTCATCCCATTCCCTCCGCTCTCTGCTGCAATTCAATTATCTCCTCCCCATCCGTTTCACCTTGAAGGCAGCACACAGGCTCCCCGTCACAAGCAGTTTAGGGCTGCAATGGCCACAACAGGACAATTTTACCCTTCATTCTGCAAATCACTCCTCATACGTTACATTTCATAAGATCTAAATGACCCGTGATTCTTCCCTTTACATTTTCCTGTCTCCGAGACATGGCTCTCACTTCTTTAACCCAGTTTGGAGTATGCTTGCATTTCCTTGCCAGGCAGGGAACCCGGATCCTCCCTAGCTCAGCGTTTCTGAGTTTTTGTTTTGTCACATGGCTCTGTTTCTAATGAGCTGTTAATGATATGACCATTACCTATGCAAATTAAGAGAGCGGATCCAGAGAGTGTTTTTTACCTGGAGAGAGAGGCTGCTCCCTTAGCATGGGAGATAATAAATCATGCTAGTATTTTTAATAAATGGCAACTTTTATGGGACCTGGGTCTCCACAAATTTCTGCTGCGAGCTGCAGTAGTACAACCAACGCCTTCCACAAAACGGCACTGGACAGTTGGGCAGGGAAGAGCCAGATCTTCCTCTGTTTTAATCAGACAAACAAATAAAATGATGCTCAGATGTGGCTGGCCTCTGCTCTGCTGTTAGTTGAATCCCCCTTCCTTTCCAAAGGATCACTTTGCACTACGGGATGCTTGGAGAGGCTTCGGTGTTGCTGCAGGTTTGGGGATGGATGCTGTGGAGCATCCTCTCACCTTCGCCCCTGATGCTGGCAAAGTTGACATGGTGCAGCATGGCGAGCTTGAGGCTCCCAGCTCCCGGCCAGCCCAGCCTGCTTACAGCTGAGCCCCCACCAGCTCCAAAGCAGAGGCTTAAGTAGCTCCAAAACCACACAGAAAAGAACCTTTTTCTGCACCTTGCAGCTTTAACTTTTGCTTTGGAGACCCACGTGTCTCCAGGCAGCCACAGGCAGGGATAGGGCTGCCTCCCATAGCACCTCCTGGCTGGATGCAATCCTCACAGACCTTTCCCCAGTTATTAATATTAAATAATATTAATATTTCACCAGTTATTAATATTGCCTCTGACGCTGATATTGTGGTAAAACCTCTGCAAGCCCGGAGCTCCCCTGCACTTGCACAGTCAGGAGCTTCCTGCATCAGCTCTGAACTGAGCCCACAGCTCTGGCTCGTGCCGGCTCCGCTTTTGCCCATGGTACAAACAGCACAAGCATGCACCACCCAGGGAGCGCTGGGTTTTGTCCTGATCCCCCCAAACCTCACCAACCTGTCTTGGGACATCTCCAGGTCATACCCAGGCACAGAGTACACGGGTGATGCCCTGGTACCCCACCAAGCGGTTATAGGAAGATTAAATCTCAACTTTCACGTATCTTCAAGCCTGGCTAGGTTCTAGGAATTTATCTAAAAGTCACTTATCCTTCCTTTTCTTTTCGCGGGCTTTAATTAAATATCTCTTTGTTTGAAGGCAGCCGCTGGTGGCTATGAGCTCTCCCGTGCTTTATCAGCAACGGCAAGGAGATAACTGTCCACAATCTCACCTGACCTTTCCTCAGCTCACAAGAAACAGCATTCAGTGGCTTTGCTCTTCTATTCTTTCGTAATATCTTCTGCTTTTTCTACTCTCCGCTGCGTGCTAAGGTTTCCGATAGTGACTGATGAGTTGCTATCAGAAATATTAAGAAAAGAACCTAAAATATCCTTGGCAGTTTAACAGCCTCGAAAGCAGAAGGGCTTGTCTCTTGCTGGCCATCGTAAGCAGTTGCCAAGAGCACAGAAGGTCAGACTTTAACGAACTGGTGAGAATTAAACAGAAGAAATGGAACTGAAAGGTGCCCCAGTGGCTTGAACCGAGTTTAAAGAAACTGACCTTTGGAAAGAATGAAACGAGTCCATTTCTTAAATGTTCAAGGCTTGTTTTTTATTTCCTCTTTTGCAGCCTGATGTTTCTTGGATGAATGGGTGCGCTGGCTGGACCAGCAGTGCCTGAGGAGCTGGGTTCAGGTACTGGATGATGCAGATGGACACAAGGAGGACAAGGTGATCCTTTTCGCACTTCCCAGGTCCTGGGGCAGCTGAGCCCATGCACCGAGGCTGAGCCAGGATGAGGGTGAGAGGCTGTTGCAGCTCCTCTGCAGGACCCGTGCTGGCCAGAGGAAGGTGCCCAGCGCATCCCGGAGCTCAGAGCCCTCGCCCACTTGATCCTGGGAGCTGGCGCGTGCCTGCAGAGCCCGTGCCACAGCAGCCTGCAGCGCGGGGCCGAGGCAGCTGCTCCGGGCTGACTTCAGCAGGGAGCTGGGAGGAGAGGGCTGGGGCAGGCAGGGGCGATACCTTCCGCTTTAAGGTTTGAGACAAGATTTCTGGAGATATCCTGAAGCTGTGCCAGTGCAGCAGCGGCTGGCACAGGGACAGCCATGCTCTCACGTGCAAAGGTAGCCCGAGCTGGTAATTTCTCCTGTATCTTTCCCAGGCCAAACAAACAAATAAAAGAACAGGTAAAAATAATAAGGCTGGTTTCTTGCAGGATAATTGTTTCAGGCAGTTACTTATTAATGAGGAGAAACAACATGTCAACAGACAGTGGATCTAGCTGTAGAACTAATGTTAGCAAAGGCACAGGTTAGAAGCGAGCCAGGGCTGCTGTCAGTCCATATTTGCTTAACTCTGTGGTTGCCTATTAATTACCACTGTCTGGATGTGCTTGTCTGCTGGGCAAGCGGCGTGGTCAGCGCCAGGTCCCTCTCCCATGCCGAGCCAGTGCATCATCGCAGCAGGCAGCTGGGGGATTGGGAAAGGGCTCCAGCAAGGCTATAACCACAGCACCAGAGGCAGAAGGAAAATCGCCTGGGCACTTTACAACCTGAGCTCAGAGCTGTAGGGTGGAAACCTCACAGCAGCCCAACACGTAGTGCAAAGGTAGAAAGAGCAGCAATCCAACAACATGATGCAAAGGTAGAGTGAGAGATGCATCGATCCTGTTTAGGGGTAGCTTGTGCAGTGAACTTTGCCTCTTTCCAGCCCAAGGATCAGCTTCTTGCATCTCCCCTCCTCAGCAGGGACCTTGAGGGATCGTATGCATCCAGACAACCAGCCCCGATGCCAGCTCCTGGACTTGTGCCTGCTGTAACGGGAACAGCCAGGTGCTGGCTCTCGCCCCAGCCAGGTTGGGGACCATTGAGGCTCCCAGCTCCAGCAAGGGGAGGATGGTGGCGGTGGCTCTGCCACGAATGGCTAATACCATGCTAATGGCTCCTCCGCTTTCTGCAGGCATTCGGGAACAACAAGGACAGCGAAGCAAAGTTGGTAAAATACAAACTTTCATTGAAAATATTCCTCAGCATGATGCGTATCGGCAGCGGCACAGTGAATAAATCCATTTTAATGGAATTATCCATTTCAGTTCCCAACTTAATTGAGCTCTGCCCTGTAACTCAGCACAAGGGTGCCTCTCTTAATTAACCCCATGCAGGCTGCAGAGTGTTTTACCACTGCTTACACACATACCCAAAGGTTAGTTTGAGAGCCGATACCTACGTGACATGATTTATCAGGGTTTGAGAGCTCAGCTGTCACCGGGAGAAATGTCCCTGTTCATTTGCAGCAGCCCTGGATATGAAATTGTGAGGTTGCAGAGCACGAGGAGGAGCTGCAGAGTCCGTCGGTGGTTGTTTATGGGATGGAACTGTCAAGTGTCTTTACTGGCGAGGTGTGTTATGAGCACAGCCCTTGACAGCCAGATCCTCACCTGGTGGAGATGTGCTCTGGCTCCAGCCGCCTGTGCTTGCCTCACACGAAAGGTAACACATCAGGATGAAAATCAGCGCTGCTCTTGGAATCTCTCACTCCACCTCAGGAGCTGGGAAGACTGCACACACACTGGTCCTCAGATGGAAAAGTTGCTTGAGCTGACAAGTTTCTTCCTCAAAGACAGTATCTCACACTCTTGGGGGTCAGCTAAGCCCAAGGAAGCCTGTCCAGCTACCTAATAAGTCATTGAGGATGTGCAGTTTAATTAACTTACCCAAAATTCCTCCTTTCTCTTTCCCATTTCTGCTATTAATATTTTCCTCTATCTGATAATGCAGCATAGCTAATTCTTTCTGGCTTTATAATGAACAACGCCGTGAAGAAAAAAAGGTTAGTGGTGATTCGGGCAGCTTTTAATTATCCAGCTGAACAGGTAAAAGCACTTTCTTCCCTGCTTTCTCCCCCTGCACAGACCATGTTTGCTTGCAATTAACCGGGGGGCTCCTTCTGCACCCCTTTGCTTTCCAGCAGAGGAGGCAGTGATGCTCATGGCCGTCCGTACTTCCCTGCTGCCACCAAACCGGGGCACGGGCACAGCTGGCACTGCTGCGGCTCGTTGCAGGGTAAGAGGTGGGACAGGTTGCCATGTTCCGTAACACAGACAAGGAGTCGGGATGCAAAGAAAACTCTTTTCCCCCCAGAGACAGTGTGGCTGAGGTTCTCTGGCTGCTGGGGAAAACACGTGCTCGTGCTGCCAAGGCCAGCGCACACTTGGCTCTGGCGCAGCCAATAAATTGAATATTTACAAGGCTGCATATACACAACAGCACACCCGTAAATCAGAAGGAACTCGGAGCAAAACTTTTTTTGCGTGTAAATAAATCACTATTTTTATGAAATAAATTAGGTGCCTGGAATACTCATCGATAAGCAGGGCGGGTAAATCAGATTGGCGCAAGCAGCCGCACGAGGAGGGGAGGCACCAGGAAAATACGCCCATACACCATGCCAGTCACTGCACAGAGGGCTGGCTGTGGGGCAACTCTATGAGTTGATGAACCAGCCAGGTGCTGGCACCACATTACGGTGGCCACTCTGTGCCTCCCTGCCCAGGGGTCCCTAAGCCCAACCACAGAGCCCCTGCTGCCCCCAGCATCCCCTCCAGCTGGCCTGGAAAACCCTGCAGCCACCCATGCCTCGTGCTTTCCCATTTAGCTTTCCTTTATCTCAGCTTCCACCAAACTATTTATTTTCATTACGAGCATCACCCCAATGGGGCACTCTGCACCGTACCCACCAGCATCATGCAGGTAGGGAAACTGAGGCACAGGCAGCTGACAAGCCCAACCCTCCCAAGCCCATGGCCACGACAGGTCCAGCCCCCTCCTGCTGCCCTTCCCCAGCTCCCACTCCACTCCCAGACAGCCCTTGCCCCAGGCAGGTGGGTGTATTTGTTTTCCTGCTGTAAGTCCTGAATGGAAATGTCACGAGGACAATCACCATGGTGACATTTCAGCAGCTCCATATAGAGCTACGCAGGAAATGAATTTTAAAAATCCCTATTAAAAATGGAAGGGCAAAAACAATTTTCTAGTGGAAATTTGTTCTCAGAGGGTTTATAGGCTTTTTATAAAGAAAAAGGTCTCCAGCAAAGAAAGTTTGAAGTATCCTGGTCTTTGGAGTTTCATTTCTTAGGAATGGACCTTTGAGAGGGGTTTTTGTGCGTGGTTTTTGTGCAGCAATTAAACTTTCTTGAGCCATTTACCAATTTTTTTTCCTGAGAGAAGCATTTCATATTTGGCTGCAATATAAGGTCATTGGATACGATGGAAATGCTTCCAGCATGCAAAAATAAACAAGGGTGGTATTTTCATATGGTGGGGCCCCAAGACAGCAGAGAAAAACATGAGTGTGCTGTAGCACAAAGACAGGTAATTTGAAGTATTATATTCAATCCATTAACATTAGAGTCAATTAATGCCAAGAGCCTGAAACGATGGGCAGGACTACATTAGCATAAATGGCATTATTTATTTTGGAGGTTGCATATGTGAGAAAATTTATGATAAACCTTTTTTGCT
Organism: Ibycter americanus; assembly: GCA_035590275.1. Classification (NCBI taxonomy): domain Eukaryota; kingdom Metazoa; phylum Chordata; class Aves; order Falconiformes; family Falconidae; genus Ibycter; species Ibycter americanus. Next base: position 7,397,344 of record JAVJGI010000039.1, on the reverse strand, counting down.
CCAACCAACCTGTTTTTTTCCATAAAAATATAAATTGGAAGATATAGACCAGCTGTAAGAGAGCCGACAGCGCATACACTTGCAACTGCATTGCTTCTGTTTTGATATTGCTGATCATCTCTCCTTTACGGGCACATTAAAGCTCTTTCCTGAGGAATGAGCTCTGCGGGACATCCACACGCCACCGCTGCAGACAGTGCCAAGCGCTCTGGGACACCTCGGGAGCTTCTCCGGGACAGGGTGGAGGTGGGCTGTACGGGACCCACACTCACTGTACGCTCGTGGCTGTTACAGGTGGTTTGGGTGAGTTGTTGTTTTCATTAAGAAGCAGCAGCCGGGATGTCCGCATCCCAGCCCGGTCCAGCTGGACAAAGGCGCTGCTCCAGAGGACCATCCCAGCCGAGGGTTTATTCTCCAAGCCAGCACAGAGCCTGGCAAGGCCAAGAGAGAGGCGGAGGATTATTTTAGTCCCTTGTTCCTCAGACTGGCTTGCGCATCACAAAAGAATGCTAATGTTCATGTCTTTATGAAAGCACTTGAGTTCATCAGCTTTGCAAAGAAAAGAAATTAAATCAAGATTTAATTGGGATATGCATGTTTTATTCATGGTACTATCCACAGGAGAAGCCAGACAGCTGAAGGTAAAGAGAAGGGAAAAAACCCCCACACTCTTTTGAAAAGTTGTTTCTCTCTGATTAAATAGAGATAGTTTCCCACTTCAAAGGAAGGGCTCCTTTAATGTATTTTAAATGCTCACATGTGCCATTCCAATGCCTCCATGCACCAAGCTGGCAAGGGCAGCGTGGCCCCTCACTCCCCTCCTCTCCACAGGCTCTGAACAGGACCCGCTGCCCCCAGAGCAGCACACACGGCACAGCTGGGCACGCATCCCAGTGAGTCCTTCACTTGCTGCAGCTGGGAAAGACACCTCCTCCAGCAGCAGATTTTGTGGCATCCAGGATGACCTGGTGAGTTCAGCAACCATGCTGATTTTTTTTCCTTCTACTTGTTCCCTGACTCCAGCACGAGGAGTGATGGCACTGGTGCTGCACATCGCCCGCAACGCTCCCACGGTCCTGTCGGTCACTTGGGGGGAGCCCATGTCAGACTGGGCCACATTGCACAAGAAATTGGGAAATGTGGTGTCTGACAGGTTCTGGAAGGCATGTAAGGAAGAAAAACCCAGCTTGAGTTTTTAGATCCACCTTTGCAAGTTCAGTGGCTGGGAAACAAAGCGTTTCTGCCTTTTCTGTGGACACACCAGGAAGCGGGGAAAATGAATTTCATTTTCGCTGCCTCACTGCTGAGAAAGCCTTCCTCTATTTGTACTTTGCATATTTTCATGTGTCTTCATTTTAAGGGTGACGACAGGTGCAAGTTGAGAAGTAGTCGATGCAAAAGGCCATGTAGCTCTGGTAGGAGTTTTTCCAGCCGACTTTTGAGCGAGGCACATTTAGCCAGCAGTCCAAAAAGCAGTTTGCAGTGGTGCTCCTCCTCTGGGAAAGGCGCAGCCCCAGTAGCCAGCAGGAGGGAGGACAAAGCCTGGCATGGTGACCTCCTCCATCCCCAGCTCTCTGGGAGGAGCAGTGGCAGCATGGCTAGGCAATGGACACGTCTGCTCAGGTTTGCCTGGTACAGGGACTCTGCCCAAAGCCCCGCAGTCACGGCAGGATAACCTCCCTAGTTTGTGATGCTTGTTCCCCTCCAAAGCTTAATGCAGACACTGTAAGAATGGCTTTTTCTTATTACACTCCTTTCAGTCAGAGGAAAGAGGGCAAAGCAGCAGGACAGGAAGGGACTGAGAGATGAGACCACACAGGGAAAGGACAAGACAGAGCTGGTGGGAATGGAGGAGGAGGTGGGAGAGGATCGCAGTGCACCCAGCTAAGATGGGACCTGGCACAAGGTTAACACCAAGCAGGCGCTCAAACAGAGCCCTGAAATGGATGGTCTCAAGCAAGCACTGAAGCACTTTCCCCACACCCACCACTCTGCCACCATGTCTGGTAGCTCCTGCATTTTCAGGGTGTCACTTGACTCTTGACACAGCTGGGAAGGACACTGGAGTGGCCGATAATAGCCACTCTCCAAGCTGCTGCACACCCCACCCTGGCTACAGATGTATTTTCTCCTTACCAAGACATATCCCTGCTGGGAACCTTCCCCTCTTCTGCCTTTACCAGTGCCTGGGTACCGCTCCACCAAGGCACACAAGAAATGTGTCCTTCCCCAGGGATGCTAAGGGGGGATGCGGGAAGGCAGGCACCCAGCAGCTGGGGAGAAATGGGGCAGGGACATGGACGGAGCGGGGAGAGGGAAGCAGGATGCAGGGGCCAAGCAGCTGGGGCATGCAAAAGAGGAGAGAGGCCAAGGGGTGGTGGGAAACACGACACATAAGAGCGACAAAAACAAGGCTTTAAGGACATAGGGAACTTCTGGTCTGCTTTTTAGATTGAAATGTGTATGCGAGGCACTGAAAGAGAGTGGTTGTAAGGGAGGAGGGGATCTGCGCAGCAGCGTTCGCATTGCTCCTGGTGGGAATTTTTCTATAAAGGACCGATTGTTCGGCGACGGCGCCTGACAAAAATACAATTGGAAAAGTGGAGGAGAAAAAGAAAAAGGAAGAAAAGAAAATCTTCTCTGTAACTTGTGCCCTTCAGATGCAGCCCCTGTCGTGTTCGGTGCCTGGCAGAGCTGCCGCTGCCTTGGGAGCCTCAGGTCTTTGTTAAGAAAAGGACACGAAGAGAAACACGAGTTCTCCCGAAGGCTCATTATTCAAACCGCTCCAGACCCGGCGTCACAAGTGCCGGTGACTTTGGAAGATGAACAATCTTATCTCCTGGGTGAAAAGAACCATTTGTTGTTTGCTGTCCGGGAGAAAAAGCTCACAATAGGCACAAGAGGAAACTTGGAGAATATCTGAGCAAAACTTGCCAGGCAATGTGTGAAGCAGAACGAGGAGGGAACGATGCTGCTGACCAGCACAGGGCTTCTCTGGAGAGGCACGCCGCCACACCGGGGGTCAGCGCAGGGAAAGGATGCTGCCCTAGCAAATGCAGCACAGGCAGCTTCCAGAGGAACAAAATCTTCCTCAGAAATTATCATCGGTTTCCACTGAGCAAGTGATGGGCAAGGACGCAGCGGGAGATCCTGCCACAGCAGTCGCTGCAACAACTTGTGAGCATTTCTCTTCAAGGGGAGCCAGCCAAAACCTGCCTGGCCACAAATGAAATGATCATGAGAAGTGCTGCCTTTCTCACTGGCCTCGTTTGGTCCGAAAACAGGCAACATCATGCATTGCAGGGTGAGGGGTGCCTCCTGCACCTGCTGCAGGTGACCGGGCTGCTTGCCAGAAGGCTGCGTGGCAGAGATGCACGGGTTAATCTGAAACCAGCTCCTCCATTCATCCCTGCCATGCCCCAAACATAGGCTCTGCTGGAGCCGCCTCCTAGAGAGAGTCAGACCTCCAGAACTCCATTTCACTTAAATATTTCAAGCTTTGTGCTTTTAATAAAGTCAAAACAAGAGTGCACTGTTATTCCTTGTTTCATCAAGAATTGTGCACATTTAAATGCGCACATGGAGCTAAAGTGTATCACACATGGAGCAAAACATATAAATTATTCTAGCAACTGTATAAATAGCTCCTCTAAGGAAACGGCTCTTGCCTCTGAATAACGCATCCAGGACCCTCAGGGCAAACCTCAGGGCATAGCGGGGAGATGGAGATGAGCAGCCTGAAGCACATGGAAGGGAAAAGTCAAGCTGGTTTTGTAGCTGCAGGTGGGGAGATGCACCCTATGCTTTTGGCTTTGTCCTGTGCTCATAGCCGGGTTGCCCCTTGCAGCAGGGGAATACAAAGATGCCCCTTGCCCTCCCTTGCTCTGTGGCACCCGTCTGGGTCCCAGGGCTGCAGAGAGCACTTGGCCATTCCCCCATAGCCCATGGGGACCAGCACAGCAGGAAGCTGCAGGACCAGGTTCTGAGGCCACGCAGCTCTTTGCCTGGGGACCAGAGCTGTAGCCTCTGCTGCAAAAGATGCTGGTGCTGATTCAGCAGCAAGGTGCACTGGGTTATCCTGTCTTCTTGGGACAAGGAAGGGACAATTCACATGAAAAGAAGCTTTTCTGTGCATGGGTTACTACCCACCTCCCTGCCAAGGGAAGATGGGAGTGGGAAGCTCACAGGAGCGTTACAGACCTTGGGGTCCTCCTCTGTGGAAGAGGACAGCCAGAAAAAGGAAGGAAAGCTGAAGGGAGAAAAGCTCAGGCTAAGCATCCTCACACACCCTCTGGAGCCAAAGCCCAGGCAGTGCCTGCAGCACGCGTGCTGGCAGCAGCCCTGCCTGGCTGTCCTGGGGCTGCCTGTGGATTTGCAGGCAAGTGTTTGTCTTTGTTGCATGTTTATTATAGAAACTGCAATGCCAGCTCCCTGCTCAGCCAGGGCATGGCAGAGCTGGGCTTCGCAGTGGCTGGAGCAGTGCAGTCCTGGTCCCGGGAGAAAAGGCACCTGGGCAGAGGCAAGACTTATCACAGGCACAGATCTAATCAAGAGAGGCTTCACACCCCCTCTCCTGAATGGCATCTCAATGATAAAAGTCCCTGTGGTTTGTAATTGTTAGTTTGACAAGTTCGTGGGTTCTCTGTTAATTATAAGTTCTCACTCAGTGAGAATGCAGTTTAACAACAGTTTTATCAATGGGAGAACTACTGATCGTTAACTACAATGAGCCAACTAGAAAGGGTTCCTCCTGCCCGCCAGCGAGACCCATTAACAGAGACCTCTGCTCCCCCGTCCTCCTTCTTGCTTAACCCAAGCTCAAAACTTCCTTGGAGAGTTAAAAACAGCGGCTCTGTCTGCAGGGCAGCTTTGGCAGTACTGGTACGGGAAGGGAAATCAAAACTCACCCTGGGCTATCCGAAATAGGGCTGAAATTCAGACCAGCCAGGGAAATCATAAGGTCAGGCTGCCAGGGGCTGCAGGGAGGCACACGGCGGCTGTGGAAGGACAGACAGACAGCGGTCCATGGCACAGCCCCTGGCTCAGGACAGCATCCCTGCAGGTGTAACGCAAGATTCGGGCCCTGTGAATTTCTTTCAGTGCCCACTCTATTTCACATGCTCCACAGCTGCCGAGTCAAGGAAGTCACAAGAGCTGGTGAATGAATTCCTGCGAAAGCCTTTCATCCTGGGAGTACACAGCACAAGACACTAGCCTGAGCAAATATTAGAAAAATATCAGTTTTCAGCACCCCTAATTTGCTGAAGATGAATGGACTGACTCCTCAAACATGGCGAGATCCCGAGCAGATCAACACAGCTCAGCTTTCTTCCTAATTTCTGAGTTCAAATGTATACAAAATGTTTATCTGAAGTGCAGAAAGCTTAGAGAAGCAAGCTGTGCAAATAATTAGTTATCCTAAGCACCTTCACACCTGAAACAGAAGGCTGGAGGTTTTTTTGGGTTTGCTATTTATTTTTTTTTAATTTAATTTAATCACACCTTTACAGAGCAGAAGTGATGACTGAAAAACTTTGGGCATCAGTATTACCAGCAGAAAAAGCCTTTTGACACCAGCTTAAACCCACCTGGGACCAGTGACCCTTCTTGCGGAGGAGGAGACACCAACAGCCCCAAGGGCAGAAGCAGCCCCGGAGCCATGACCCAGCTCAGGTGCCACCACAAACCCCACCAAGCCCTGACAAAACCAAACTAGACAAGGACCATGGCCCAGACACTGAGAAATTCATGCACAAGAAAACACGTGCAGACCTCCAGCAGGGCCAGTTGCCTTCCCCCAGTCCTGCCCTGAGCCAGGGAAGCGCTGGGTTTCTTTGCTGCAAAACTTCATTTGCTTTTCAGACAAGAAGAGCTTCTACACAGCGAAGCTGCTTGTGAGAAATACTCCATTTCAAATACATACATAATTTCAAACACATACACACATTTTTTTTACTTTTTTTTTAAACTGTAAACAGGTTTTGAAGAAAAGATCAAAATCGCAGTGAAATATTTTGAAGCTGTTGGGATGAAGCACTTCACTGTACATGATAGGAATTTCCTTCGAGTAATTTCTATTTGAAGGATTTACATTTGCTTTTACATCCGAAAGCAGAACAGGGGAAAAAAAGGTTGAAGCGGCACAGAATTTCTTAGGACGACGCAACCATTTCCCACCTCCATCAGCTGAAGGAACTGGGACCGGCCCCAGGGAACTCCGGGTCCCACAGCCTTCCCCAGGCCAATTACTCGGCATTCAGCCCTTTCTCCCTGCTTCACCGTTAGCATCGGTAATATATTCATGAAATTCCCTGGGGAATAAATTCTTGCAAACATCTCGACACCGCAGACAGAGGTAAGAAAAAGGCCCCGAATGAGTCAGTATATATTTCGCAAGCAGAAATGCAGGGACACAGAGGAGGAGACAGCGTAGGGGGGGTGCATTCCAATGTGGAAAGGATCCATTCTCTTCCCAGGGAATTATTAAAGGTTTCGCACTGGGGAACACATAATTTTAAGTGAAGGAATCCCTTTTGCTTTGCCCTTGCAGACAAATCATCGGTTAGCAGGAGCATCAGTGCAGAGATGCTGGGTTACTCCTTTCCCTAAGCCTTCTGGGAAACTCCTTTGAACACTTACAACATCAGAGCATAGGACCTGATTTGTTAGACAAGCCAGACTTTATTATTTTTTTAAAAGGGGGATATTATCTTCTGCCTCCAAAGGAAAGGGGAAGAGGAGAAAGTCACTGATGCAGAGGGGGGTAGACAGACACAGAACCTCATTATTAAACAAAATAAATAAAATATACTAGCAGAAAATGTGTCTTGGCTTTATTACTATATTCTGTCCTCTAAATATTTCATTTCCAACTGATGCACAAGCCAAATGGAAAATTTCAAGCAAAACTGCACTACTTAGAATATGCTTAATTATTGATTCAGCCAGGAGGGAAAAAGAAAAAAAAAAAAAGAGGGGAAGAAAAGGCACCGAGCCATTGCCAAATCCTCAGTCCTGGAGCTGCTGTGTGAAACCCATGCAGCTTCCCAGCCCGTCTCCCAGGGGAAGGCAGCTGCCTGCAGCCTGAGCACCAGGGCGAGGGAGGGAGATGAGGGAGGATGCGAAGGGGCGATGCTGGCTGCCACGGCCAGACTCCAGCCACGTGCCGAGCGGGCTGCCAGCGGAGCCAGGCACGGCTCAGGCTCACACGGCCTCTTTCACCAGCCTCGCACAGCACCACCGCAGCGACGCACAGAGCTGGCAGGATGCTCACTCACCCTGTCCCCTCTGCCCTGCTTAGCTGGGGATCTCCTGAGCCACTTGGAATATTTGACTGAGATTTTAGCTTACATATTTTTGCAACCAGAAATGCTTCCTCGGGGGCTAAAAGGTGAACAGCACATTAGGGTAAAGAGCCTTGGCACCTGCAGCACCCCTGCTTGCAGAGGTCTGACACCAGCCACCTCCGAGGGTAAAACCCAGCTGAGTCAACCCCCTGACTTTCAGCTAACCCCTTCGAAGGGGCCACCAAGGCTCCCCATTGCTGCCAGGGCTGAGGAGCCAGCTCCATGAGGGCAGATGCACTGAAATGGCAGCACCCAGTCCTCCGATGAGACAGCACAGAGGGTGACAGCCAACCACTGCAGCCAGACACTGACAATTAATCTTATCAGGCCAACAGTTCACAATCCGAGCTACAAGCCCTCACGGAGGAGCCCTCCCTTCGACCTCTCTCACCAGCCCACCATCACACAGCCGAACGCGGGGGATCAGGAGTGACTCACCCTGGCTGCCTCCATCGCCATCCTCAAGACCAGCAACACCAAAGAAACCCTGTCCCCAGTGGAGCCAAAGAGGGCTGCTGCTCCGCACCAGGCATTTATAGAGAAGCAGGAGCAGCTGGGGCCAGGAGCCAGGGTGATGGAGCTAACTGAGCACACCTGTGCTCCTAGCCATAGCAGGGAAACTGCTCCAGAAAGCAAGGGAAGGGGATGGAAAATAAGAAATTGATGGCAAGTTAAGACCAGAGAGAGCAATTAGGCTTGGGAGTGCTGCCGCTAACCGTGGCAGGAGTGAGATTTTGAGTGTAGATGAACTGGATTTATGCACTTAGGTGGGACTGAAAATCTCTCAGAGAAAGCAGCGTAACAGTGCTGTCATTTATGGGGAGAAAAACCAAAGCCGGAGTGCGCTTGCAAATGGACTCCAGGGACCCAGTTTTTCTTCCACTGCTGGGATAAGTCCAAACCAGCTATTTTGAAGTCATGGAAATTGCATCAGAAAAACAAAGAGGGGGGAGACAGCTGTGGCTGCGGACGAGCACAAAGCTGCCGGGGTGAGGACGGTCCCCCTGGGGCAGTCACAATGGGGCACGGGACTAGCAGAGCCCCAGCCTGGGGCTGGCCAGGCGTCCCGCCAGCCTGCCCACGAGCGTGCGGCAAAACCCAAAGGTTAAGGCTGAAACTGCAAGTCTAATGCCAGCTGTGGTAACGGCTTGCTGACCCTCCCAGAAGGCGTTTGTTGAAAGAAGAAAACATTTTGTTCATTATATTTTCCTGTGTTTTCTCCCTCTATATTTCTGTAAAAGTCCTTTTTAATTGATCTAGGTAATTTTTTGTGAAAAGCTTGTGGTCATGAATGAAAGCTAAAAATGTGCTCTTGGAAACATGGCCAAAAGTCATTTCCAACGCACAACAAAACATCCCCCTCAAAAACCCAGTTAAGAGTCTAATTCCTTATATGCTTGTTGATGCTGCCAACTGTATCTGTCCTCTGTCTCCTACTCTGGAAAACCACCCACCTTCCTATATTCAAATCCTTTCTAATAAGTTAATTTCTCTCTTGAGATGTGGGTATATTATAGGCACAGCAGCTGTGCCTGTAACCCTAAAATTAGCCTTAGCTGGAGTTTTCCTGCCGCCCTCTCCCTCTGGTGTGTTTAGTTTCAAGCTTGTGCCCATACTCCTGGGCATCCTTGAAAACACCCTTATCCCCATGCTTTCTGGAAGCTGAGTGCTGCAGAAGGGTTCCCAGCACCCTAAAGAGACCCCAGGAGGGGGGAGCATCCCCAGCAGGGTCCCATGTGGGAGCATCACAATGCTCAGGGGAGAAACTGTCGGTGTCAGCATGCCAAGCACACGCTGCCCTGCAGCTGGGCGGTGGGGAATGGCATGCTTGCCAAGCGAGCTGTGCAGTCCATTAGGAATTTCACTGAAATTTCAAATTACGGCCCTTTTTCTTTTTTCTTTTTTTTTTTAAGTGACAGAATTATGCCATGTTACAGAGAAAGTGACAGGTAATTTGGGACACTGAGGGTTTCTTGGGCTCTATAGTTAATGGGGAGTTTAGCACCAATTCCTCTGTAATTTGCACTTCTGAGAAACCGCGTTATTATAAAGTCAGAAATCTCAAGCACTTTCAACTCCAGGATCTGCCAGACTGACGATGACCAGGAACTGAGGAGGCCTGTGTCCACAGGTCACCCATTTCAATATCTGAGGCTGGGTGGCTTCCAAAAACGGCCGCTCCAACGGCAGAGCCGAAAATTGGAGGTGACATTCAGAAGTCTCTGAAAATTATAACCCTGACTTCCTCCTTGAAAAGCTTATCTGAATCCTGGCTTATCCTTTGATGAGGTTACTGAAAAAGCATTCTGCTCTGAGTACTTGAAAGATAACAGGCAATATATGTGAGCTGGTGCGCTTCTCCCTGGGGGGAAAACACTATCGAACATCCCAAGCATGGGACACTAATTAAATGGCCTGAATCATGCTGGACATAAAGGTCCTGGGGTGGCTTAGATTAACTCCTTCCTGTCCTTGCACACCCAGAGTAAACATGCGTGCTCATCCAGCCAGGCCCCCATGAGGACAGGCTCCTGTGGTCCCAGGTGTCCCGCTCCATCCTGCTCTGGAACCTGTCGTGCACGTGTTTCCACAGGGCAAAGCCCCTCGTAGGAAAGAACTGCATTCTCTGATCCCAGCTAATGGGTGAGCATCCTTAAGGAACCCCTAAGACCTTCATTAAGGAAATACTTTGCATCCAGAGAACAAGCTCACTTTACTTCTGGGAAGACGCTAAGCCAGGGCTCCGGCTAATCCTGCCCATTGGCAAAAAACGTGGCAACATTTAAATTTTTGCTTAAATTTAAGCAAATGCTTGGGTTTCTTGGAAGTTAAACCCATGGTTATGAGCAAGTTTCTTCCTGAGCTTTAGGAAGAAAGGAAAAGCGAGCAGAGACAGAAATACTGTCATATCAGTGAGAAATGGTGAATTCAGTAATGCTTAATGGGCTGGCAAAGGGGCTATGAAAATTGACCCTGCTTTATTTGTGAGGGAAAACAATGGGGCTTCCTTCATAATGTGGAGCAGCAATCACAGCTCAAAGGGTGGAAAGGAGGAAAGATAATGCACTAAAATATCAGGTATTATGGCAAAATCAGTATTAATTACAGGGAGCCGAAGTTCTGCCCTCGGAACAGCAGCCACAGCCCCATTCCCAGGGAAAGGGCTGTGGCGACAGGCTGATGTCTCAGTTAGCATTCCCCTTCGGAAGGGAAGGCGGCTGCCACTGCTCCTCCCCAAAGCATGGCACTCGTCTGGGTACCAGCTCGGGAAGGGCTGGTGGCATGAGAACACTATTCTACCAATTCAGCTTTTTAATAACAGCAAATTACACTCTGTGCAAAGCCTCTTTGTAAAGCTCTAATGTGCCTTCAAGATATGGGGCTCTACATCATGTACATTCTTGTCACTCCTCTTCCTCCGGCAAAAGCCCCAAACCTTTGAATTCCTGGCAGGCAGAATTATAGTACTATTTTCCTTCGCTTTCAACTTCGAATAACTTATGACAATTCCATGCCAAATGTAAGAGGGGAGCAAGGTTTGGAATCTGCAAATTATTGGTTATTAAATGGGAAGCACCTTGCAAGGGAGGTTTGTGTGACCCACTTGAATGGGTCAATCACCATTGGTATGGTTGGTGGCCAAGGGCATTCGCCCAGCGCAGAGCCTTGCTCCCAGACAAAGCTGCCCTCCTCTTCCTCCTGCCCACAGACACTCGGTGCACTCCTCCGTACCCAGCACGGTCGCTCCACGGGGATGCTCCAGCTTTGCCTCTACTCTGATGAGCCTGTAGCCAAAAACGCAGGGAAAAAGAACAGAAGCTTTTTAATGGCATTATTTATTTCAAAATTAGCTGTCTTTTAATGCTGCCCCAGCCCCCAAAATGCCAATAATTGTTGTCTGGGTCCCTGCCATATCCCCAGCCAGCGCCTTCAGCGTTTCAGGCACCGCTGTGTGAGATTAGCAGGGAAGTGTTTTGAGTCCCTTACATCAAAGGGATGGAAAAACTATAAATTTAACAATGTATTATGCAGGTGAGGAAAAAAAAAGCAAGTTCTGTTAAAAAGAACAGCTCATTTCTCCTTTTTCTGGGGCAGGGCTTAAGGCAGCTAATATGTCTCTGGGGGAAAAAACCCCAATTTAAACAGATGCAAGGCCAAAAAGCCAAGAAATACAAACAGGTGGGAGAGGCACCCAGGTTCCCTACACACAGGGAGAAAGCGTCCGGGTCCAGCAAGGCGGTGAGATGAAGCCTCAGGTGGCCAGGATGGGGTCAGGGCAGCGGTGAGGCTTCTGGTGCACCCCTGACAGCAGCCCGAATCTTGCATCGGGTCCCTTCCTTGCAAGGCATGGTGTAAATAAAGACAGAAGGAAGAAGGGAAGATGAGAAATGAGGAGGAAAAGATGAAGCTAGTGGGATCAAAGGTTAGGGAAATGTTTTGTGAATTGCCTATGACAAGGTCCCATCATGAATACATCCCTGCCTGCTTGCCCCCACCACACGTCACGGGGGGTGCGCTGGGCACACGGGCTGGTGCTGGGGCGATTGCTGGCAGCTGGGACAACAAAGCCCAGCAGCACCAGGGGGAAAACATGCGAAGTGCCCTTGCCTTGAATATACTGAGCGTTATTTCCATGGGCCCTTAAAGAGAATAATTCATTAGTCAGCTCAGAACAATCAATATCACGCGCCGACAATTTATACACTGACTCTGTTTACCCAGCAGACCCTCTTTGATAATATTATTTATGATTCTAAATAACTCCATCGGTGTTCAATAGAGCTGGGAGGTACCTGAGGGACCGGGGCACAATCAAATTATGAAGACATATGGTTTACTCAGCGCTGGAAATGTTCAACTGCATTTCATTGCTGTTAGTCCTGCCGCAGTACCTTCCCCAATCAGTTCTACAACCTCCTTAATATCGTTTGCTGGATGGGAAGGCTTCTTCAGGGAGACGGCTCTCGCTCAGCCGACGGAGAGATGTGGCTGTAAAGGGAATTTTATTGTGGCTATTTCTGCATTCGCAGAGCTGAAGGACATGCCAAGCAGCTCAATGCATCTCAGGCCACCGTGGCAATTAAACTCCTGCATTGCCAGGGAGTCGCAGAGCAGGCAGGGAAAGGCAGAGGCAGGCAGGGCTCTGCCCGTGAGGAGCTCCAGCCCAGAGCTCTCCCAGAAAGGCTGACCCAGTGTAGGCGCCGACTGATATGTATGCGGCACCGCATGCTCCGCATCTCTTGGCTGTATTTATGTTCGATGCATATACTGTGTACGTTTTAATAAAGCGCTTCTGATATACCCACGAACCGGCCAAATGCTGAGTCATTGTTATCGACAGAACATCGCATAAGTACTCTGCTGAGCTTCCTCTGGGCTTTGAGGGTGTATAAAGCTAACACTAATGCTATATTGCTCTATAAACTCTAGTCCTCCCTGCAGAGAAGCAATAATTAATCAGACGATGCATGATATGTAACAAATTAAAAAGATAAAACTTCCCAACAAAAATTATGGGACTAGGGAGACGCGGGCTGTGCTTTGCAGCACGCTGTCCCTGGCATCCCATTTCCCTCGCTCTATTGGCATATAACTTACAAGGGCCGGATCCTGCATGCACCGCGAGGCAGCCAGCTCTGCAGCTCCCAGGCGCTGCCCCAGCACGGCATTCAAGCATGAAGTGTGCCCGGCGCCTGGCTGGCTTTGGCACGTGCTCGGGTTCAGCCTTTGCAAGGGACAGCCGTAAGGCTGCAGGGAGCATGGCCCGGGACGCCAGCACGGGGGACACCATCATTCTCCTTCTAAGTGGAGCAGAGGAAAGCCAGCACTTTCTGCTGTTGAACATGTCCTGGGAACTCTTCTCAACACCGATCCCACTTGTTCCTGGCTTGCAAATCGCTGAGACTATAAAATAAAGTGATAACAGTTTTCACTGTGGAAATATAATCTCTGAGAAAATCCCACCAGAGTAATAATTAAAACAGATACTGAAGACTCTGACAACCCTGGATTTCTTTTCTGGTTTCAGCTATTTCTGCTATGCTGTTCCCTTTTGAAAAACCAGCATCTCCTTTCCATAGGAAAACCAGACATTTCAGGACCTGGTTTTGTTCCTCTTGAAGCAGAATGGAGAAGTAAACAACGATGTTTCCTGTGGAAGGGAAAGAAAAGACATTTTTGACTCAGAAATGTTGGGGGGGTTTCACTTCCATCTTCCCATGCAAACCCAGTGTTGGTGAGACCCTGGTTTCTAGCAGGAACATGTTTCGGTGAGGAAGCTCCAGGCAGCCCCTGTACTTAGGAAGAAGGCATGGGATGCAGCAAGCCTCTCCCTATGGCTCCTGAGCCGGCAACGCCAGGCACAGCCCTCCGCATTTGCCATTTTTCCCTTCTTTAAAACATTTGGAAAGAAGTTCAAATCATCTCTTCGGGCGCACATCTTGGCTCTCCCACCACTGCTTCCCATCACAGCCAGCCTCAGGCTTTCTCCCCCAGACACACTCCTGTGAGCAATTCCTGAAACCTGCTTTCAGCCCCAGTCTGGGAAGAAAACCTGTCGGCAACACTCCTTGGCTATGCTGGCAGCCGGAGGGGTTTGACTGTGAAGTCCTATTTGGAAGTGCAGCCCTGCAAGACCCTTGGGACAGCGATGTGTGGATCAGCCCTGCCCCAGCCCTGCGTGCTGCTGCTGGGATAAGGCACCGCACAGCGCAGGCGGGAGCGGGGTGAGGATGGGTCTGTGGGCGCACAGGGGCTGCCTCCCCGTGCAAAACGGCGGGGCCCCAGGCTGCCCTTAAATGCTTTGCCAGGCTCCAGTCTAAGGAGGCTTTTAGGCTGCATCTATCACATCGCTTTTGTAGCCTTAAAGGAGGTGTTTAGATATCTATATTTAGTTGTCCTCACTTCCTTTTCTCCTTGACATTTATGAATTTTAGATGTCTTTCACGCTGGGCCTCTGAAGGGTGTCTTAGAGAAATGTGCGGTGGCCCCTGCGCTGTGCTGCGTCTGCCGGTGAAGCTGTGCAAGGGACATCCCGTGGGGATGTAGCTTCAGCCTGTCTGCTGGACCATCGGTGCTCGCCCAGCCATGGGATGCTTGGGTACCGTGGGTGCTGCTGCGATGCTCTCCAGCCTTTAAGAGGCGTGTGGGGCTGCTGCTGGCTCTGCGGCTGCCAGGGGGAGGGAGGGAAGGAGAGGGAGAGATGACTGAGAGTGGTGGGAAAAAATGAGATTACAAGGGATCAGAGAGATGCTGTTAAAGTACATGGCAACTTACAGATGAAACAGGCAGCAGCTGCCTTGAGCTGAAGGCCAATTTGGCAATGGGCTTGTGCAGGAATGCTGTCAGAGGATGAGCCTTGCCGAAGCGTGGGCAGGATGGGAGACCCTGCAGACCTCTCTGTCACTCCTTGTGCCGGCCTGTTGGGACGGGGTCCCGCTGCCCTGCTCCTCACCACGCTCTGCTTCAGTAGCGCACTGGGTAATGTACTTCGCATCCCTCCTGCTTTGTACCCTGGGCCCCTTAAATGGTGCTGAATCTGAGTGGTGGATAAACATTAGTTTCACAGCTCACAAAGCAGAACTGCCGGCTACTGCCGGTCTAGACGTAATGAGTTTCTCCCGGGACCCCTGGGAGCGTTTAGAGTGGGCTCTTCTTTACCCAAGCTGCCAGTCAAGCTGGTGCCAGGGGGGAAGCAGCGCCGTTAATCTCTTTCCGACCATCCCAGCCATAGCTGAAACCCCTTCGAGCATGTAACAGTTTTATTTTAATGTGCTGTCCCACCGGCACGCGGTCGGGAGCGGCATGGGCGGCCCACACACCGGCTTCCTCCTGCCTCCCCGCCACGAGCCCTGGCCAGGGGAGCTTGAATTTGGGGTGCAGGATGGGGCAAGGTGGGGTGAGCTGACAGGGTGAAACAAACAGTCAGGGAAAAGCATTCTCGTGTTTTACTTTCCACCCAGGCTGGTGGTATCACCTCCTTGGGTATCCTTTAATTAACAGATTGTTATTCTGCGGGGAGAGACTAGTTTAACACCCAGAAGAGAAGCAAGGAAAGTTTGCTTGGCAGCCAGGCACCAGCACTGGGGATGTCTCCCACCGCATCACGCTTCCATCAGGATGCTAAATCACTTGTCAGGAGCTTTTTCCCACCAGCTGGAGCAAATCAGCTAACGAAGGTGATGTCATGTGGATTTTCAGGAGCACTCTGATGGACTGGCCACAGCGGCTGCTGCTGCTTCCCCGATAACCTTGGGTCCTTCTCTGGGAATCAAAACATCACTCACGCCCGTGTCTGCTCCCCTTTTCCAACCATAAATTAAATCCACAGGGAAGTCAAGTTGGGATGCTACATTCAGATGAGATGAGCTGGGAGGGATCCTGCTTGTGCCCAGGGATGCAGCCACCTCCTGAGCTCCCACCAGGAGACCCAGCTGGGGAAGAGCCGTCGCCAGCAATGCTGTCACCTATGATGCTGCACCAAGGACCCTGTGGTGGCCAGGACAGAGCCGCCACCTCCCCAGGGCAGACCCCACGGGGGCACAAGGTGTCTGCAGACAGTGGCAGCTTCCCCAGGCCCCTCTGCTTGTCTCCACACGAGCTCTGCACAGAGAGCTCAAGGGCCAGTGAGCTCAGTCCCGGGCGCTGGAAGTGGTGAGAAGCAGGGATGCAGCACATATGGATGCTGTCCACAAACCCTGTGCATGCTAACAAACACTCAGTGACAGCAAGTGCACGGAACGACAGCCTCTTCCGAGAAACACCAGCTCCCGGAGGAGAGATGAAGAGAATCGCAGGTAGGATTCATCAATTTCTCCTCTCCAGACCTCTTCCCAGAACAGGTTGGACATATGAGATGGAAAAAAGGGAAAGAGCCACTGTCAGGTCCGTTCCAAAAGACCGACAGACTAATTGCCAAACTCTAAATATATCCCAGCTCCGCATGTCAGCCCAGGGCTTCTGCTCCCCCATCCTCCACGTCAGCGGAGCAGCAAAAGTGCAAGAGAGCCTCTAATCTGCAGAGACGGGCAGAGAGCCAGCGTGGACTTTTCCATCCCTAACCTCCGAGAAGATGGGCACCTGTGTCTCTCCTCTCTGCCGGGCCGTATTTAGCAGCCATAATTATACCCTTTCAATCTATGTATAAATAACTGGAATTCCGGGTAAAATGTTGGGTTGCTTGATTTACATCCCCAGTGAGTCGATAAGGTTGCAACAAGGATAAATCACAGCAGAAGTGCATACTCAGAAGATCCAAGAGGAAGAGAGAGAAACTTCTGCCCCCCCCGCTCTCCCATTACTCATGCTTGTTTATAAAGCGGCTGGGATAGTTTTGGCATTAAATAAACATTGTGCGATTGCCCAAGTATTTAATCATTGTCCTAAGTGCCCATGGAGAGTTGTGGGAAGGAGGCACTTGTTTTTCCTGCCTGCTTCTGTTTTCAGGCCACCAAGGACAGAGCCATAAAGGAGGCTGACAAATTGAGGTTGCTGAGGAGGGTCCCCATCCTCTTGCCCCCGCCAGCCCCCCAGCCTCTCTGCCTTGATCTGCTGGCTCAGGTTGGAGTTTCCAGAGGTGCCCGGGCAGGACCCAGTGAGAGCTGGGAAAGGAGCTTCAGTTCCCCTGAAGACCCCAGCCCTGCTCCTTCAACTTCCAGCCTGAGGGCTTCGGAATTTCCTCTGTCGGCTGCCCTGGCTTCTTCTTCTCACACCAGACCTGCAGGTGGGCATGCATCGATAACCTGCTCTTTAGCTGGGGGAATGTGGAGACAGACCCCCACCTTGCCACTGATGCACAGCAGCATCGTTAGTCTCAAGCCAGACTGTAAATTAGCGCACACAGCAAGCAGCCAACATCAGGGGAACACCAGCAGGTGAAACCGCAGCACTTTGCGGTGAGCACCAGATCATCACTCGTCCCACTCCCTCCCAAGAGTAAAGCCATCCAGTGCATGGCTGGGACCACCAGGCTGGGGCCAGAGAGGCCAGCCACTCCACCTGCCACTGCATCTTAGCAGCAGGCTGGAGAGCTGCCCCAGGGAGCTGGGCAGTGGGGCCGAGGGGGCTTGCCAGCATACTTAGCCCATTAGGAGAGTGCTTCTGGGCTGCTGGGGCAGGTTTTGGAAGGGGCTGGTCCAGCCAGGCAGTGGTAGGGAAGAGCCATGGCGTTCACTGCGGTGACTGCCTCTTTGGACAGCAGGCTGCGTGGCGGGGTGTGCAACGGTAGATGGACGAGCCTGTCCTGGATGTTTTTCAAGTGGAGATTAACCACTGAGTAGGTTCTTTTTATTTAAGATGCTATATGTCTCTTCCCTCTAAATACCTCTTCCATCAGATACCGCTGTGATTCCCAGTCTCCCTTCCAATCCTGCCTTTGAGACACTATTGCAAACACTTCATAAAACCGTGTCAGATCGGAGACGGAAAATGCTTTGAAGACTCCTTCTGTCCATTCCCCCATGTGCGTCACGCCCAAACGTATACGCAGCTGCTTTGTCTGCACTAGCTCAGAGCCTTGGAGCCGCAGTGTACCCGGGAGGTGGATGCCGTTGCTGGGTCCAGGGCAGAGTGCTGGTTTGGCTCCCGTGACTCATTTGATTACGTTGCAAATTCTCTTCTCCGCCTGCAAAAGGGGGATAGCAATGCTATCCTTTTCCCCTGCTGTGAGCTTCAATATATCACGGGTTGTGAGGCACTTAGTACTATGTAAATGGGAGACGTATCAGCTGTGCCTCAGATAAATGAATTTCACTTAGATTGATGGGTGTGAAGCACTTCCAAAATTAGGCCTATTCTTCTTAAATCAAACAGTTTCCCCAAGCCAGTTCAGCTCCATTGATGTAGAGGAAGTCATCAAGTTGCGATTCATCATCGGGTTCAATCAAAGACCTTCGATACACTGACCCACCGCACGCTGCCTCCTCTTCGCAGAGAGTCAGAGTTTGGCCAGGCACACGAGGACCAGGACCCTTCATCTCTCTGCATGGGGCATCTGAGGCTTGCTCTGCAAACCCGGGACATGCTTTTGGTGCAACTAAAACCATGTCTGGTGTCTTACACAGAGCTTAGAGAATTGCCTGGATATTCAGGGTCATCTTCACAGCGTTTGTCTGTCAGCAGAGTTGAAGCACAAACCACTGTTTTCCCCAAATACTTGCCTGATTGTACTTGCCCTTGTAGCTTGATTGGAAATGGATAGATCAAACTTCAGTATCTCTGAAATCCTTGCCTCACTCCTGTGGGCCTCTGCACCTCTCCTGCAACCTCTCTCACAGGACGGGCACTATTTCTAGGGATCAGGGCTGGAAAGGCAGTGCACAGCAACCCGAGTGCTTGCTCTGATGCTTACACCGAACTGTATTTATGCCGTTAAATGCTCTGTAACGTACAGACAACATCATAAACCTCATTTCATTCAGTTAGCAAACAGTAAATCCCTCTCACACACAGGAGCATCACTATCAAACTGCAGCTAGCTGAGTAATGCTGTAGTAAACCCCACCAGGCCATTCACTACGGCTTCGTGTTTGCCTGTGTGACAGGGCTGCCACCCACCCTGACCTCAGAGAGGGGTCCATAGGCAGCCGGCTCCTCTCCAGGGCTGCAATTTCTCCTCTCCGTCAGACCCAAGCCCCTCCTGCCTACAAGTATCTGCCTGGTGTTTGTGCGTGGAGGAGCTCAGCTCTCTCCAACTTAAATGCAGATAATCAACAAAGCTGGGCAAATAATTTAGCACATATAATTTATTCTATGAATTTTGATTCTTTGCCCACAAGCAGCTTGTGCTTCTCACAAAGGTATTGGTCCTGTGAAATTATGCAGGGGAACTGCCACCTTGGCCTAGAGCTTGTTCAGCCGGCTGGCAGCGAGCTTTCAACACTCCGAGCATTGCAATGCTGGCTGCTTGCTTGCTTTCGATTAGGTGCCTCGCTCACGTGGTGTTTCTTCTGCTGATAGCCCGGGAGAAATCTAACCTTCGAGGGCACCTCCTACGGGCAGAGCATTGTCAATAGAAACCTCACCCGCATGCCTAGGATGGCTGTTCCTAATCCCCGACACAGAACTGGGCATCTGAAGGATAGGTACAACAACCAGTTAGCTGAGTAATTGTCGAAATGTAGTCACATCATCCGTGTGTTTGTATCAAACTGCCCCATACTGTCATTAAATGAGACTAAATATGCCTAGGAGCAGCAGTAAGCACAGCTGTGCTGTTTTTCCCCGCTGGCAGAGGAAGGAGAGGATGCTGCAGCCTCACGCGTAACCGCAGGGCCAGTTACAAGCTTGCCTGAAATTCCGACGCTGAAGCTGCGAACTACCTCGGCGTCTGCTTCGGGCCGCTCTCGCTGTGTGACTCAGGTCCTTTCAGCCATTCCCTGTGCCACGCTCCTCTCCAGCGCACTCGTGCTCCCACGAGAAGGTCCTCCCGCGCCCGCCCTCAGGCACAGCAGGGTCCCTGGTGCACAGCAGCGCGGGGTAAAGCGCCATCGCTGTCACAGCTGGCAGCGTAGCCCTGTGCTGTTCCCAGCCTTAGCTGCGACTACAACGTCCAGCAGCCCTCAGCAGTGTCTTGACGTATGACAGGTGTCGGAATAGCTGACGCAACTTTTCATTAACGGTTCTTCCAAGGTGGGAATTAACGCGTTTGTAAAAAGTGCTGCATCAATGTGTGATTGTAAATCATTCTGCTGGCTCTCTACTAATATCTTGATTTTTGCCATTACCGGCGGCAGGGCGTTCAAATGGCTGTCACTCCATGGATGCCCTCCATCCCCTTTCTTTATCTTCTACACACTGTGATCTTGTCATCCACAGGAAGAGCTACAGCCCTTCAAGTTAAATGTGCCTGCCAAGAAAAATGTTGATTTTTTTTTTCCTCCACCTACCTTTAGATATCTGATTAATTCAATGCAAGGAGCAAGGAATTAAGCCTTTTTTTTTTTTTAAACTGAATACAGAAACATCAATGTAGAAAAATACCATGGCTGTTAGAGCTGTCTTGTGACCGAGACAGCCTTAAAATGAGTTTTAGCCTGACTTGGCATGCTAGCTTTTAGAGGCTAAATGGAGAAGTGAACTAATCCCAGGTCTTAATGAATAATGTTCAAATCCAACTTTCATTTTCAAACACGTCCGTACATTCGAGAATGAGTCACAAGGTGTTTGTTGTGCGGTGGAAGAATAGACAAGCTGGGAAGGGTATTTTTATGTGTTTGTGAATCATTGTATATGATATTTTCCTCCACTGTGCCTCTCTGTCCTAGCAGTTTTCTGCAGTGAAATCCATTCAGCTGTACTGGAAATGTAGGCACTTTATAGAAAATCTTTAATAGCCTAGCACAAATGGATGGCTCTTATTTCCTCTCCGCAAAGTGGCGATTTGCAAAACCACCGCTAACAAATATTTACCCTCCTCCCCCAAGCCATTAAATAAAGACTGATGGAGATGCCTCCCAGCACGGGCGGGCAAGGCAGAGCTGCCTGCGGCAGCCATCCCACCCAGGCAGCGCGGTAGGCTCGGAAAGGTGTGCACCGCGGGTCCCTATAGCCAACTGTGTATGTGAACGCAGGCACAGAAGGTGTGGGGTGACGTGGGGGTGCACGACCCTACAGCTTCTGATCGGCACAGAGCAATATGGAAAAACGTACATTTAAGCACATAAACACGGGTGTGTGAACACATGGATGCACAGGTGCCACTGTCTATACAGACACATATGGGAGATACAGGGAACCGCACGGATTCTTTCCAACGCTTTCCATCCTGGCTGTTGTGCCTGTTTGTTTTCTAGTAGGCTCCTCTTGCTGGATTTTTTAACATTTAATTAGTTGAGCCAGCTGCTCCTGCTTTGTAAGGGGCCGTTCAGTTTTGTCTCATTTTAAATGCGGATTTCTTTTGTTAGCAAGATCTGTTAAGTCTCCGGCCGAGCCACACAGCCCAGTCCCCCAGATCCCACTGCTGTTCCCCACTGTGCTGTGCTCCCTACGCCGGGTTCAGGGACATGCTGGGAGCTGCGGGCTCAGCACGGGTGGTGTCAGCAAAGCCACCCTGGGCTCTGGGCCGGGATAACAGCAAAGCACAGAGTTGCCATACATCTCCTCTTCATCCCTCTCAACTGAACTGGAGTTGAGAGTGACCTTATGCCCTGCCGATTATCATCCCTTGGAAACAAGATGAAAACCAGAGCACTCACTGAGTAGAAGAAAGAGATTTCTACCCAGTCGTGGCAGGGCATGGATCCCGCTCCCCCAGAAAAGCCATTCTCACTGGCTGAAGCATAATCGCTGCCTGTCTAGATGAAAGATGTTGAATTTTTAGCAAGATGCTGAATTTTTCCCCCTGAGGGAAAGGCCACAGGAGAGCTCTCCAGTGACATGGGGAGCCTACATCCCTGTGGGAACCCGCAGTCCCACACCTGGTGGGTGCAGGACAGAGGGGCTGCTCTCCTGCACACAAGGACAGTCAGAGCCCACCCCAGGAGAGGAATTTGTGGGTTGGCAGTGCCAGTTACACTGGGACCCTCACCCAAGAGCAGATGGCTGGCAGCGAGTGCACGCTGACTAGCAATTTTCTACTTTGTTGGCCTGTGCAAAACACTCTGGGGAAAACCAGAGGGGGACCAAGAGGTGTCACATTTGCAGAGCTGCAAGGGATGGTTGACACTGGTTATACGTTGCTATCAGGGAGGTCAAAAGAGCAGAGCCTGGAGAGAAGGCATCACACCAGCACAGGGATGGGTGGTGCATGAGCAAAAGGGTGCTGGGGGAGCCCTTCCCGTCAGCTCTGCACACACAGACCCAGGCACTTCCAAAAGCAGCTGCTGCTCTGAGCTGAGCCCAGGCAGGCAGAGCCAGCCCCCAGCAGGCCAGGCAGAAGCCAGAGCTGGGTTTGGTCCTGCCCCAGGCTCCCGATGCTTGACACAGCGGGCAGAAGGCTGAACGCTCGCAGGCAACGTGGGCAGAAGAGATCCCCTCGCCCAACGCGGGCTGCGCTGCCCGAGGTTCGCTCTGACTTGTCTTAGCCCTGGAAAGAGGTCATGGCCCACCCTTAAATCTTTTGCTTAATTACATGGCAGGCATGCAGCTTTAGCTGATTCCTAGGTACTGAAGACAGCCAGAAGCTACGTTTACTTTTAATGGGTGTAAAATAAGCATCATGAAATTCGGGATAGATACGCAGGTGGCAGGTTGTTTGAAGGGTGATGTGCCCTTTCCTGGGGCTCTTCCCCCTCGAGCAGCATCCCTCCTTGCTGGGGAGGCTCTGCCCCTACATCCTCAACAACATCTCTGCTTCAAGGCTGCCTTTTGCTCCATCTTTCCTTGAATTTTGATAAGGTCAAGGTCTGCCTTTCCTTTTGGTCTTTCAAGCCTGGACTTTGCCTTGCTTGCTTTGTCCTACTCCACACGCCCGCGTATTCTTTCTGGTCCTCTGTAGCACATGAAATTATTTTGTTGTAATCATTTTACCTCTTTCCCTTCAGTGTGTTCCTTTTTCTCCCTGGTCCCTCTCCCCTCTCATTCCCTCGCATTTTCTGCCTGCAGATTTGGGGGGCTGCTTGCCAAAGGGCTGAGGAGCATGATGCACCTCCAGCATCACCACAGTCCTTCCCTCCGACAACCCTGCCCCACACTAGGACTGCTCACATCCCTGGCCGAGATTAGGAGAGAGATGCTGGCCCCATTACAGTGGTTGCAAAAGAGCCCATTGATTTCAGGGGAGCTGGGATTTCAGCCTGATTATCACTACTGCTCATGAAAATACTTCTAAGGCGTTTGCCTTTGGAAAAGGGCAGATTGCCTCAAATGTCAGGTGTCAGCAAAGCCTTTCTGCATCCCTAGGCGGACTCCCCTCTCCAGCTTCAAATGACACAAAAGGACCCTGTGCAATTCTATTCACACCAGATGTGATCGCCTACCTTTAAAGCCAAGCGAAGTTTGTCTGAAATAAGCACGTGAACTTTTTTCTGATTGTCCTAATCATTCCTTTTTCTCTCAGGAAATAAATTTTTAATTGTTCTTATTCTTCCATATCACCTTTGAAATGCATTTGCTTTTTCATTGAAAGTCCAAGATAGAAGAACACTTAAAAGTTTTCTATTTTCAGACCCCAGCAAACCTATCGCTTCTGACATAGACAAACTAAGCCCAAACATGTTTAATGAAACAGTTTTGGTTTTCAAAATGAACCTTTTGTTTTGATCAAAAAGTCATTTGTAGCTCCAATCCCAAAGACATTTTCCCCAAACCTGTTTAATTCGGCTTTAAAAATCTCTTTGCAGAGAGAGGTGTGACATACACTTGTTTGCCAGCCTGGATCTGCTGCTTCCCCCTCATCCAAGCTGCCAGACGTGAGACCTGGGCTTGGGGTGTAACGAAGAGGCTGCCTGGCAGCTCGAGAGAGCCAAGGGAGTGTGGTGCTGATCGCAGGTTAACCCTCCGATCAAAGAACAAAAGGAGAGCCCTGCAAATCGTACCTAGCAAACAATAACGAGCGTTTTCCCTCCATTTCCCTTCTCCAACTGCTGGGGAGCAAAACTTTATCATTTTCTGCCATGCACGTCCCAGTCAGTGTGTGGCCGACCCCACACAGGGATTTTGGTCCCAGCCACACCCCCCACAGCTGGCACATCTAGCACCCGGCTTCGGTCAACACCCCTTGTTTTTTACGAGCTAAAAATTCATTTCTAGCAGGCACTGCCTTCAAAACTGCTGCCCATGCAGTTATTCCTGCCAGCAAACTCATTAGCAGAGATACTCATCGAGAGCAGACGTACAGGAGAAATAAACCCAGCCAACTGGGCACCACCAACACGCATGCTTCTGCCCACCCATCACACCAGATGATGGCCATCTTTCCAGTCTAGACCCCAAAGCAAAGCAAAGGAAAGGAGCCCGCAGTGCTTTGCAATGTGGTACCCATATTCGGGAGAGGCTAAGAGCAGGTCACCTGCAGAGAATCAAAGCAAAGCCCAGGTGTTGTTTCTGTACCAGCAAAGCTGTGACCTTTTTGAAGGATCCAGACACTGCTGCCAGGTAGCTCAGCAGCTCTGGCAGGAGCTGACCCTCCGCAAGGAGGCACATCCATCCCTGTCGCTTCCCCAGCCCCACATCCCTTCACGTACCTGCACTGTTATCCCTGCACAAGCACCCGAGGGAGACCCACACCTCGACGGCCCCGCAGCTGCCGTTCCTGCTGCTGGAGAGCCCCAGCCATGGGGCAGGGAGCATTTCGTCATCACCCATCCCACCCCCTCCACTCGCCCCTCATTAATCACCCTCCGGCACAGCCCCGGTGATGGTGGTACCCGGGGAGAGCAGCTGTGCGCCGTCCCCCAGCTCTCACCTGTAATGACAGCCAGTTGCTGCCGCAGCAGAGCGATGATCGTTATCCATCCCAGCTCTTCAAGGGCAGCGTGGGAAATGCAGCACGGTCTCAGTCCAAGGTGGTGCCTGAGGCTGGTCGCCTTGTCGCTGCAGGGCTACAGCTGGTAATGACTCCTCCAGCACGGTTACACTTCGAAGCATCTCGCTAAAAGCAGGAAAAAAAAGAGCATTAAACCTGAGTGGAAATAAAGCTGAGAAGGTACAGCAGGTCTGACTTACAAGAAGAGATGAAGGATCTTAACATATAGGCCTGTAAAAGAGGAAAGGGACAGAGGGGAGATGTGGAGAATATGAGAAAGCCAGACAAATAACAGCAATAATAAAAATAGTGTTACTTACAAATTGCTCACTTGCGGGCTCAGAGAGACCCAAGCAGACAATTAAAGCACAGTAATAATAAACAATAGTAATTAAAACCTCATAAAACACATTATAGGAAAAGGAAGCAAAATATTCCAAAGCTCCTCAAATCCTGCAGAGGACATAAAATAAAGGCAAGGGGGAAAACTTATCTGAGATTGACCAAAAACATATCACAGGCAGTAATGGGTTTCTGCTGAGGAAGAAGAGACAGAGAGAAGAGGGGCTCAGACTAGGGAGAGAGGAAGATGCTGTTGTGGTGAGTAAGGGCCACCAGCAGTGACGGGGCAGCTGGGGAGGCGCTGCAGCCACAGCCCGTGCCGAGATGTTAGATGCACATTTGTCCACCAGTGAAAGTGCGATTGCATGACCAGGGATTGCTCAGGGCCAGCGGCCACAGCAGGGCAGCAGGGAGAGAGCAGCCCTGGGGTCCCCTCTGGTCCTGACGTGTCCCTGGAAAGCACCACTCCTGCTCTGTGAAATCATTTGCTTTCAGGTAGTCTCTAATCTGCCAGCTTTCCCCCAAGAACTGGATCACATTCCAGGCAACAGCGGCATCAAATCCAAACCCAGCAGGACGCCTTTCGATGATGTTGCATGGGTAAATTATGTCATCTTGTCCCCAACTTCCACACGGCTCAGGACGGGGGGAGGATAACACCTCCTGATTAAGAAGTGAAAGACAAGTGCAAGCTCTCTCTCTCTTCCTGCGTGCATTTGTGCATGTACATGTGCTCAGATCCTTCTTGTATATTCTGCCGAGACAGGAGTTGGAGATCAGGGGAGTCTAAAATGCAGCATGACTGTAGCACACACAACCAGGAGCGCACCAGAACACCTCTGACAAGTTACACCAATTATATACCCGTTACTTGTCACATCTGTTAACTCACCAGTTTGCATTTCAGGTGGGAGGCTATGTCTAAAGATAAGATGACAGCAGGAAAGTGGGGCAGGTTGATGGTGCAGAAGGGTGGTGTTTGCAAGCCCTTGCCCTGCACCAGCTCTCCCCCTCCCCAAGATGATGCTCCATAAATATGCAGGCAGCGTGGCAATGGGGTCTCTCTGCATTTTGACATGTATTGTATGTTGGAATAACTCCGAGGGATTCCTGCACAGTATAATAATGAATGTGCCCAGTAATAGCTGGCTCTAGGAAAGGAGGCAAAGCCAGAGTTACCACACCTGTGGTTTAATAGTTGGAGAATTGTGATCTTAGAAAACTGATTTGCCCTAATGACACTATCTGTACAGCAAAAGCCTCTCGTCCTGTTTAAGCCAGCGGTGGGGGATGCTTGCAGCCAGAGGACTCTCAGAAAAGATACGTTTTCTGGCAGCAAGAAGGTCACCCAGACAGAGCACGCTGCTGCGTGCTTCTGCAGTGCTGACATCTCCCTGCCCTCCATTCAGCTTCATGATATTGGCTAAGCATTAGGGATGGGGAGGCCAGCAGAGAAAATGCTTTTTTGGGGGGATCGAGGCTGATTGCAGGGAGAACATACCCCCCTCCCCTTGCCCCATGGTGGCATGTCGCAGGATGATCAGTGAGCACATCCCACCACTGGGCAGCTAGAGCAGGGAAGAGCTGGGAGAATCCCAAGAGAGCTCTGTGCATCCCTGTTCCCTCAGTTGGACTCGTCACCCTGGAGCTCTCCCAAGGTGGCTTCAAATCACAGATGCTACGTACTGAATATAATTGCATAGACACGGCTTGAGTGGCATGTCGGTGTGCCCGCGCTGGTGCCTTGCCCCCAGCAGCAGCCCGTGGCCCCTGCTTCAGAGGGAGGTGAAACCGCGACCGCTCACAGTCACCTGGGCAGCTGCATGCTGTGGGGGAAACCCTTCCTGACCTCCGCAGCCATTAGCTCGCCACCCTCGGCGCAAGAGCTGATTAGCCCTCTGTGTCCTATGCACACTTACATATGTTATTATTGATCATAAAATTAGGCAGCTCCTCTTTAAATCCAGCTGCGTTTAACTTCATGACCTCAGATGGATGCCAATTCCGCAGCCGCTGCCGTGCTGGGTGAGGACACGGGTAGCTGCCTGAGCGGTCCCGCACTCTCCCACACGGGCACTACAGGGAGCAGCTGCCTCTCATTCTATTCACCCCCTTCTCAAGTACTCAGGGCGGGTGGTCTGTGCCCCCTCTCCTTGGCTGAGCAGAGGTATGCCACCTCTGCCTTGTGCAAACTGCGCGTCTGCGGGGAGAGCCGGGTGGAGGGCAGGCCTGGCTCCAGGGAGAGCAGGATGAAGATGCAGGCACAGGTAGGGATGTTTCCAGATGAACTCATCTCTCCCAAGGTACACAAACAGGTTGCTGTTGCGGCTTTTTAATTCCCTCCGCCATAGAGCGGCTGTGTGCCTTTTATAGAGAGCCTTTAAAGACTTTGGGAAGTAATTCCAATGTTTTCTATAGGTGCGGGGAGATAATGCAATGCTTTCAAAGAGCATTCTATGGCAGGGAAAGTTCAATTTCTGCAGCACATTGCATCCTGCATTCACCGAGTTGTGTGCTTCAGCATCCTCCTCCCCCAATTTGTATTTCCTAGAAGCTGAATTACTCTCAGCATTCCCTGTGGCTTCTCTCTGATGAAGCACATAGGGGTGAGAAGCAAAAACGGACTAAAAGTCACCCAAAGCCCTTGCCACAAGACAGACAAATAAATAACTGGAAGCAGAGACTGCTCGGACTCCTGTGACCGGGAGGAGCAGGCGCCTGCTCCACGCACAGCATCCATGGGCAGAAAGTCTCTGCTGAGTTATTTTTAGCCCTAACGTTGCAGAACAAGAAGTGGCTCCAGGCAATTTTCTTCCACCCCCCTCCACCCCAACTCTTTCCTCAAGCTTATTAATTCAGAGCCAGAAGAGAAGCAGTGTTTCAGGAGGAGAGGGCTCTCCGTTTGCTCAGCTGTGCTTGGTAGGGACAGTTTGCATGGGCACAGCTGTGTGCCGGCAGCTGTTGGCACCACCCAAGCCACCACCACCCATGAGCTGTACCTGGTGCTGTACGGAATCACGGCCTCAGAGCTGTGCTCTCAGAGCTTAAATCGAGGTATCTTTCTCTTCTCAGAATACAGCAAAGCCGGGTGGTGTTTCTCATGCAGTAAGGTACATACATCCTTGTTAATGCTTATCCCTTTGGATGAAGCAGCAGGTGGAATGTCCAGGTGAAGGTTACCAGCGGACTGGAATTTAAAATCAGCCAACACTAAAGCGCAACCTTTCCCTCTCTGAGCTTCCCCTTGCTCGCGAGGGGCAGCGGGGGTGCAGGAGCTTTTCAGGGAATTCGGCTTTTGCGCTCACTGCTGGCGACGGTTCCGTGCCAGCTAATTGCATCGCGCTTATCTCTGGTCCAAAGAAAAGACTGATTTAAGTCTCACTTCTATTGGAAGTGGCATTGCTTATGCACAGCTGCACACATACTTCACAGGCTTTGTAGTGGCCTCTGAAATGGCAGAAAGACTTTGGCATGAAACAAGCCTACACAAAAAATAAATTGTATTATATTTAAATATTCTTTAAGTCATTTTAATGTATCTAAGTCTTAATTCATCTTCTCAAAGTTCCTTTTCACTACACTAATGTGACGTATTTGACAGAAAGATAAATGACATTATTAAAGAGTCTCTCTGGCAAATTTCAGTAATAAAATCTCCCTCCCCTCCCCCTTCTCTCCTTTTCCCATCACACAGACCTTTTGCTTCCTTCATCCTCACAGATGTTTCTGCAAGGGGCTCCAGGACACCTCCCGGATCTATCCTGTGCAGATAATTTAACTTCACATGCCCATGTCAGGATGCCATGGGAGAGGGACCCAGCTGAGCAGTGCCGTGTGCCCTTGGTGAGAGGAACCTCTGCATACGCATGGGGTACCGGCGGCGGAGCAATGTGTAGGTAACCACGTACCCTCCTCATCCTCACTGGCAGCGGCTTCAGCCAGCTGGTGCAAAGGCGTGGGGGGCTGCCCAGGCTAAGCCTTGCCTTCCTCCATGCCAGCCCCACACAGACACCCTCTGAATTTATGCTTTACTTCCCCATTCTATCTTGATTTATCCTTTCCAGCACACTAGAGAAGTCACATACATTAATCATCCTGATTTGCAAACCATCTCCCCTAAATCATTTTCAGGCTGGGAACCATTTGCCGTGAGCACTGGGCAACCCCCCTCTCTGCTGGACACAGCATCCCAGCTGGAACGAGAGGGCTTCATGCCCCATCCTCTGCATCCCATCCCTGCCAGCGCAACTGCTCTAACACGGACCTGGCCAGAATCGGGCTCCACCATGCATACGAGGACTGTAAGCTGCGCTGGGACGCGTGGCTCAGAACGGCACGCATGGTCCTTGGCTGACGTAGGTGTAGCTTAAGAACAGAAGTTGCGTCAAAATTGCTAAAAGAAACTCCAGGCTCGGCATATGCTTAATATGAAATATTGAAGATGTGGCTCAGAATGGAGCTGCTGGCGCTTTGGGAGTTGGAGAAAGAGCGAGGAGGATGGCTTGGCTCTGCCTCTGTATTTGTTCAGCTGTGCAGAGGGAGATAATACAGGGAGAGGTTTTCAGGGTCGCGGCTGGGTGGAGAAGAAGGGGAATCCCTCTGCTAACATGTTCTCAAGGGCTGGAGGGGGAATCCTTCGGCTCAGGCAAGCAAAAGGCACTGTGGACCTTGAAAAACTGTCAGGGAGAAGCAAGGTGCACAGGCAGCCTCAGCACTGGGGGGTTTCACCCACCCCGCTCCAGCCCAAGCCCTGGCACATCACCTGGTGCCCCATGTTCTGGGCACAGGAGGGAATTTATTTGCCAGGCTTTTGCCTTTGCAAGTGTTGCTCTTTGCCCTGAACAGGAGGAATTTTAGTAACTTTGTCTTGCAAACGCTGGCACGCAGAAGAAAATAGAATAAAAACATGTCACGACCTCATCTGTCTGACCTCAAGCTGCAGAGGCGGGCTGCAGGCTCGAATGCACCCAGAATTTTTGCTCAGGATGTGGAGCAGCAGCCAAGGAGCTGGCAGAGCCCTGGAGCTGGGTTTCCAGCTGAGACAGAGGCTGGGAACAGCAGCGCATCCTCGGAGTCCTGCACTGATCCCGCAGGTTGGAGTGTTGGAGGGGGATTGCAGATGAGGAGAGGGAACTGCACAGGCAGCTCAGTAAAAGGCATTTGAGGGTTTCAGGCTATGGAAGGAACAGCCACAAGCTGCCCCGCGAGGGTCTCGGTGGCGTGAAAACCCGTATCAGGGGGCAGGCTCTGCGTGCGCTGCTGATGGGCTGGCGTTGTGCTTGGCGAGACGAAGGCAGGTCTACCCCCTTCTGCAGAAGAATCTTGTAACAAAGAAGAGATCTTCTCCTCTCTGACCGTTTAGGCTCTCCAAAGCTTCAGTGATCTACCTAGATTAGGCCTCAACAAGCTGAATTTCTGCTCCAGGTAGTGCAGCTGCTCCTCGCTGAATAAAACATGCTGTTCATGCTGCTGCGCCCTGAAGACGAGCTCCAAGAAATCTTTTATTTCTTTTTCTATTCAGGCACACGCTTATTTTCTTGGCAAACGTCTTCAAAGAGGGGCACCGCTTGTTGCTCCTCTCAGGTTATTTCATGCAGGGAATGATGTCGCTATTTTCATAATCCTCCCATCACTTGTCCGGGAGATACGGGGTGCTGGATGCTGGGCATCCACACCATGAATAATGGCATGAGTCCCTTGAGCCACCGCCGGT
Organism: Ibycter americanus; assembly: GCA_035590275.1. Lineage (NCBI taxonomy): Eukaryota > Metazoa > Chordata > Aves > Falconiformes > Falconidae > Ibycter > Ibycter americanus. Next base: position 7,366,542 of record JAVJGI010000039.1, on the reverse strand, counting down.
TCCTCCTCCTCCGCTCACCTGAGGCAGCACTGGGGGGGGTTCCAAGGGATGCAGATCCAACACCACCCGTGGAACAGCACAGGGATGGGATTGCTGCTGTTCCCAGGCTGTGTCACTCAAATGGCCGCCTGATGATTCCCAAGGCTTGGGGTGAATTGCAGCAAAGCCAAGGCCAGACTCAAGGCTTGTTTTCTGCCCACTGCCTGTAGCTCCATTTATGCCAGAGCTGAGGTGTGGCAAACTGCTCAGTGGGGGTGTTTGTACAGCTTCAGACCATTTAAACCACTGTTCATTTCCATGGCTATTGTTACCATTTAAAAATTATCTACCATATAGCTTGAGGAATTTTCTGCTTGTTGTATTTGGTCCAAGCTGTCCACTCAGAATCTCCTGACTTACCATTTTCATTTACTTACAGGGAACAGGGCCAGAAGAGATTGTTTCCATTTTGTGCTGAAGTTTTTGAGTAATATAAAAATGACAATCAAGTCATGACGGTGGCAGTGCAGTTGTAATTAAGTGACCAAACAATGCAGCCCCTGGTTGGGATAGGCATTTCAGCCTGGCACAGCACCATCGCTTGTGGCAGCCCGTGCCCACCCGTGCATGCAAGGAGGAGCAGCTCCGTATGCCGCCGCGTTCGCAGCTGTGTTTGCACATGTACACACCCCTGGGCAAACATCATCCTCGTCCTCCAAACTTGCCAAGGAGCTCTGAAACCCCTCCGCAGCACTACAGCAAGTGAGAGCCTTTTTATAAACACGCAGAGATCTAAGTTTGGCATCTGCTCCCATAATGATATAGCAGATCATTACAACTTGTGACATCCCACTATAAACAGAAAGCTGTAAAACCCTGTAATTTAGAAAGCTGGATCAGGTACTCATGTGTTTTGCATAATCCGAAAGATACTGGGTTTCAGGCTGCGTGTTTCTTTTCTTTTTCCTTTTTTTGCTTGCTTTCCTTGTCTTCCCTTCTGGTTGACATGGTTGCAGAATCCTGAGGATGGGGTAATAGAACATGACACATGCATTCGGGTAGACTCAGAAATACACCGATGCCTCCTGCAAAAGTATGAAGAGCATGCTATTTAGAGAGCATTCAGCTGCTTTGTCTTGTTGCACGTCTCTCCCTCTCTTTCTTATTTCCAAAGAGGTATTTGCATGAAGGCATTGCTTTCTTTCCCTGAAGCTTTCTGCCTGTTGCTGCCCTCTCCCCATCCAAACCCTTAATTCTCCACTTGTGCCATCAGAGTCACTTCTGCTGCGACCCACTGCTACGGCAGAGGAGATCCAGGTGGGGAAATAACCAGCGGTGGGAGCAAGTGCTTATAAAAAATAGATAGATGGAGGGAAAATTGTTCCTAAATTGAATGTTTTTCACAGTTCTTCCAAGCAGTGTCTGCAGTACTTTAGGATTATTCTCTCCCGGGAGGGCTCATAAAAGCTGTAAATACTCCGAATAGCTTTCAAGGCTAGCCTTACGACAGTTCCGTTCTCAAGAAAATATATGCTAATGTGCATTGTCGTCACCATCCGGGAGACCTCGCTGCAGACACTTTTGTGTCTATGAAGAAAAGATCTCTGATTGCTGATGTTTTGCTAAAAGTTAAATACATCCAGGCTTTGTAACTCACTGAGAGCATTTCGAAGCTGAAATCACCCAGTAGCAGCTCCCATCCATCGTATCCCAGCTCTGGGATTCGTTTAAAGACTATGGATCAAGTTTTCCAAGAGCTCTAAATCTCACTGGAGTTCCCGATGGGAATGGGACGTTGTGCTGCACCACATCCTTCTGGCAGCGGAGAGCCCGCATGCCACGGCTTGTGCCCCACGTGAGCTGGGCAACAGCATGAACACTTCTCACCTGTGGAACATCAGAGTTTGTAGTTATGGTCTGTTTTCACAGGCTTTCTCTTTCATATCCATGGTCCTTGGGTGATACACCTCTGAATCTTGCAGAAGGCACAGGAGACAAATGAGGTATCAAAAGCAGGTTTCTGCAGCAACAGGAACAGGTTCTGCAGCTTGGGCACGTGTGGCCCCCTCACTCCGTCTCCTGGAGGGTTTTGTACCTTGTCATCAGCACTGACATGCAACAAAATGGAAGCAAGGCTATTTAAAGGTTCCCGTACAGTACAGTGCTTAAAAAAACCATGCTCAAGTGTAAATGTCAATGGGACTATGACTGTAATGCAGGCACATACTACGCTATTTTACTTAATTGAGGCTGAAGGCACTGAAAGGGGAAAAAGAAATAAATCAGGGAGACACACAAATGGAAGCGGCAAAGCCCTCGCAGATTTACTGCACCTGCTCTGGCACGAGGTTGTTTGAGGTGGCCTGATGCAGGCTGGCGTCGGAGGAGGCATCGGCAGGTCATCTTTAAATCAGCGCTCGTGGGTGAGGGAGCGAGCAACGCTGGATCCAAAGGGAGGGTCAGGCTGGAGCACCGGCCACTCCGGGGGCAATGCAGCCATGGCTGCAGGGATGTTCTCAGGAGGAACGGTGCTGTCACCACAACGGGAGCCCAAGCCTGAGCCCAAAGCTTGAACCATCTTCCCTTCTGAAATGGGTTTGCAGCTCCCCTTGGTGGAGGGAAGAGGGGGGACAAGGGAGAGTCAGTCCAAGAGTCGGAGAAGGACTTCGAAGATCCTGTGGGAAGAGAAGTCCTCACTGTCCCAAAAAGCTCCCCAGGAGTGATTTCACCAATCCAGGAGGTTACAGGGTTTGGTGATACTTGGATCGGTCTTGAGGGTGGGGTCTCGTTTACAGCTGTCTCAGTACAACGGCTTCTGCAGTAATCAGTCTTTCATCCTGGGGGAAAACCAAGATGCTGAGCTCGCACAGAAACCCAGTTCCTCCAGGAATCACTGCTGGGGGTCACCTCTCCAGCACCGTCCTGCTCCAGGGGAGACCGGGTCTCTCACAAGGTCTGCATTAGCCCTGAAATTCCTCTCTCCCACTCTTCTGAAGTGTCCTTTGCTTTCAAACAGTGTTTATCATGCATGATTGATATTTGACATTATGATGTACCAGGAACACGCACAACATCGCTCCGCTGGGATGCGGCACTCTTCCTGCAAACACATCCATCAGATCTGCAAGTGCCACCCCGGCAAGAGGGCAACAGGGGAGCCACCTCGGGGTGGTGGGGGCAGTGAAGGCTGGAGTCCCACTAGGGATCTCGCTGTACATCTGTGGGCTTGAGGAGCACAGGGAGAAGCAGGGAGTTAAAGGTTCCTGCTCTTACAGCGGAGCCCTGAGGAAAGCCTTTCCCAGCACGCCAGACCTGTGGCATCTCTGCCGTCAGACAGGCTGAAGGATGCTGTCTGCACACCACCGCCCCTGGGCTGCCAGTGCCCTTGAAAGATGGCTGAGAAATCCTTGACGAGAGCGAGAGGAAAGGAGGGCTCCGGCGTGCTCGCCTCTCGCAGCCGAGGGGAAGGAGGGAGAGCAGCGCGCACGGAGAGCCAGAAACGCCAGAGTCTTTAGTGGGTGGAGATAACAGGGGAAGTATCGATCCCCATTTCCCTTTGCTGTCCGTCGAGAGGCGATTGCTGGAGGACTGTATTATCTTTCCGATCCATGGCTGTGTGCGTGCTCATCAGGAAGAGACGGGATGTGGTTCATTAAGCAATTCTAATAGTCCCAAGGTACAAGCAGTAAAATGAACTCGGCTAAACTATTTGAGGGCCTGATGCTCACGGCCAAACGAGACCTCTCGGGCTCCGGCAAAGGAGGCGGCTCTTGTGAAGGTGTAGCTTCCCAGTGCCATCGGAATAATGTCCCACGTCACGGAGAGGATGCCCGTGCCCCAAGGGAAGGGGCTGGCTGCAGCATCCCACCAGGATGAACTCTGCTCTGGAGAGGGCTCAGGAGCTGGCCAGAATTAACAGCTCCACATTGATTTTTTGTTTAACTTCCCATTTATTACAATGCTGTGGATAGAGATTAACTTTCGTTGCTTGGTATTTATTATTGTTTCACCTGCTTTCAAATGGAAACCGAAGGCGCTTTGATAAATGAACCGAGAGCTTTGCCTGGCTCTTCTGTACCTCCGAGGAAGGCACGTGCTCCGCGCCCGCCTTCCTGCACATCCAGGGTGCAGTTTGGCTTCTTGAGGCTCCCCTTGCACCCGACCAAGCCGCAGGAGGTAGTCACACCAAGCCAGCACCTCCTCCCTGGCAGCTCACACTCCCAAGCAAATTATTAATATGCATTTCTCTGACGTACCCTAAGTCACTTGCGGTGAAGTGCTGCATCTAATTGATTTGAGATGCATCAGCCGAGCCTCACGACCAGCTCTGCCGGGCCCATATGTAATAAGGGCAATATGCTGGAAAGAGGGGAATTACTCTTGACGCTGGGATTATATCTCTGCCAGCAGCATCAATATTCTATTAAAGATATGCGATAATATAACACTAATTACCAATTGAGGGGCCATTAAAGGGAGCCTACAAACAGCAGTTCGATCTCACCTTTCAGATTAAAAACACCACAATGATTTCCTGTTCCTTGTACTTTATTTCTGAGTTTTCTGCCCATGCATAATGCAGCAATGCAAATTGCCAGCAGATACCTAGAAGATTGCTGCCTTCACCTGCCATCCAAGGGTAATGGTTTCCTATGCCTGCACCGAGCCAGGAAGGAGATAAGTCATGTCTACAGGCTGAGAACAGGATAGAAGTCCTCTCCCATTTCCATTTGGCTGCGTGCCTAAGGGCAATGTCATGAATGGCCGTGACTTAACAAGGGAGGAAAACATAAGTTGCATGGGGTAAACCGGAACCAGCCCAGCCCTGCAAAGCCTTCTGGTGACTGCATTCAGCCTGGGGAAGAAACACAGGGTTTTCTTCTGTGCTCCTACTCCGTTCCCAATGGTCCTGCTGGAACATGCAGCAATTTCACAGAAAATGGTTGAAAAGCCGATGGTAGTCACACTGGGGCTGATAGCAGTGCTGGAGGGTGGAGGTCCACCACGGCAGCCAAGGCAGCCGAGCACTGGTGTTGAAATGGTCTCTCCATGCAGCACCTTAACAAGCCATTACAAATGCCACTAGGCTTGGGGGGGGTCTGGAGACCACCACCCCGCTCCTCCCACTGCAGCCCTGAGGCAGTGCTCCATGTCTGCCAGACCAGCAATTCCCGGTCTCCGTAAGGAGGACAGCAGTGATTTACTGCTCCCTCTGTGCGAGGAACTGCAAGGCTTGAGTATTTCTGAAGCAAGAACAAGCCAGTTAAGGCCTTCCAAGGCCTCTGGGCTTAAAGACATTTGTCTGGTTTTAAAGATTTTTTTTTTCTTTATTTTTTCCTAAGGCTGTAGAGGGCAGACAGCCCATGACAGTGGTCACAAGGTTAATGAAATTGAAACAAAGAACAGAAACTCCAAAACCCCCTCATCCTGCAGGGGCAAATCTGATCCTGCCATCCAGCCTCAGTGCTCAAAGCTGCGGAACATTTTGAAGGAAGACAAAACCGGGCTCCTGGGCAACCCCCACCAATACCAGCGCATGGCTACAGATGCAGCCCCCTCTTGCAATTTGATTACTGGTGAGAAGAACAGGAACATTATAGCTAAAGAGGGAATACCTTTCCTGCAGAGAAACAGAGGGATTAGAACCTGCCTCCTACACCCAGCTGATGGTAATGGCACGATTGAGCTCAGAGCAACGCTTTCAGAGGGCAGCACCGAGGAGCATGCATTATGTAAACATCTGATGAAGGACCAAGCAAATCTCTGCAGGACACTACAGGGGGTGATGCTTGAGCAGCAGCAAGGAGCTGCACCGCCATTGCCTCTCCGGGGCGGTCTCAGTGGAGGGAACTCCCTGAACATTTGTTTTCCTGCATGCAGCAGCGCCTGCCAGCCATGCATTATTTTAATGAGACACAATAATATTCTATCAGTTCTACAAGCTATAGATTGAAGCCACAAAGAGAAATCGTCTGAACCTCCATATGATCAATCTTGTCAAAACATGTTCATTTAATCCCTTACAAATGAAAGGAAGATGTGTTTAAAATGTCATCCTTGGGGTCTGGGAGCCAGGTTCCTATAAATCAGTCAACCCAGGTAAACTGTATTATTTAGGAGCTATTTGACAGCAGACGTGCTGAAAACATTTTAAAACTATGCACACAAGGTTTACATCATCCTAGACGTAAAAATTATATGCTTTTTTTTTCATTTTACCTTTCTGTGACAAAGCGCCCACCACGCAGAGGTATACAGGGGAGGAGATGGATAAGCGGAGGTTACACAGGGACACACACGACTCATGGTGAAGCAAACTCACGGGTAAACCCAGGGACTAATAAACTCACAGATCTGCCAGGAAGGGACAGCTACATATGAGATGTCAGGCCATACCTTATCCTGCTGGAGGAACTCAGCCCTCACCCGACAGCCAGCACTTGGGTGCATCCCAAGCATGCCCCGGGGCACGGTGGTCCCCAGCCCATGGCAAGCAGCCGGTGCTGCTGGGAGAGGCAGCACGGTGGCAGCTGTGAACGCGCTGCGGTGACAGCATCCCCAGGAGCAATGCCTGGGGAAAATGCACATGCCCTTGCTTACAGCAAGTTCACCACTCTCCAGCAACAAACACATAAAAAAAAATAAGCAATCTGGGACTGTTTTCTGCAACACCTATGAAAAGGACTGACCTCGCAGCCCAGCTGTGGAGCCGGGGTGAATCGGAAGCATCAGTTTTCTTTGCACCACTGGGTGAAGCACTTCACCTCCCGAATCTCGTTTAGCTTATGGGCTTACTAACCTTCACCCTTGCCAGAAGTAAGCTGTAAGGCATTCCCCTGACATCCAAGCCAGCTGCCCAAAGGAACTCGTGGCACATTCCACAACAGGTATCCCCAGCTGCACCCCCCAAGACCTTCTCTGGGGGGGCCAAGGTAGTGGGCTGGTCCTTCCTGAGCAAACACCCACATGCCCATTTAACAGAAAAGATGTTTGACAGCTCTGACAACGGACAGCGATCGGTTGGGTTCTTTATTGGTTCTGAAGGTGCTTATATTTAAAACAATTTGTTAGGCTCCCCGTGATTTACTGCCACGCTGGAAAATGGGGCTGAGTATTGATTCTTTGCCTTTTCTATTGCAAATGGGTGTAATGTTTTATAGTATGTCAGAATAATAGCAGCGGGCACTTTATCAATGTCGAATGTTAAAAATGATCAGCTATTGTGATGTAGGAGATTAAATATGAAAGCTTGATGGGTATATAAAAGCAAAATGGCAATAATAAAGGGATTTTTATGTTCAACTCGTTGCTCTCCCGAATCTACCTGGGGAGCTATTAGAACCAATTGCGCTGATCAGTGACACATCACCATGGGTTAAAGGACAGGAAAGCGCTAGGTTTAATTCCACAGGGGGGCTTTATGTGTTGCTCAGCTGATATGGGGGCTGAAAGTTGAGCCCTGCCCTTCTCTGTCAGGACTCTTCGAAGAGCTCCGCATCCCTCAGAGTTGCGCATAGCTGCTAAACCAGAGGGTTGGAGGTGAGACATCCCTCTAGCATTGCAGAGCCAAGAAGTCTCTTGGAGCCATTCTCCTCTCCCCAGAGCGGATGAGCCACCAGGAACAGAGACCTCCTCCAAGAAGGAAGCCACAGACACAACAACCAGGCACGTGGTGCAGAACGAGCTTCAGGACTCCTAGACCGTGAAGCCAGAGTGACTTGGGGCTGCCTGCACTGTGCAAATGGATCCCTTTCTGCAATTAGCTTAAACCGGACCAGAAAACCCTGTGTTTCTCATTGTTCCCACACTTCCGTAACCCAGACAAGCAAATTAATTGCAGAGTCACTTAATATATCGATTGGAAAGGCCGAGATGCAATAACTAATGCAAAGCATTCAGCTAGGACACAGCCCCGGGACCTGCTGGGAGCAGCAGCACTGGGTTTCAGCTCTCGCTAAAAATGGTTTGTAAGATATGAAGTACACCTACGTGGCTTTTTAAGCTCAAAAAGTGAAAACCTTTCCATCAGGATATATTCAAGACTAACTAGCCCTTAAATTTTTAAAATCTGAAGCATAAGCATCTGTCAGGCACCTCTGTTCTCAACCAAGCAAAGCCCAACAAGTTGAGCTGGTTTAAGCTGGCTGCTAAAATAGCCGTGGAAGAGCCAGCCAGAGGCAGGAGAAGCTGTTTCAAGAGCAGAGGAGAGCTTTCCACAGCACAAGGTGGGAACCTTGACAGGAGCCTGAACTCAGCAAGAACCAAAGAGCCTCACCGCCATGCCCATATCCCGGGCTTGCTCACTGCCCTGCCATCTCCATCGCCTTGTGCGGAGAAAGCGCTGCGGGTCTGCTAGCAGCCACCTTGCTGAGGTCCCGTTATCCCACGCTGCTCAAAACAATCCTTCCTCTCTCCAGCAAGCAAAGCTTCCCCTGAGCAGCTAAAGCCCTTGGTGCTCCCAGCACCAGCCCTTTTATAGCCATGGCAGGCCCTAATTCCTGACAGCCTGTCTGCAAATCCCCCTCACAGCAAACAGCTGTGCTCCTCCACCAGCCAAGGCTGCCCTTAACTCCTTCCCTGCCACCCCTGCTCCTGCAGTCCCGCCCGGTCCTCCGAGCCCTCAAAATTAAAGAGCAGTTATATGAGAAAAAGCGGTAATTTGGTCACGGGCAGCCATTTGAAGCTAACGCAAGATGCAAGCGTGAAATGCATGCTGTGGTGCACGCCATGGACCATCGCCGCTCACAGCAGCTGTCAGCAGCAGCGTTTGGGTGCAGGGGGACGGTGAGGTTTTAAATGCCGATTTCTGGCAGAGTGACAGGTTTCTGGGCTGGAAGCGAAGCGAGGCTCCTGCCTCCTTAGCCCAGGAGGAGCGCCAGAAAGACGCGTCACTGGCACCACCACGTTCGCTGCAGACAAGAGATGCTCCCCGAGCGCATCCTTCCCGGCACCCCACGGGGAATCAGCTGCTGCGGCTGCTTTTGATCCGTCCCCCGAGAGCCAGCCAGCTCCTGCTCCCCGCACTCCCCACGTCGGAAAAAACAGCCAGAAAGAGGAGGAAAAACTTTCAGAACTCGATCAGCAGGGATGACTTCCACTAATAATCATTAATAGTCTCACCAATACTTTATTACAAAGGAAGAGAAAAAAAAATAAATAAAATAAATAAAGCTCAATAATTCTTGAAGCCTGGACTCCAATTAATTTTTTTGAGTTGTTGTAAGCAAGATGAAAAAAAAATGCACAGGCAGGACAAATGTTCTCCTAATTACCTAAACACTTTATTAACCAACGCTAATTAAAGCATTTCTTGGAGTCTGACAAATGTCTGGAATTACTCAATTTAGAAGTTAGTTTTGACTCCAGTAATTTATACAGCCTTGGAAAGTTACGGGGCTGGGGGGTGGAAATATCTTTCAACTAATGTTTTTTTATTAAAGCTGACAGCAATAATTAGTTATTTGCTACTAATGGGGCGGCCCCTGGAGGGAAATTTGCTGAGATGGATGGCTTGGGCTCATGCCAACAGTAATTGGTCTGAGTCTTGGTCAGATGCTGGCAGGTTGTCCCGAACACAGCCACTCCACACCAGCATCCACCTTCGGTCCCTGCTGCTGGGCACCCCAGCCGGCTCCGTGCAGGGGTGCTGGGAAGGGGCTGTTGGGCTTCAGCTGATAAAAGTCACGCTCTGGAGCTCGAGCTGCTGAGCCCCAAATTTGGCAGGAATGGCAGTGACTCGGTTTCTCAGCAAATGAAGCTGGAAGACGGGAATCGCAGCCACAGATTTGCTGGGAGCGCCTGTTTTGCTGGGAATAAGTGTTCCGTGTGCTGCTGCCCTGGCAAAGTGTCGTTGCCTGATTACTGATGAGGTGCTCACTCCGAGCAGAAATAATCCACATTAAAAACTCCATTTGTTTTCTTCCAGAGAACCACTGATCATCTTTTCCAAGGGCCAGTGTGAAAAGTGTTGTGCCTGACTGTAAAGCTTCACCCAGTGCAGAGAGGAGGGGTTCGATGCTGAACAGTTGCCACGGGCTTTTACATTGCTGTTTCTTGTCAGTCCCCAGCTGCTGGAGTCAATCAACTTTTCAGCTCTTCTTAAAAGTGGTTTCTAGTTTCCACAGACACAGGAAAAACCCCAAACACGGGAAAGTAATGAGCTCCGCGGATTCAGAAATCAGAATGCAAAGAGGACCCAGATTTTCTTTTCATCTTCTTTGTTTTGAGCTTGACATATAATTTTGGATGCTTGGGTTGTCAATACCTTTTGTTTCTCATCCTTTCTATAAACTGCAAATGATCCAATTATAGAGTAAAAGGTACAGAAAAGGGGGAAAGCAAGACAAATGGAATAATCTAGGGGGGAAAGAAGGTAGCTGAGATGAAAAGCTAACGAAACAACAACTACAAAAAACATACAGAGGAATTAAAGGATATTTGGAGTCAGACAGAGAGGGGGGGGCAAGCCCAGGGTGAAGCCAAGGATTCAGGTCTCATCTTTGGCCTCCTGCATCTCTGCCTGGTCCATGCTCCTTCCCTCAGGCTGGCACCTGGGCCCACGCTGGGTGACAGGCGTGACAAAGCGGGGCTGTCCCACGCTCCCTCTGCAGAACGGCACCACCCAGGCTGGCTCTGTGCCACAGGGATGCAGCTCCGTGGGGTTAAACAGATTTGCTGTGTTGTAAAACCACCCTGCAACCAGGAAGACTCTGCAGCCTGACGTGGAAAGATCTATTCTCCTTCTCTTTTTTTTTTCTTTTTTTTTTTTTTTCCATGAAAGAGGGAGGAGAAATGTGCCATAGGCTGGGAAAGGGGCTTAAACTGCACTAGGAGAGGTTAACGGGGAAGCCTTGGTGGGTATGCTAATGCTCTCCTGTTTTGGCTGTAGGAACTGACATTAAAAGGCCTTGGTTAAAGACAGGGCTCAGTGTCTGAGCAGTGTAATGAGGTGTTTCACATCACCCGACCTTGTAAGAACGATCACAGCTTTCCAAGCGTTTCAGGTTGCACTGGCCATTTGCTCTGATGTCTGGACATGCTGCCAGACCCAGCGCCCTGAGCATCTTCCCCCTGCGCAGGCAGCGCGCCCATGCCCACACGAGCTGCATGGCAGCAGTGGGGTCTCTCAAGCTTTGAAAGCTCTCATCACAGGTGAGCTCTGGAATACCAGCACGAAGCCAAACTGCCCCATCCCACCCCTGCCTGCGCACCCCAGGAACAGCACCATCTCCCGCTCCTCCCTTTGCCACCTTTACTCCCATTCCTTCAGGAACAGTGTGGCACATTTTAGCAACAGGCACTGGGGACTCACGCTGCTTTGGATAAATAGATATCCGAGCGACTGTGCATTTAATATTGTAAAGTCCCAGGGAATGGCACAGCATGCAGCGCTTTGCTCAACTTGCGCACCGTGTTATTTACAGGTTGTTGCATTCCGAGCCGGGAAGGCCTCGGGGTCTCCATTTCTCTTTCCCTCCTGGAAGCTGCTGGCCTCGTGGCATCAAGGAACAGGCAGCTGGAAACATTGGCTTTGGTGGAAACAGGAGCAAAGTGTGGTTTCCAGCTGTCTCAGGGCTTCAGAAGCTCAGCAGTCACACATTTCTTCCTGGCTTGGCCATCCACACCACGCGGGAAGCCTGAGAAATATCTTAATTAAGCTTTAGTGGAGTGGCGAGAGCACAACCCAGGTGGGCAACCTTCAGCAAATCCATCATGAGAGCCACGGGGTTTTCTCCAGGCTGCAGCCCCTGCACATCCCTGCATCCCCCGGCGGGAACTCTGCCATCCCAGCTCTCCAGGAGGGTCCCTCATGCCCACAGAGCCCGGGAAACACCAGAAAGCAACTTCGAAGCAGAAAAACCACTTTATTTTAAAGCTTTTAAGGAATATTGAGAAGAATGGAAAGGGGTTTTGATCTTTCTTTTTTCACAAACTAAAAAAAAAAAAAAAAAAGCTTTTAAAATAAATAGCTGACAATGTCTCTTATTTGAGTAATTCTTTGCCAGCAATAAATGTGTCACTCTAAAGTGCTTTATTTAGAAATAAAAAAATGTTTTTCTTTGTAGAGCGCTCCACATTACATCAAGTTAAAGGCTGGAAGCAAAATTCTCCTCTCCCCGCATACCCCTCCCTGCTTGATACATTCATATATTCTCCTATAATCTGATCTAGGTTATAAAAATATAAAAAAAGAGAAAAAATAGAGAGACATCTGGCTCTCCCACACATCTGACATTTCCCTTTATGCCTGGTTTAACTTTTTTATGACTGCCTGGGTTCACTTCATTGGAGAATTTCTCCCTTCAAATGAGTTTCCTGTTTTATGTTGGAAATTTTCCTTTAGACAAACCTGGTAATTTTTCAAGTTAAAATGTGTATGTTTTAAGTACTTAGGAAGTTTAAGGATCTGACTGATGGGGACATAAATCTGAGTTTATTCACGCTGGAGTCCCTGTGTCTAACTGATCCCTTACAAAAAGAAAGAGAGAGAGGCAAGAAAGAGCCTGGCATATTTTTCACTTGCTTTACAGTCGAAAAAAATCCACAACCCCAGACTGTCAATTCGGCAAGTAATTTATTAGTGGCTGCTCACACTTCCAAGCCGTCGTGTGCTAATGCCAGGGGAAGGCAGTGCTCATGCTTTCTCGAGCATGTACTTGTTTAATAGAAAACAAAGAGGGGAGTGATGTGGTCTCCTCACCACTGACTGCTCTGGGGCCAGCTTTGAATCAGGGGCGATCGACAGGAACGCCCGAGGGGCTGGAGCCCTGGCTCTGCCTGACGGGTACCACTGCATCCCTGCCATACTCATCTCATCCGCTCTTTGGCTCCCTGCTGACGTCGAGCTCTTATAATGCAAGATCACGTAATGAATAAAGGCAGGACAAGTCCTATTGTTCAGTAATAAGGAGAGGGGGGAAAAAAATGATCAAAAAAAGGCATGGATTTAAAAGACCAGAATTATTTTTCAAATAGAGTAGGGAAGAAAAAAAACCCAACATGCCTTATCGCAGCAGAGAACAAGTGCTGTGCAAACGTGTGGGCCCGTGAGTGGCGTGCAGGTTGTTTTGAACAGCCGGGTGACATTGTCAGGGAACCTTCCATTGTGCCTCTGAAAGGCGCTCGCACTAGCGCATGAGAATCACTCATTTGTGTCACTGCAGACTGGGGAAAGATGCCGCCGGGGCTGTGGGTTGTGTTTTTTTTTAAAGGCAGCGTCCCCAGAATAAGACCTTCAAAGCTAAATAAAGCTCATTTCTGAAAGGCATTGGAAAACACGGGGAAGTAAAACTTCAGGGAAGAGCAACAACCCAGGTGTGGAGAGATCTCCTCTGCCCCTGAGCCTGCTTCACTGGCTCGGTCACAGCCCCCGGAGCCGCTCGGTTCTCAGGTCACTGTGCCGGTACCCTCCTCTCCCTCACTCAAGGTTTCTGCCTGCAGATCATCCGAGGAGCTGGCAGAACGTGCTGCTGGGGACACAGGCCAACATTTTCCCCCTCTCCTTTCTGTGTCAGGAAACTGAAGACGTACCCGTTGCTTTTTGCTGGTTAGTTGATTGTCAGCAATTCAGCAGAGAAATTGCTAGCCCCTTCCCTCCAGCTAAATCTGCAGATTGTTCTGGGGGAAAAGCAGCTGGGGAGAAGCTTTTCCTGACAAATGCACTTCCATTTACATCCCTATTCCTTCTCTGGGAGCAAAAGATATTTCCTGTTGGTGGTAGAGGTGGCTGCACGGCATTGCCCCAGGCCCTGGGGGCTCCCGTGTCCCCGCTGCCTACTGCAAAGTGGCCTGAGGAGAGAGTGGCTGGGGGGACCGGGGGGGGGTTGCAGACTCAGTTCTGACAGAGGCTCAGCTTTCAGGTTTCATCCAAGTGCCTAATTAAATTTTCAGAGCACTAACTGCTTGGGATCCAACACAAATAGCTGCAGAAGCCAGAAGGGAGGCAGGGAAAGGATGGGGGGGGGAGGGGGCTAAAATAAATAAATTAATTAAACAAATAAATAGGGAGAGAAATAACAGAGGGAAAATAAACTACAATCACCAGCAGCCCTGGCTGCCCGAGCACTCATTAGCAGTGGGAGAGGAGGGAAGTGTCTCGCTGTCTGGGGCTGTCATCCTTCATCCTGACGAGCACTTAGAGAGTCGCGACCCCTTTCAGCATCGCCATACAGACAATCAGCCCCTCGCATCGGTCACTGCCGCTCGCTCGCCACATCCCCGCCTTATTACAGGGATGCGTGGAAAGAAGGATATTATATCAATTGGGAAGTGGGGAGGTGGAGGAAGGCTGCTGCCCACGCCGCCCCTCCCGCCTGCGGCTCGCACGCCAAAGGTGGGCAGGGAAGCGCAAGCAGCAAAGGTGGCGAGAGCTGCCAAGCCGCATCTCCCAACTGATGCCCACAGTCCTCAGGGTACTCCCGGCCCCGCTTGCCCTGGGAGGAGATGCAGGTAGTAGCATGTCTATTTTTGCACATGCCTGTGCAGCATGCTCGCTTGTCTCTGGGAGGCCGAGCTGTCAACAAACAATGATTTCGACTGGGTTTAAAGGGAAAAAAACCAGCCAGGGTCATCTGCTGAGAAGGAGCCCGGGAGCAGTTTGCGGAGAGGCCGACAGATGGGGGGCTGGGGAGATGGCCATGGCAAACGAGCGGTAAAGAAGGAGAATTCGCAGCCTGCTGTGCGTTCGGTGCTCTGCGGACTGAAGCTTTCAGCTGAGGCCGCTCCCCAGCAGCACAGCTTGTTACCTTGCTGCCTGAGCTCCCTTTGTGCTTTATTATAATTTGAAAGCATGGGTAGCACTGGCGAGAGAGGCTGAACTGGCAGCCCCAGAGCGATGCCTCCAGCGCGCTGCCCTCCTGCGTGCATTGTCGCTGCTCCTTGCGTGTTTGCTGAGCGCTGACAATAGGCGAATCACTGCCTGGATAACGGGAGCAACCCCTGGCTCGGCAGGTTCATTGCCAAGAGGGAGGAGGACACGGCAATCCCAGGTTTGTTCTAGCCAGGGAAAACCACAGGAGCAGGGGCAGGCAGCTGAAAGCCTCTCTTTTCTAATTAACTTGGCTGCTGGATGAGTCAGCAGCACGAGCAGCGTGCTTGCCAAAGGAGGGGATGCTCTCCAGTAACTTGGGGCTGGTCTGCATCACCTTGTAAAGCAAAATAGTTAAGCCCGTGCAGCGTGCTCACTATGGGAATAGCTCACTCCTCCCCGACAGACCCTCCCACCCAACCTGTTGTGGTTCACATTGGAGACAGCTCATCTCATGCCAAACCTGGCATCGCGTGCTGCTCAGCATCAGCTCGCCTAGCAGTGCACAGCCCTCCTCTAGTCATCTGAGGATGCTGCAGCTCTCTTGCGTGGCCTTTATCATGAGACAGAACAAGCAGTGTCAGTGTTCCCTCTCAATGAAGAAACAGCTCTGAACACACCGCAATGCCTCTGGATTTTCTCTGCAAACGTTGCTTGTTGCCAGGAACTGGTGTTCCGCTGGATTGTTTGCTCCTCGTCAACACAGAGGGAATTTGTCCGGGTGCTTCAACACCTCTACAGCAAACAGGGTGTAGTTATTTAAGCAAAAAAAAGCAAACACATCTTTCACCGAAATGTGGAGTTTAAAAAAAATAAAACAAGCAAGGAAAGGGACAGGCCTATATCCTGTAGGAAGATGCAAAGCATCAAGTGTCACCCTGGAAGTTCTGGGACAGCCTGCTCCTTCCCCAAGGGAGCAGAGTGCCAGCAGGGCTGGGGTGCTGGGTAGCACGCAGGTCCCCAGTTAGCTACACTGCACCCTTCAGGCTCATGCCACCCCAAGGCACTTCGGGTTCGGAGCTGCTGCCACTACGGGTCAGGCTTTTATTTTTATCTATTTCTTTCCCTAATTTTACCGAGCAGAAATTGAATCTCCGTTCCGGTTTCTTCTGATTCCATAAAGCGGTATCAGTTACACTGTAAGTCCAATTTATTCTTTTCTATGTATTCATTAAATCCCAGTTAGTTACTGCACTATTTAATGGAATTGATGGTGTAATTAAGCCACAGGCAGACATTAACAGCCAGAACCGTCAGGGAGGTTTAGGTTCCTTTACTACTCTGTTCCCGGTGTTATATGGCTTCGAATTTCATAACAATTACTCTAACTGGTTGGTTCAAACCACATGCTTCACACATGCTGAATACCCACAGCCCAGTTCCAGAGCAGACCTGGGTGCAACGTTGTGTTGCCCTTTGCTTCGGCCTCACTCCAACATCCACACACACATGGTGCGACCAAATGACGTTCTGCAGGACAACTCCTGTGCTTGCTTTGCTTTGCTCAATGTCCTCTACCCATGCCATTCAGGATACACATTCCTTGAGAGCATTCTCTTTTTTTTTTTTTCTTTTTTTTAAATACAAACCACGCTGGCTTCTTCTGAATTAATGCAGATTTACAGCAACGGAAACTAGAAGAGCTGTAGCCCCCTCGCACATCTGTAAGCGAGATGTACGAGCCTCCGTTTCAGGTTTCATAACATGGGAATAATTATCTCATTGTATTGCTGGGGGCTGGAATAAGTAAAGAAATTTGGGACAGTTTGCAAATTACTCCAAGATTCACAGATGGGCCAATGCGTTATCATTCTCAAAAGTGCATCAGCTCCAAAGACATAAATGCTTCTAAAGCGTGTGCCTAACCTGATTTTTCATTTGTATTCAGGCAAGCTAATCCAGCACAAGCAGGGAGGCTTGAAATGGCCAATAGTCCTGCCCAGGCATTCTTTCCTGTACAAATATCCTCTTTTTCCCCACAATCAAATCTGCTGGGACCCTCTACTCCTTATCCCCTGGTAGAGGGAAGCATAAACCAAAGACATCAGGTGGAGCATTCACACCTTACCCCCACAGCTAAAACAAAGGCAATGCCAAGGGGTTTCCAGCCTTCCTAGCATCAAGGTGCATCCCTCCTCCCTGGGCTTGCAGAGATCACCTGTGTTCCCCCGGCACCTTCAGCTCCCACCAGGCACAGTGCAAACACTACAGCAGATAAATACTTGCCTGGCAGAAGTTTGTGTACCACCAGGAGGACTGAGCTCAGGCTTTGCAAGCCAAGAAGGAGACGTCCATCTCTGGGCAGAGGCTGGAGCAGAAAGGAGCTGCATGGGCCAACATCCACGCTCTGCATGGGCAGCTGCAGCTTCTTCCCTGCTCCCAGAGCTGTGGCATCGGTACGGTGCCAGACACAACTTCCCAAAGGCTTTGCAGGACGGAGGTGAAGCTGTAATAATAACTGCCATCACGTTAAGAGATTGCTTCCTGGTACCTTATCTGCCCAGAGATATCAGCTGCTGGGGATCTTATCAAGCTGTAATTACCAGGCCTAGATTTGCACTAATTGGCTCTCTGGAGTCAAGTTACCTCCAATCTGTGTTATGGGTGCTCAGCAGGAAGCAATTTACAGCCAACAGGTTAGGCAGGATGATCTAACAATGAGGATTAGCTGCAGCTGCCATCAAACAACCAAGGGACATGGGGCTCAGCTCCTGACCCTTGCCAAAGGTGCATTTGCAAGCTCCAGAGCAGGGCAGTGCTTTAGGGAAAAACATGGTTTTGGGGAAAAACCGTGGCTCCAGACTCTGCTACCACCTGTGCCCAGCCCGGACCCAGAGGACAGAGTAGGACAGCTCATAACTCTTGCAGTGGCTGCTCTCCACAGCCAGGTCCTGCTGGGAGGGCAAGGAGCTGTGCTGCAGTCTCCTGTTCCCGAGGTCCCACTACTTGGTAGGAAAGCCAGCGCCAAACTCCCTGTGCTTGTTCCCCTGGTTCACATGCTTCACCTCCAAAAGCCTAGTGTGCCACCCCAGCGGGACAGCTGAGGTCCCTCTGCCATGCAAAATGTGCCCGGCAATCAGAGCAGGTCCCTGGGAACAGGCAGAGCTGGCCCTGTGTGCCTGCTGGGGTCGGACAGCGGAGGAGCGATGCTCCCGAGCCAGGCTCTGCCTTTGCTCTGTAATTAGCATGTGTTTGTCTCTTTGACTTCGAGTGATATTTAGTAGGTTAGAGCTTGGGACCCTGATTACTCCAGCAGCATGATAAAGAAATAGTTTGGTAATTGAGATGCTGCTCTGCTCCTCCGGGACTGCATGGGACTGGAAACCGCGCCGCCCTGCTCAGAGCGGAGAAGGAGGCCAGCTGCTGAGGTGGGGTCCCTTGGGTGCACCCTCATCTCCCAGCTTCTTTGTTAACAATCCGGCACTTGGTGACTTTCGGTTTGCATAATGGGATAATATTTGGTAATATAGTAACGTGATGGCTTTATAGAGGGGATTGAATCCAAATCAGGGGCAGGTGCATGGCAGGAAAGGATGATTCCTGTGCCTGCCGGCACACAGGAGCAAGGGGACTGGGTGGGATCTCAGGGAGGGCAAGCCCGTTCCCCAAGCACTGAGACAGCCCCTTCACTGCTCACGGAGACCCTCACCCTCAGAGGCTCTTTGACCTCCCTTGGTGGCTGGTTCCAGCACCGCTCCGATAGCAATTTAACAGCTGACAGCAGAGTTTATTTCCACTAAGTTCAAATGATTTCTTCTCATCCTCCCCCAGTGTCCGTGGAGTGGCCAAATACCATCTTTTCATGTCTTTTTTTTTTTTTTTTCTTTCTAAAATACTGTACTGTTTCAGACGGCAGGTATCTCAAGCGCAAGCCCGCTCCCTTCCCTCGCAGGTCACCATCTCCTGCATGCGCTACCAGGGATGCAGCTGTGTCCTTTTAGCACGGACAAGGTCATACTCTCAAAGCCGCCTGCTAAAATAGCATCATAAAATTACTTCACGTGAGCAGGACGCTCCTGCTAGTCGCAGCTTTGCTGGTTTAAGTGCTGCTACACGAAAGGGTTTGCTGGCCCAGTTTCACCGCTCTGCTTCCCACCTCTGCCAGTGCAGCAATGTCAACAGAAGAGCATAGAGCAGACGTGGTTTCTACAGCTGCATCCCCAGCAACCGCATTTCGGGCTTAAACCCCAACAGAGAGATGCACAGGTGGGTGCCATCCGCCTGCTGACCGTACAGCTCGCCCCAGACCCTTCCCCTTTTGCCTGGCTCTGCCAAGAATGCCACTTCGTACCCGGCAGGAGCTGCAGGCTGCAGGCTGGTGCTACATGCAGGTATGTGTCTGCAAGACACCCCAAAGTGAAACGCACCGTTTAAGCACGGGAAATTACTTCTGTTTTATTGCAATTGCAGCTAAATAATAGAAAATAAGGAAATCATGCAGAGAAGCTAAGTTAGGGATGGGTTTTTTTGGGGAAAAAAAATAATCTCTGTTTTCTTTACTGAAATGAAAACACCTCAGAAAATCTCAGAATCATCTGGGCGATGGGAGCCAGTAACGTGGAGAGGGGGCTCTTCCCTGGGGTAAGATTTTTAATAACTTCCTAGCTATGGGAGGCTGTTAGCAAATCTCAGCTGGAAGATTTTTTTCACCCAGCTGGATCTTGCAGTCTTCTTACATCATTAACTCACTGAGATAATTTTTGAAGCAGAGTTTGTTTGGGGTTTGTTTGATTTCCTTCCTGACAAACCTCCCAGGTAAATCTCTGTGCTTTTTTTTTTGTTGTTTTCCAAGGGAGAATAAAGTCTCTGATGTGACAATCATTTTGTCCTGCTGGACCAACACACGGGCCAGCACGCTTATCTCAGGGTAGGGGAATGTTGATGCCAAGTTTCATGGCTCTTTTGCCGGCCTCTGCAAATGAGCAGCAGAAAGGGGTCCTGCTTGATGGTTTCTGGCTGCTCTGCTAACTGCTGTCCTCAAAACTCCGGAGCTTGGTCTCAGCAGGATGCAATGCAAGCGGAGGTGCACTGATGCTGGTGCAGCACTGGCAGCTCAAGCCACCTGGTTGCCGTGTCCAGCTCCTTAGCTCACGCTTAAATGGACAGATTTGGGGTTGTGAAGATATTTTTCTTTCACATCACATTAACAGCAATCATAGTAGTCTTTCTTTTTTCTTTATATCTAAAGCAATTCCTTGCTATTGCCAGGGCCCAGGGTCAATGCTTTCCTTTCTCCTGCCACATATCTGTTATGCTTCTCTTTTTCGATGTTTCTGAGGCTTATAACAGACACTGTGAGACGTTTCATCGCCTCTGGTAAATGAAGGTTTTTCTGTAAACTCTTCTGAAATGTTGTGTGAATGCCTGAGATAATGGAGGACTTTATCCTGCCACTGTGCTCCCTCCTAGATGCTGGAAGAAGTGGTCTTTGTGCACATATAACAGGTTGAGTTTTAATTTTACCTTCAGCCGAGGACTTGGGAGTCCATGGGGTTTTTTTCTTAAATATTTAGTTTGAAGAGCTGAGCATGCAGAAATCCATCCCGCAATAAAAGACCCCAGATTTTGGGACCATTTGGGAATGCACCCATCTATTGAACACCTTAAGTCTGACCAGTTTGTGGTCTAGAAGACCATTTGCAAAAGTAAAACCAGGTCATAATTTTAGTCCTTACCAAATTATTACTGGAAAATGACCCTTCAGCCGTGAGTTTCCCAGGTAATCTAACTGCTGCTCTTGCATCAGTTTTAAATGAGTTGCTTTTTAATTCTATCAAGCTTTCGCTTGGTCTTGTGGCACAGGGAAGGATAAATATTGCTCCTACTACAGGAAACAAAGTGGCTTTGGCTGAGAAAATATGCCTGGGGGGAAAATCGGTCTGGACTGGCTGTTACGGATGACACAGGTACAGAGGGAACGTCTCTTTCCAACGCTGCTCTCCCACGTGCCCTGCCCTGTCTACATGACTCATCCTTGGCTTAGAGGGATTACTTAAGAGTGACAGGGGAATCTGATCTCCATTAAAACCAAATCATTTGTCACTCTGCAAGGAGCAGTGACAAGGAGGACAATTAGTGCAAACGGGGAGGCAATGTTTATGATGTAGAGCCTTGTCCATTAGGCAAGTGTTTATCAGCATGGGTGTTTGCCCATCCCTGAAGGGTAATGAGAGAGTTTGGTGGGGTCATCAAAAGGCCTCTCCATCCTTCTCCAGAGCCTCAGCTTTCATTAAAAAGATCATCATAATAAAATAAGTAGTTCTCTGGCTGTCACTTGCAGCAAAACACTCCCCAACAGCAGCAGCGGAGGCAGCTGATGCTGCTTTCCCACCTGCCTTTGCAGAGAGCCTGACCCAGGATTTCCCAGGTGAGAAGAGCAGCAGTCCGGGGTGGGCAGGAGGATGCCCCACGTTAAGCATTTGCAGGGAGGGGTCGAGGAATCCCTGTTCAACAGAGTGGGGAGAGAAAGATTACGCAGATGTGCCTACTGAAGAGACGTCAGACTGTTAATGCCTTTAATCCCCTAGCAGCACAGGGCCATGGGAGGAGTTTAATTTCTTTAAGTGTAGACTCACTTGACAGATTTCGTTCAGGAAATGGATTTCTTCAAAGCAGAACAAAACCAGGGGATCACCACAAGAAAGCACCGTGAAAGCAAACGGCACATCCTTCCTTTCCAGGTAGCTTTGGGTCCTCTTCTCCCATTCTGCAAAGATCCACCACTGAGCTTTTTCACTTCATTCATTTCTTTCTTTCAAGTGACAGAGGAGTTTCCCACATTTGGCACATGCAGTCATCCTGCTCCGCTTGAATCTCCCAGCGAGGCCGAGGCTGAGACCTGGGCTTCCCGGAGACATGTCCCATTTTCTGCTTTCTGCTCTAGCAGAGCTAGCGAGCCTTCAGTGTTTCAGAGAGGGATGTGCTGTACTGTTCGCTGCCCAGAGCATCTCTTCCATCAGCCTTGCTCCGGGCTTTTGGTTGCTTTTGCTGTACCTGTGGATGGATGCAGGAGTCTTTGATCATCCGGGATTACTGCAGCATTATGAGCTTTCAAACAGAAGTGGATGCTCTGGATACAAAAGCGGGTCATGTACAGTGGTGTGTTGGAGACGCTTTGATGCTCAGGGAAAGGGGGGAGGCCGGGAGGGCGGACGGAGGACCTGACTGCTGCACGGTCTGCATGGTGCAGGCTCCGGTGAGCCTGTTATCGCCTGCCCTGGCTGTGCTTTAAATTCAGTTACCGGGAGTTTTCCTTGGTGCACTTGCAGGGCTGCACGGGGACAAATGGCTTTCTATGGAAATGGAAGATTGCCTGTTTCCAGAGATAAGGGGGAGATGTGGGAGATCAAGGCACAGACAGACTTCTCCCGTGCCCAGCACTGAGCTCCTTCCTTTCCCTTGCACGCAGGCACCGGTGCCGCAGTGCTCTGCACCCGTGTACACAATGGCAGGACTCTCTGGGAGGCAGGAATCGCAGCCGGCCGCATCTCCATCGCATATTCCCTCAGATGTGTTCTGCTGCTAATGAAATAATGTAAAAGACATCATTCTCCGTCACTTCCAGTTACAACCCCCCTGCGCAGAGGCCTGCCAGCATTCCCCTTCTTTGCAAGTGTAACAAACCTCTGCTAAAAAGAAAGGCCATTAATAATAATTACCCACAAAGAAGAAGAAGAAAAAAAACCACCCTTTCTTTCTCTCTCTCTTTTAATGAGCCCTAAAAAAATAAGTTTCTTAATTGAAAAGCTTTCTACTTTGGAGACAGCACCAACACTTCAGAGAAGTCCAGGCAGCTCCAGCAAGTGAAGATGAAATGAAGGAACGTGTCAGACAGTGCCTTACAGGGGTGCGAGAGACGGACCTCAAAGTCAGGGGTCGCACAAACGCCACTGCTGAAATTCAAGGAGCTATCAACAAAGCACTAATTGGATTGAAAAGAGGCAGCAGAAGGAAAGAAACAAAGCAGGAAAACAGCTTTGGAGCAAACATCATTAGAAACAGAAATTTAGGCAAGGAAGAGGAGCACACCTTGAGCCCAGGAGATAAGCAGAGCATGACTCTGTTGGAGACCCCCCCAGCACTTGCCTGTGCCCCTGGCAAGGAGCCATCAGGCTGGGGTTTCTCCTGCCTCTGCAGCAGGTCGTGGTGGCTCAGCAGGATGATCTACCCACCGGAGCAGAGGAGAAGCCGTTGTGTGGTGTGCAAGGATGCACGTGGCTCCACAAGTAGGACCTCTCCCTTCAGGGTCTTCTGCAGAGGCTGTAATTCAATTCTGAGCAAAATTCACCAAGGGCAGGGAGTAATCTTCTCTCGCCTGGAAGGGGCCAGAGGATTTATGAACCCACCTGTCTGGTGGTGAAGTGCCCTCTTGGTAAATGGTTTGCTAAGCGTTCGTTCATCTTCCTCCCTTGCAGTGGCTGTGCAAGGATGGGCAGCACCCTGCCAGGACTGCAAAGCAGGGGAGGGAGCGTGGGAGAGGTAGGAAGAATACAGATGACAGCAGGCACACCAAGCCCGGTTCAATGCTTGCTTTTAGTTGCACGGGCTGGGACTGGGTATCGATGCGCAAGGATGACAGGGAGCCCCAGGACAATTAATTTAAACGATTGTTCTGGAGCAGGAAGGCTGAAACCCACAAGCCATCAGCAGGGCACACGTTGAACCAGACTGTTTCCCATTTCCAGTTCATAACTACTAAGCTACAGCTGTATCAGCCAGCAAGCCAGACCCTGCTGCTCAAGCAGGTACCACTCCGATCTGAACAGGTCACTGAGAATTGCCAGGGACACATAACCTCTGTAAGTTAAGATAACTCCTTTCCCCCACCCACCTGTTTGTGCGAGGTGGCCTTTCTTCCCGTGGCCCTCACCGCCTGGCAGCAGCCCAGCCCCAGGCAGAAAATGCTTCCACTGAGGCTTGATCGATCGCCTCTCGCATTTGGCTACTCACTTGCTGGGTTAATGAGACATGGGATCCAGGATGTGGCAACACGTGCTTCCTAATGGCATCAATGTGGCCTGTCCCCATGGGCAACTGAGACCCAAGGCCACAGCCCTGCGTGCCCGGAGCATCAGCACACACGGCAGTCCACTCTGCTTCCTATGTTACACGCTGGGGAGCTGTGAATGGCTGGAACCACCCAGAACATGATCAGAAAGCACGGTATTTTGAACATAGGAGGAGGCAGAATGGGCTCAGTGCATGGGTGCTTTGATGCTCCTCTCCCACCCCTTTCCATATTTCCAGTTTAAACTCCTTTGTGTCCTTGCTTGGATGCAAGACATTGCCCAAGACATCTCAAAATCTTGCAGAGACATTGCTTGCATGCCCAGTGCAGAGAGATACCCTTACTCTGTAAGGGAGTCTCAGGACAGCCTTCAGCAACAGGCTGGAGGATGCTCATCCATTTCCACACAGGCATTTTGCCTCCCACTTCTCAACATGCTCTCCAGATCCCATTCCGGCTCCCTTTGTGTCTCTCCAAAAATTGTAGCTCTACCCACCCTTTTCAGAGGCAGTGCAGGCTTTTCCTAGAGTATGGAGAAAGGCCACAGCGCTTCCTCAGCAGCAGATCTTCACCGCTCTTCAACTCCTTGGGGACGGCGAATATCCCACCCTGCCACATCAATTCCTGAGCTGCTTTTCCTAGTCACCTGCTCCAATGCTAGCCATGCCGGGTGGCTGCATCCGTGCTGGCCACTGCAGCTGCTGATGCTATTGCTATATAGTGTCATTCTGGCATAGCACATCTATCACTTCCAGAAGCCCAACATACCCATTTCATTATTTTTATGCAGGCAAGTGCTCTCTCGTCAGATGCCCTGGCTTGGCTGGTTCGCCCTTAATGCACCATTCCTTAAAGCAGCTATGCAAATTGGACCTTAATATCATTCAGATAAATGGTGTGAGGAAGAAAACGGATACAACAGTCTGTCACAAAGTTAACATTGGGCTCTACCTCCCAAATTGGCTCAGAGAAATTAGCAGGAAGGAAGGAAGGATCAGATGAAATAATAAACCTGCTTACCTGCTCATTAATTTAATCTTTTCTTTTTTCTTCCCCTCTTCTAGCCTTGTGGTTTCTATAACTGCAGAGTAACTAGAGAACAGCAAAGTCCTAGATGAAAGGGAGACTAGGTCTGGAAGCACAAAGATTAAAGGAGAGTTTTTAGGATTAGTCTTTGATTATTATTTTTTTTTATCTTGAGTCTGTGGTGATTATTCCTGCTCCTCTCCAAGCAATCCTTCTGGGTGTATCGGGGGGGAAATGCAGGCTCTCGAGTAAGTTCCAAGCGTTTTTCCAAGGACACAGCAGTAAGCGTGCATTAGCAGTGGCACAGGCAGCCAAAGCCCTGCGCACCTCCGGGACCGATCGTCTTTTATCTGCTGCTCAGCAGGGATGCAGCCTCCTCCTGGGTCATACCCCAAACTTGGAAGCATCTCCAACTCATGCCACTTCCCACGGCCCTATAGAAACAGAAGCAGCAGGAGCCACAGAGGGGTTTGGGGTGTTGTTTTTAATTGCAGCTGAACTGGAAGAACTGCAATTTGTTTTGTGCAGGGTTTGCTGCTGGTTGCAGGATGAGCTCCAGCCGGAGCAGGATATGCCAGGGGAGCATCCCACAGCCGCCTCAGCTCCGCTCTGTGGTTTTCAGGGGAGCACAGCTGACAAGGCTCACTCCCAGCTTAACTTTGCCCGGGGTTTTTCCCTAAGGGATTTGCATTTTCTTCCATTTCGCACATCAGCCCCTTCTCCCTTTCCCCACCCTCCAGCTGGAAGCGTTCCCTTCAGGCAGCTGATTTAGTGGATGGGAGTTTGCAGGCTGTTAGGCAAACAGGGAAGGCAAAGCAATTTCTAAATCACTCAGGCTCAGGTTTATGAAAGCAGGACCCAGCTGGGGATGGCAGGAGAGCCTGGCCCGGCAAAGCAGCAGCTCCAAACCAGGAGCCGCTGTGGTTCCTCCAGCAAAGGGAGAAGCAGGGAGGTGGGTACAGGGCTGACCAGTATCACGGGGACTTCTCCCACAGCACTCCTTACCTGTTCCACTGGTGCAGTCTGCAGTGGGAAGGTCCAGCCCAGTGTGAGAGGAACAGATCCCAGCTCTGCTCATCTAGAGGAGGACAAGAAGAGGCTGCTTTACATAAATTCCTGCAAGGGATGCCCACCTTGGCCATACATATACAGGCGGGATGTTATTTGGAACAGCATTTTCCTGCGGAATTGAGCTTTTGAGTCCAGTCTGGAAACCAGGCTGAGCACAAAAAGGAGGGCTCAGGCTCTGGAGGTGAAGAACTGAAGTGAATTGTGAGGTGGAAGCAGCTGCAGGGGGCTGCAGCCCCAGCAGGGCATGGGGCAGGATGGGGAGCAGAGGCTCCTACCCCAGCCAGTGCAGATGAGGCGGTGGCTGGGCAAAGCCAAACACCCCCAATTAATTAGCTTTTATTTACACAACATCCTTGGAGTGTTTCCAAAGCCAGCACCAAAACAAACAAATAAAGCAGCAAACCCAAGTGAATTTCCTTGCTTAAAAAAAACAAATGATTGCCTTGCTAAGAAAAAGGAGATCCCTGGGAGCCTGGAGCATCGCCTGCCCCAGCTGAGGCAGGGCAGCCTGGCCAGGCACAGCCCGGCTCCCACATCCCCCTTGGCCGCCTGCTCGCTCACGCAGGGGAGAGCTGCGGCACCGGATCAATGAAACATCGAGACACAGAGAAGGCTGAGCCGAGCTCAGAATATGATTTATGATCTCACAGACAGTCTGAAGTGGTGTGGCTGGGTTTCTTATTGTAACAGCCTCTCCATGAGCAGTATCCAATTAGGTGACCGCCCAGGTCTCTTTATTGATTTTTGGGGGGGGAAGGCTGTACTTTTCTCATTATGCCATCGGCAGCAATGCCAGCCAGGCTGGGGTGAGAGGCCCTGGCAAAGGAGCAACCTCTGGGGTGCAGCCGGGCTATGATGGGCTTATGGGGGGTCACATACAGCCTGGCAGGGCAGGGGGGGCTGCACACCCAGCCAGCACCTTGCCAGGCATCATCTCTCCCAGGGCCACTGGGTACCAGCTGGGTACCAGCCCCGGCTCCTGCCACACCGAGCTGGCCGGCCAGCTGCTGTCACCACTGCTCATAATGTCCCCCAGCTGCTTCAGAACAGGCCAGGTGGTTATGTCACCTCTTCCTTTCACAAGAAGTCCTCCACCGTGAGCCTACAAGTAAGAAGATTCATTTCTCAAGCAATTCTACCTCCCCCTCACTCATTAAACAAAGGAGGGGGAAAAGCCCGGAAGACTGATTTCTTAAATTAATCAGCACAGTTTTCTAACTAATGCCCTTTATGTTTTACATGATAATATAAAGCTTTTTTCAGAGACAACAGCCTCCTACATCAAAGATCCCTCTCTCCCATTCTGAACTTTTGAGCCCTTCTCCTTGCAATTAATGCAGAAAGATCTAAATAAAGTTACAAAGAGCAGCTTGCAGATAACATCTCGAGTGAGGAAGCAGGGCTGGCTCTGCTCCGCGGACAGAATCACAAAAGCGGCTTTACTTGCTGCTCCCTGCCTGCAGGGACCCGGTCTGCTCTTGTTTGGCCATGTGTGCGTGTGTATAAAGGCAAAATTGCTGGAGCAGCCACAGTGACCAGGGTTGCAGTGCTCTTTATCCCACCAAGTTGGCATCACCGCTTAAGAGGCAGCTCAGAGGAGGAGGAAGTTTAATTTGATTCTAGAAGCTCAAAGCCCGTGCCTGGACAGCTTTGATCGCGCACGGTGCAAATGCACCAGGACAGGCTCCAGTGCCCTCACGCTGCTCCCTGGCCAGGCCTCTTAATGCTTTGGAAGCTTATTGCAGGCTAATGTGCGAGGCTATATGATGAAGGGCACCAGCCCTTCATTGACATAGTTACAAAGCCTTGCTGTGATGCTTGACATTTCACTTTGGAGGAGCACGTGCATGGCTCACGGTTGCCACTGAGGGCTGAGAAAGCAAAGGCAGCAGCAGGCATAGCTGCCCTGCACCCAGCGCACAACAGTGCAAGAGCAAGGTCTCCACCACCTCTCCAGCCAAGATGAAGACTCCCGCTCCTTCCCCTTCATCATCCTCACGTGCCATCTTTTCGGAGAGCCCGGCCAGCCCTGGCAGATGGGGACTGTGGCTTTGGTGAGCTCCCGAGCCCCCTGTGCCCCGCACCGGGATCTCTCCCTCCAAGCTCCTGCGGGCTGAGCTCTGCCATTGCTATTCTTGGATCTCTGCAAAATGCTAATTGCTGTGCTTGACCTCCCCAGGATAACAAGGGAAAACCTCCCCTAATTAGCACTGCAGTCTGTGGGTGAGAGAAACCAAATGTTGACTGTAGAGCGGCTGCACTTACTGTAAATTCCAACATATGCTGTGGAAAAACGCTGCCTAAATAAGGCTTCAGAAGCACGGGGTGTTTAAATAATAATGAATACCCACTGCTGTTTATTACAGAACAGAAACGTAATAAAAGGCAAAGCTGTGGCTGTTTCCTCCTCCCTACCGGAACGCCTTGCAAAGGGCCGGCAGTGGAGGAGCAGGAATCTCAGGGACACAGACATGCAGCAGTGGGAATTCCAGGTGCATCCACAATATTTACAGGTGTCAGCAACAAGGCTTTCCAGCATTCCTGGAATGTAGTAGCTGGGCAGCTACTACTGCCTTCATTTTGCTAATGCGGAGAAGGTACCAAAGGGCCAGGGGGAAAATTGCCTGCCCAGGGCAATGTTGTAAGGCATGATGGGGAGCTCAGGCACCCCAGGCTCCTGCATATGGATAACCTCTTCTGCTTTGGGGGGACTGAAAACGGGGGGAGAGCAAGTGTGTTACAATTCCGGAGTTGGAAATACATGAGCAAGAGTTGTGGGAAATTGCAGCGAACAGAGTCTGTCAGCTTCAACTGGGGCTAAGCTCCCTTTTGATGCAGCACCACTGACTTTCATTAAACGCCGGTGCAGAAATTCAGCCTCCACTGTCCTTACAGGTGCATGAAATCCCTCCCAGTTTTTCATCTCTGTGCACATCCTTCCACTTATAGCACGACAGGACACTGGAGGTACCAGCACCTCCCGAAAGAAGCAATCCCACCGACCAAGCAACCTTCAGGCAAGAGAGTCGCCCGCTTCAGCACGGTGCTGCTGCCCACCCACCCGCACAGGACCCCTGTGCCTGTTTCTGTCCCCTCTGCACGGATGAGGCCGTGGCTGTGGTGTCCCTTGAGGGGATCCTGTGAGGCAGCTGCAGCAAGGACTTGCAGCTGTCAAGGAGAAGTTCTCCAGCACTTCTGGGTTTCTGCTGGTCACTTGCAGTAGTCCAAAGCACATAAAATATTTATTTGCTCCTAATTAGGAATAATTACCACTTAACCTAAAGGAGGGATGTACCCAGCGTGCCCAGCAGCTCAATACATTTACTGCTGAATAGTCTCTGCTGCAGCTAATTAAAAGAGAAGGGCTCCTGGCTGCCTGGCCTCTTGCAGACTTGCAGGGAAATGGCCGAGCGCGTTTGTTTTAGCGAGGAGGACCTCGGGTAACCGAGCCGCCAACACTCACATCCAGGGTCTGCAGACTCCACTCAAAGGTGCCCGAAAGCAATGCTGGCCTCACCTCACCTGTAATTTCACTGAGATTATTCCCTTGCCTCCTCTGCAATTCAGCTCCAGCTCAAGATGTCCTTCCCTCGCTTGTTTTCTGTCCCCGAGGAGACCTTCCTGCCTGGCTCCATCCCATTGGGAATGGGCTCTTTACCTCTCCTTGCTCTCTCCTGGCCGCCGGCCACACATTCAGGTGTGCTGCTGCAGCTGCCCTTTCCCTCTGCTGCTCCCCAGACAGCTGGAAGGATGAAAACAAATTGTTAATAAGATGCCCAATTAACATTTCTTCAATCAGAATTATGTAAAGAAAATAAAAATAAAAATAAAAACCAAAACCAACAAACGAAAAAACCCGGGCTTGTTTATGTGGTTATTGCTTTCCTGCTCAGAAATCCTTCAGTAAAAAAAAAAAAAAAAAAAAAAATCCTCCAGTAGGTCAAGTCTGGCTTTGCTATTCCTGCTCTGAGCTGCTCATCCCGTGCAAAAAGCCCCAAGATGTAACTGAGCCAGTTTTCCCAACCCCGCCTTTGAGCACTTCACTCTCCCCACAGGAGACTTCCCTGGGCTGGGGATGCTGGACAGGACAGAGCACCCTCCGCACAGACTGTCCAGACCCTTTCCTGCAGCTGTTGAACAGATTTATCCCAACAGCATCCTTTGGGATCACGTTACCCATCATTCCTGCTGCACACCTCAGGAATCGCTGCACCCAGCAATTGACTCGTCCGTGTGCAATCAGAGGGAGCTGCGAAGCCCTGGGACGGGGCCCCGCTTTGCTGGGGACAGCAGGATGCTTGTGCATCCACTGCAGGGCCTCCTCTGCTTTGGTCTGCGTACCCTTCTGAGGGTCTCAATAATAATAAAACCACCTCAACAGGCTTTCTTTCTGACTCCCCAGGGAAAATCCTGACCTCCAATGTAGCCTGAATGAGCAAACGCTCCTTGAAAGATGCCCGGCAGGTCAGCAGCCCTGGACTTTTTTGATCCAAGTGAATTCTACAGATGGAGGATTCACCTGCAAACTCAAACTGGGAGGGAAATAATTCTCTTATGTGTTGAGAACTGGAAAGATTGAGATGGGCTTCATTATTTTCAAACTGAACCAAAAATTTGAGATCCAGAAAATGGCAGTGAATGAGCAAGCAAACAAGAGTCGGCAAACATCCACAAACACAAGCCAGATAAAACCAATGGAAATATTTTGTCTCCACGATTTAAGAAATGGTTCATAGCTGCTTTCCAAGTCTTTTGCTTCCTTGCAATCAGTTAACATCCTCTCCAGACATATACTATTTTGACACTGTTTTGAAAATTGAAAAATACAATTTTTAGCCGACAGTATAACTCCTCAGATTTTCAGACATACATCACTTAGCTTGATCCCCTTCTAACGAATCATTTCAGTTGGGATCTACCAGCATTAGCTCAAAGGGAAAATGTCACTGAAGGATGCTTAAATACCTTTTCTTCAAAGGCTATTGCTCTGTCCTGCACAGATCTGGCAGGCACTGTTTGTGCCTTTTATGCCAATCTCTGCGCAAGCCCCAGCTCCAAGGAACAGGAGCAGTCCCCGCCTCTTCTTGAGGAGAACAGCACCGGGCGCCTAACTGAGTTTCAAGGACTTAAATGTGTTTGAGCAGAGCCGTGCGAAAAATACTCATTTAGACCAGCACGGGAAAACAGCAGCTCAGGGAAAATACCATTTTCTCACTGCAGCAATGAGGTTAGAGCAGCCTGCAGAGAGATGGGCTCTGCACCGCCAAGAAACCAGCCCCCCGGTGCGTGGGAGCCTGCCCACGTTTCAGCGCTGTGTGACCGCATCCAGGCACGCAGCCCTTTCTGCTCCCCTCCACAGGCAGCGGCGATGCCGTGCGGAGCAGAGGATGCAGAGCCTGCCTGGGTCCCTCTGCCAGCTCCCGTGGGCAGTAGATGCTCCTGCAGATGTTTGGCTGTGGAGCACTGCATCCACATCGGGCCCTCGCCCTGGAGCACCCAGGCAGCCCCAGCACCATCCATTCAGCCCTTTGGGACAAACCCTCCCATCAACTCATTCCAGGACCAGCTGCTGCTAACAGACAAAGGTTTTCAAACTTTGCTGGACCCAATAAACAGCTGTTCTTCCCCACTCCCAGCCATCAATCACAGCTGACAGCCTTCCCCCCATGGTCAAGAGTGCGCTTTTCACCTTAATTTCTTAGTAGGGCTTTTTCACCAGTTGGAAACTCATAAATACCACTTTGCAAGCCCAGGTAGGGCTAATGATGGATGGCAGCTTCACAGATATGCCAGAGGCTTTGACCTAATTGTCACCAAAATACTTTGTGATTAACTAATAGATAGAACCCAATTAAAACTTCTGCTCTTCCCAACGTCCCTGCTGACTGCTTTTTCTTACCTTCTCAAACTCTGTTTTAAACTAGATCCGGGCAAGCTAGATCTGCTCTGGACAGATGAGGATGCTCTGCCCGCTGCCCTCTGTACAGTCACCGGGGCTTCTCGTGGTGGCCAAGGCAAGGGGTGCCGGGAAGAAGTTCTGGGGAGGTCCCGCTGGACCCAGGGCGGGTTTCACAGCCAATCCACAGGTGTAAAAGTCCTCTGGAGAGACACTTGAAACTAGGGAGTAGTAACAGAAGGGAGGGCATGCTTTATTCCCCCTATTTTTTCCATTTTCTTCCTTGGCTGAATAGAACCACTGCACAGAAAAGCTTCTTTAGCACATTTGCTTTGATGTGCAATAAGTTAATTACTGTAATAGGTTCATCCTTCTCCCCCAGTATTGAATCATGTAGAACATCCATATAAATTGTCGTGGAGTTCCTCATTTTGATTCAATTTATTCTTTAAGCAGCCCTAGCAAGAGTATTTCTGCAGGAGGATTTTTTCTAAATCCCACTTAACAGGTGTATCCATTATTATTTGTTCTCCCGATATTCATCTCGGTCCACCTTCCAGAGGGAGGGAGGGGGCTTACCGATGCCCCAGTCTAGCAATTGCTTGGCTGGAGGAGCAATGCCAGGGAGCACAAGGCTCCGTAGCCTGCCTTGATCACGGCCTGAGGGGCCCTTTTCCAGCAGCAAACTCGTGCAAGGGAAGCCCAGCGTCTCATCTCACATTTCCTGCATAAAGCCCCTCTGCCCAGGGACAGCAGGCGAGCCAGGGGTGCAAGGACAACACAGCAAATCCCGCCTGGGGCAGGATTCCTGCTGTGCTCTGAGGGCTTGGGCTCTGCAGCCGCCTTCTCAAAAGGCTCGCAGCAGCTCACGCCTGGCGAGGGACTCATCGCTGCACCGAGCTGTACAGCAAGTTGGAGTAAATCCTACAGCCTTCTCCATGCCATCCTCTGCTATCTCCCAGGCAGGTGCTGGATTCATTTTTCGTCTTAACCCTCAGCGTGAGGAAAGCTTGGGAAGTCCCAGGCATTTCACAAGGTGACATGAATGCACAGGGAAACTCAGTACCTGGGGTTTCACTTCCATTTTTCCCTCCCCTGCTTTTCTTAAAATAATCCCTAGGTAATGCATTCAGTCCCGCTGGGCTGCTTTATATCACTCATGGTGTTTGCCAGTTGACTCTCTCCCGCTGAGATCAAGTCTCTTATCAGGGATTAAGCCTGTAGTTCAGGAGCGCAGCTATGAAGTGTGCTGTCGGAGCAGGCAGCCGGGATGAGCAAACCTGGCAGAAGTCACCGGTGCCCGCGGGACTGACAGCAGCCCAGCAGAAGCAGAACTGTGCCAGCACCGGGAATGTCACGGCCACAGCTGAGCTCCACACGACATGAATGCATGATGGGGGGTCTCTAACATAGTCCCCGCTGCAAATGAGCAAGTGGCGAGGAAGCAAGCTGAACAAGTCTGGAGAAGCAAAGCAGTGCTGATTAGATCTATCTGAGGTTACATGAAATTCTCTGATCTCCCCGCTTCCAGGAGAGGAGCTATAGTGAAGACATTCCCACTGCAGCTCTGTGCCTGGAAGGGGGCCACAGCAGAGGGCAAGAGCAGTAAATGGATTTCTCTCCCCTCCGCGCCTCCTGCAGTGCCGAGCGGAGGCACTCCACTGCCTGCCCCGCCAGCACAGGGGCTCAGCTGCAGCCTGCCCTCGGCGTTCGCACAAAGCCTCACTACAAAATATACTTAAGTGGCCATTTGGTTCCGGAAACCATGCTGAAAATCTCAGGAGACAAGGTTTGTTAGGCATATTCCAACCCAGAGGGAACATCCTAGGGATACAGGTGGGAGTCCTGCTTTCAGGCTGGAAGCCGTTTGCTCCATGTTCAACATCGGGAAAGTCTCCTGGCAACCACCCACCCCTGATTTCGAGCCACGTCTGCATGTGGACTTGGGGAAACAACCAGGAGGAGCAGGGCTGAGCTCAAGCAAAAGGCAGACGTTATTTCCAATGGAAACGCACCTACCGACCAACACAGGACATGGGGTGGATGGAGACGCCTGCCCCAGGCAGCCCACAGCCAGAGGGAGAGGCAAGCAGGGCTGTCACCGGCACTGTCAGAGTACAGGGAGTTCATTCCCAGGGGAGACACGGTCACACCGGGGTTTGCTCAGCCTCCCACTGAGCTTTCCAAGGCAAAGACCAGCTGGCACTTGCTGCGATGGCAGCCATCATAACACAACCCCTCCTTAGAAGCTTCCATTAGCGCAGCTTTGACACTGTCCCAAACAGTTATGTAAAAGAACCTCACACACAAGGAGAAAAAGACTGAAAACATCGAGATGAGTCAGTGCTGCAGAGGAGGTCAGGACAAGCTTTCCTTGGGAGGGTATTTGCACCCAGATAGTAAGTCCGGTTCAGCAGCTGGAGCAGAGCCACATCCCTGCACACAAACGGCTCCCAGCTCGCACTCTCCAACCCCACCTGGGGGTCCCCCCAGTCCCACTCCCAAGCACAGAGCAGGAAGCCTTCCAGTACATTTCTGAAGGCAGGACACCAAGCTATCACTTTTTTTCCAATTTCCTGCTCTTGATCCAGCTCTACAGGCAGGATCAGCTTGAAGGGGCTCATCACAGCTGTTGTAACCTCCACGGAGCTGCACGGATGGCAGCACAACAGTGGGAAATTGGAAGGAAAATGCTGGTGCAGAGAAGGTCTGCAGCTCGCAGGTGGTAACTGTGCATCAGCTCCGTGTGAGCCAGTGCGGTGGTCCCGATGACCTTCCCGCCAGCATGGCAGAGATGCAGGAGGTTCAAGCCTTGCCCTTGCACTGCTCTCAGCGTGAAATGAGCTGCCGGCTCCCCGGCAGCCCCCCTCACTGGAGGGTCTGTCCCACTCACCACCGACGAGCTGACTTACCCCACCAGCACTGTGCCGCTGCCCGAGCCCTGCTCGGCAGAAGGGGCCATCAAGGCTGTTTGCTGCTTTACACAGGCTATCATGTGCTGTGTCGCAGCAGGGGACTGTAAATGACTTTATAGTTATTGTTCCTCAAATTGGACACCCCCTTGGAGCTTAGATAATATGAGATGAAACAGCCTGCGGGAGGTTGCAGTCAAGTGGAACAGTGATGGAGGCTTTTTTTTTTCCCCTTCCTGAGAAGCACTCCACCTATTTACTTCTCCTCCACACCTCCTCCTCCTCCTCCTCCTCCCTGCCACCATGTTGAGCAGAGCAACACCTGGCAGCAACAAGGGTGAGCTGGGGTATAATCACCAAGCAAGCAGAACTGCCCGAACCCTGCGTGGACAAATTAATTTTGCATGCAAGGATTTGGAAAGAGAGCTTCAACAGCGAGCCCTGAAGAGGAATGGAAAGGGATAGAGAGGATGCTGCGGTTCCTTACTCCATTTCCTGCTGAAGCAGGGTTTGCAAAGAAACATTATTACTGGCAAAGCAGAAATATCATCTCATGTCATTTGGCTTCACAAAGCCGGTGTAACCACACGAGTGCTGAAGCAGAGAGGCAGAGATGCTGCTGGAGGGAGTGAGAGTGGAAAGGAGGCTTTGAGGTGAGAGAGCACAGGGAAGAAACAGAAATAATGAGGGATTCGGGGAAGGAGGATGTCAGGGCTTACAGCTGTGCACAGGGAAGGCAGCTTATTACAGGGGAAGGGGGAAGCGGAGGCCTGGAAAAGAAAGGAAAGAGCATCTGAGAGCAAAGAAGTTCATGCAACAGCCCTTGTGCCTCTGGCAGGGGGAGTGGGCTGAGGCAGAAGAAGGAAAGGAGCTGGATGGAGATGCTCCGCCTGGGGAAGACAGATCCAGAGTCAAGGAACACAGCTGGGGACAGGCAGGAGATGGGGGAGCAGCATGATGGGAAGCACTGGTAATCCACAAGGAATCCAAGCCTCCAGGCACATGCCCTAAAATCACAGAGGGGAAAAAAAATAAAAATTTGGGGGAAAAAAAATCATTCTAATAGTGGCATTTTGTACATTTCCCAAAATGCCAGGACATGAGGCCAGGTGTTTGAAGCTGGTGTCCCTGCCTGGTAGGGAATTGTTGCTGGGGAGCACATGGGACTTCCCTGAATGCTTTTCACCAGCCTGTATGCACGAGCACATGTATCACCTTTCTCTTAGGGCATATGGATTTTTTTATTTTATTTTTATTTTATTTTATGGGCGCACTGGAGGTCAGTAACAGCTATAAGCCGCCGGCAGGTGCCTGCCCATCAGCGCAGCCCCCAGGCAGAGGGAACAGCTTGCTTTCTGTGCCTCTGCAGCCCTTCCAAGGGAGCAGGGCGACGATGAAGCCAGTGAGAGTTTTTGCAGCAGGGCTGCCAGCTCCAGAGCCTCGCAGGAAGATGAGCAGAGGGAAAGCTCCCAACCGCGGGTGAGCACAGTCGTTCTGTTTGCCTTTTTCCACAGCACATCTGATGATTTAAATTAGGTCTCGATTCTTGTTTAAATTATAGTTTACTGTTCTGCGCCCTGCTCAGAAGTGAATTACCTTAAGCAGCAGTATTAATAACACGGTTATAATTAAGCTTCATTACTGTAGGCAGTTTGCTGAAACAAATTGCTTCTTCATTATTATTATGGCACCTTTGGTAAAAAGACATTTCCCCAGAATGCGACCTTGATGCTTTATATAGCAAAAGCTGGGAGATGATAGAGATGTAAGGATGAATTAGCATCTTTTACCTTCTATATCAAGCTCATTAAAAGGAAAGCAACTCAAGTCAAAACCAAGCAGCCTTGATGGAAATTTTAATCTGAGCAAAACAGATAATGAATAGGTCTGAACTTTTCCTGACATTTTTATGGTGGCGCTTTATTTGTATTATGCTTCTGCTCAAACATAAATAAATACAGCAGGGACAGGGTCGAGGATGGACAGGGGACAGGCTGCCTACCCTGGGGCATGGGCAGGGCTGGGGGGGACAAGCCACCCAGCCACTGCCCCTGCCACCAGCTTGGTGTCCCTGCACAAAGGTGGAAGCCTGCTTCAATGCCCACTGTGTCTTAGGACAGCGAGGCTCCCGAGTTATCCCTTCCAGCCCCATATGCTTCATCTGATGTCCCCAAAGGACTCAATCCTCTCCCCATAACAGATGTTTCGCCAAAATGCCCTGGGCTTCCCAGGGGAGGCTGCTCCCTCCAGCGACCGACATCACCCTGTTTGATCTCCTGTTCCGTTTAGCAGGACCCTAACAGTGCTGTATGCAACTGCATCCCCTTCAGCAAAAGATCCGGACACTTAATAATGAAGCCTCCTAATGCCTGCAGGAAGCCATGCCATTAACACCTAGCAGCTGCTGGCTACCACAGCATGGAGCCATGCTAGTGCAGGTTATCACGAGCTCTCCCTGTCAATTCGTGTCCAATCTGAACCACAGACAATGCACTTCTCTGAAGCATTCAGTTCCAAAGCTTCATCCAGTGCCTAAGCCCCCCTGAACTCACGGGCTCTAAGAGTGCTCAGCATCCTTAAAAACAGACTCAAGCCTCTGCTCTTGTTTGGCTTCACCACCCCACATAAAGGTCCTGCAGAAACAGACAGGAATCAAATCCTGCTCTCCTTCCACCACACTATTTTTGATTGCCACGATACAAAAAGTCTCTTGCTGACGCTTCTTGTGGGTGATGCCCATTTTGAAAAAGCCTTCCCCATCCCTACTGACCACCTACAAGAGAAGAACACAAATCACCAGAGAGCAAACAGCTCCTGGGAAGAGAAGGGCTTGTTTTGCAGTGGGTACAGAAGTCCCGGGGCTCTGTGGTACCCAGGGGCCTCCAGCCAGAACTCATACCCAGGTAGCACAGAGGTAACTGCTGCAGCAGACCTCACACCTCACTTTCTCTGCAGCTATTAAAACTAAGTGAGACATTAATTTCTGCATTGTAAGTGCTCA
Organism: Ibycter americanus; assembly: GCA_035590275.1. Taxonomy (NCBI): domain Eukaryota; kingdom Metazoa; phylum Chordata; class Aves; order Falconiformes; family Falconidae; genus Ibycter; species Ibycter americanus. Next base: position 7,328,844 of record JAVJGI010000039.1, on the reverse strand, counting down.
ACCACTGAAACAGGACATTATGGAGGGGATGCAAATAGATATTTAGAGTCTAGAAAGATAAAAGCAAAGCAGTTCTGGAAAAGATGAGATTAAGAGTGTACAGAGAGAGGAAACAACTGGTTTAAGTACTACATTGGAGGGATCATTAGAGGTTGAAGAAGGTGGCACCCCCCCGAGCATAAGCACTTAAGAAGTGCGTTCAGAGCTGGGTGAGTTGCTCAGCCCAGCCAAACCAACAGAGCAGAGAAGAAACAAGCTGAACTGAAAGCAATAACCATTCTCTTTCTTCCTGCACCCAAAAGAGGTCGCAAGCCCCATCCCCTTCCCTGGCAGGTCACATTACTGAGCAAGCCTGGAAGAAAGCACCACAGACAGGCTGACTCATCCCCTGGAGCATCACTAACTGCAGCTGCTCTCCCTCAGCCAGTCCTCAGAGGGAGAAACCACATTTGGCCTCTCCTTCTGTGCCATCCAAGATACCTGGTGGCCCATTGCCAGCAGCAGCAGATAATTAGCCCTCAATTATCACCATTATCACTTTCACCTATACCACCTGCAAGCCCTTTGGCCATTTAGTAGAGCTGCAGCCTCTCCACACCTGGGCCAGGGAATGGGGAAATCTTTAACCCATTGCTACAAACCTCACTGGCTAAAGCCCTGCCCTGGCTGCAGTCCTGGGCACCTCAGCAGCCTGTTTCCAGCACCACACAGGGATGCTTGGGAGTGGGGACTGGTGGCTTCATCTTCTCCCTTGCAGGGGGCTTAATCATTTCCATAAACAACAGAAGCAGCACCAGAAGAATAAGTTGCAGTGACTCTTGCATACACCACCAGGCTAAAAAAAATAACAACACTGCACATACCTTTATAGTAGCCTCCTGGTTTCCAAGCAGGCCTTGAGAGCACCGCCAGACTCATCTCTGCTAGCAAGAGCTGAGAGAAACAGGGGAGCAGCAGGGGAGGGTGCCCCCCACCCCATGCCCTCTGCCTCCAGGACTTGGGTGACCCATACAAGAAGGTGCTCTTGCTCCTTTTGCAGCCTTTTTGCATGCAGAATGCAAGTGCTGTGGTGCACAGGGTAGAGTCAATACTTCATAGGTGTCACCCCAGGGTGCTTGTGGGTGTCAGATGAAGAACGGGCTCCCTGGTCATTTAGGGCTGAAAGCAGGGCACCTGGTGGGGAGGGCAGCTGCCACACATTATAGGGGAGCCTTTAAGACAGTGCTTCCCAGGGCAGGCTGCTTTCAGTAGGAGACATGCAAACTGGCTGCTGCACTGACAAAAAAAGCTCCCTCATCCCATAAATCAGCAGCATGAAAACCTTTCCATCCCACCACCCTTCCCACAGCTGCCCTCGCAGCCTGGCTGGCAGCACACTTCTGCGTCAGCTTTGGCTCCTGCCTTGGTCGCAGCAGCAGCTCTGGGATGCGCTGGCACCAGCCATGTGGAGAAATGCACCATGTCGAACCTGGCAACATGAAGAGTCCAACTTAAAGGACCCTTGAAACTCTCCTCATTTGTTTCCACGCAGCTCCTAGCAGCCCTCTGTGATGACTGTTAGCATGCAACTAAACTACCTTCTCAAAAGGTTACTGATAAAAATATATCTCCCCATTGTTAAAGGGGGTATTTAGTGCGTCTTGCCATGACCTTTACCTTGACAGGATTTAACACTGTCTCTGCTGAGGCTCTGAGCTTGCTCGAACCCAGAGGCAAAGGCGGCATCACCTTGGAGGGGAGCCAGCCCCCTGCTCCCCCCGTACCCTGGGTTCAGTGCCACACTGTGAATGCTTTGGCATACATTAAGCTTCCCCTTCAAACACACGGAGTTGCTCATTGAACGCACTCCCAACACAGGTGGGATTCCCCCCGGCGCTGCTCCAGGGCAGCTCTCATACCAGTGCACCCAGCCCTGGAGCCACAGTGCTGTGGGATCCACTGGTGTGGGTGCCAAGCACTCCTTAAAAATGAGTATTTGTCTCCATGATTTCCTGGGACGTTCAGCCCAGCTAGTGGACAATTTGCTGTTACACAAGAATTTCCCTTTCTGAAATCTCTCCCCCTCTCTGCACATGCGTGCCTCTGCCTGTGTATGTACACACGCTCATTAAACAAATGCTAGCTATCAATTTCACTGAGTGCTTATTCTGATAATAGCTATATTTATCATTTAGCATCTCTGGATACAGTTCAAGTTTAAAATCTATTATGGGTATTATGATATTTAATAACTGTGTTTTATTTTTAAATGCAATAAAAAATAAAGATAAGGAGATTTTTTTAAGCCCCCTCCTGGGCTCTGAATCCATCTCTGTCACTGACATGCTGGGTGACCTTGGAGAGGTCGCTTATCCTATCTGTGCTGGCGCTTCTGGATCATAAGATGGGAATAATCATACGATCTGCTGCCCGGGGGTGTTGTGAAGCCTCCTTCTTAATTAATGTTTATGGAGTGATTTCATCTCCCTAGACAGAAGGGGCAAGCTCTTGTTGGTGTTTCATTCGAGAGCATCTCGAGCAGAGCTGGACCCCTCTGACATGGTGCTGTGGCTACCCTGGCCGCACATTGCGGAGCCACAGCCGAGCGATACGGGATGCTCACCATCCCCTGGGTCACACTGGGAGAAGGGATGAGGTAGTGATGGGGCTCAGGATGGGGCAGGGCTGTGCTGCACACCCCCATGTTCTTTCCCAGCCCTTGCTTTCTCTCCCTGAATGTGAGAGCATCATCGCTAAATCACCTCTTACGCTGGCCAGAAAGTCCCCTGCGCCCGCCCAGGCGGAGTGTTTTATGGTGAAGCAGCAGCTGGGTGATGGGAATGGAGGCTGGGAGGAAGGATCAGGGCTGCAGTGATAAACAACGGCCTCTGATCAGCAGCCAGCACCCAGGAAGCGGCGGCCACAACATCCATCATCCCTGCGGGGCCATCATCCCAAGGACGGGGATGCAGTGGCTAACGTCACTGTTGCCATCGTGCCTCCTTGCCCGGGGGGACAATGGAGCCAGCCGGCGGCCGTGTGCCGGCAGGGTTCACCAGAAACCCACCCTGTGTCAAAATCACCTTTTGTGCTTACCCGGCAGTTTACCTCCCTCGAGCATCAGGCAAATGTATGTCTCCTCCACCAGCTCCGAGGCAGGAATTATTGCCATTAACAATATATAGCCCTGTCCTCCGGTGCTGGCAAGGGCTTGCAGCACCTAAACCCCCACAAACACCTCGGAGGCTGCCCGGTGCTTGGGCAGTGCCAGGCGCCTGCCCGCCGGTGGCAAGGAGAGCCCAGCCCCGGGGTGCCCATGGCACCAGTGGATGGTGATGCCCTGCGAGCTGCCCAGTGCCCACCCCAAACTGGGAAGACCCCCAAGCCCAGTTTCAGAGATGCCACAGGGTAATGAGCATTGCTCTCCCGCACAATTTATCCCGCTGCAGCTAATCAGCAGTTGGCATGGAGAGACAGAAAAGGAGGAGACAATGCAGGAGGAAGGGCTGGAGCGATCTTTTCCACCCGGCTGCCAGCCTCATCTCAGCGAGCCCTCCTGCATAGCGAAGAGCAGCTAGTGTCGCTTTGTCTGCCTTACTGGGGCAAGCAGCCACCGCGCTGTGGTAACTGCAGCCTCGGGGAGCGGGACATGCTGGGGGGGCTTGCTGGCCTCAGGAAGGAGCTGCAGGCTGTGCCCACCAGGCCTGCCCACCACCACCTTCTGCTAAGGCTCCCAACCTGGTCTCTGCCTCAGTGGCATCTCGCTGGGGAGGATGAGAGCCTCCTGCAAAGGCAATAGTGGTGCGGGATGTTCAGGAGGGAGGGATGCTCATGGCCATGCAGGTGAAGGGTGCAGGGCTCCAAAACAGTGCAATGGTACCGCTCGCAATCTACAAGGGGCACCGGGGCTGCCCGGGGGTCACCCCAAACCCCTCCCAGCATCCTCCACCTGCAGGAGCAGCATCGGGGCTGTCCTTTGGGCACCCTGCCCACTACTGTTTGGCACGCTGGCCCGTGGGGGGATGGATTGTGTGCCTTATGTTTTGAGCATGCAGCACAAGAGGAAAGCTGTTACCTCCCTCTGCTCCTGTGCCCCCACTGGACATTTAAACTTCAATACAGTAACAGCAGGCACTGTCTCTCGCTGCCTTGGCACAGCTGAGGTACCACATTGGAAACCAGGCATCTTCCATGAGGACACGAGGCAATGCCAGTTCCACCTGGGATGCAGAGTGCCCAGTACACGTTCAGTGAAAAGCAAGAGAACCACCCTCAGGAGAAGGGGCGACGTACAAGTTCATAAGTTGGTCACTGTTATTATTTTATTATTAATAATAATCCACTTCTTCCAGAGGCATCAGGCTTACTGCCCCCACTCCCTGCCCTCAGACTGCACAGTCCAGCGGCCTTACACCCTTCCACCACAGAGTGGACAAACAATTTGCATAACTTAATTAAATTTACAGTGATCTCCACCGAAGTCAGCCTGTAAGGGATGGTGTGTACACGGTCTTAAAGCAAATCACCGCTAGTGATGAAAGAGCCTATTTCAGTTAAGCAAATTATGAGGAGGCGGGTGATGTCCTCAGTATAATAATTCCATGTGAATTATTTATATGGAATCTGCAATTACACTGAGCAAAACAGTGCATAAAGCACACTTAATTATCCAACCACCTGTTAGGAGTGCCGGCACAGCCGATGGCAGCATCCCCCATGAATTACCCTGCTGCCGGCAGTGGAGCAGGGGAGCAGCATCCTGCGGGAAGAGCCATGGACCCTGCAGCAAGTGCCAGGGCTGGGAGCAGCGGGGGCTCGTGCTCTGGAGAGCCTCGACCTCAGGCAGCCCGCGCAGGGATTTTGCCAGCAGTCCAAGAAATGTTCCATTTCAGGTCAACCTCCACTGTTTCTTTTCACCCTGAGAAAGGTTCTGTTTAGTTTTTTAATGCGCTGGGGTTTTTTTTACCTACTGTCTAATAGACAGTTTTAAACAAGAAGGATTACCTGCTTGCATCAGTCCCTGGGGAATTTCACAGGGCAAACAAACTCACTGCAGCAGAGATCCAAGGCAGGAGTCAACCTGGTCCCCAAAGCAGGAAGAATCCCCTCTCCTCCTGCTCCCGGTTCCCCACTTCACACTCTGACAGAGGTTTTCTCAGCGATAACTTGACTTTTTTGGTTGAGTCACTGACCCAGAGCAGCATGTGCTTTCTGCCCATCAAAGGATGGACCAGTCCTGAATGTTTAATGGAAAAGAAATGAGTGCTTTTTCTTTAAAGATTTACCATGTATAAATGTATGAGAGTATTAAAGGCAACAATTAACTTTATTGGAAACTTTATATTCTCCAGCCTCATTAGAACTGCCAACAAGATCTATTATTAGTATTACTATGCAGATAATGTAATAAAAAGGGTATTTAAAGTAGATAGTTTTGCACTGAAATAAAATAGCGGTTCTTTCACATGCTTTCTGCCTCTTTCCCTTTTGCCCTACCTTGCATTGCATCGGGGGCCTGGGCTGCTGGGCTTGGCAGCGAGCACTCTGCATGGACGGCATCCCTCCTGCTCACAGGACAGGCTCAGATCTTGAAACTAGTCAGGTTTCTTTAAATGATCCCAAGTATTCATTAAAAGAGCAAGGACAGAACAAAGGACTGGCATGTCTTGCCAGAGATGACCCCAATAACCCAAACCCATGGTCCACGAGCTGCTGGAACTGGAATGACGTAGATTAAGAAAGCGTTCGGTGGTGTCTGCCTTTCTGCAGCAAGCCTGTGCACTTGTGAGGGGAAAAGACCAGTTTAATCAGCCTGTTTATTTAATGAACCCCCTGTCTTCTGTACGCAAAAGTGTCAATGGAAAAATTCCTCCTGCCCCACCGTGGCTTCAGAGCAGCAGCCAGACTCTGCCTTGCCCGGCTGCCTGGACGAATGCTATTCTGCCCAGGCAGCTTTGCAGCATTAAAAGGCAGAGAGAGGCAAGCTCGCCTCTCTTAATGATGCCTAATTTTTTCCTGCTTTGTAAGACACTTAACATTTCTCACCCATGATGTCTGCTCTCCTTGCAGGGCTTCCAATTTCAGTGTTGTCATCCCAAAGCTTCCTTTTCACCAAGTCCCTACAGAGCAACAGGTAGCAGCAGGAGAAAAGACAGCCTTTAAAGAATAAAGAAACAAAAGGTTTCCTTTTGTGACACAAATGTCAGGACTCCTTCTCCTCTCGCTGTGGTTGTGCTTTGAGCAATAATTTAAAAAACGAAGTCAAAACTCCAAGCAGAAGTCGGCTGAGATTCCAGCTCGCCCCCGGCCCGTAGCGGCACAGTGGGAAGGCGAGGGGATGCTGGCAGCTTCGCCTCCCCCGTGCCCCCAGGAGAACCCTGCGGGGAGCAGAGGGTGCCCAGCCGGGGACTCAAAGAGGTCGGCAGGCCTGGTTGGAAGCGAGAACACCGCTGCCGGATCCTGTAAGCCGCTGGCGAACAGTGATATTTCAGCTGGCGTCAGTCCCTGAGGTGCCGCTGCATGGAGTGAGCGGTGTTCGGGGACCCAGGACATGGACTCTATCATCATAAAAAAGAATCTGTTTAATTTGTGGGTTTAAATTTTAAATAAGTGTTGGAGCAGATCTGCTTTCAGCTCTCAACCGAGTGCTCAGCTGCACTATTCACATTCTGCTTCTGCAAGAGTCCCCCGGGGGGATTCAAATGCCATTTAAATGAGCTCATTTCTCCTTCCTTGCTCAGTATTTCTCCAGTGCTGGGCAGGGGCAGGACAGCTCTGCCTCGGGCCCCAGCTTCCACTCATCCCTGCGATGCCCACGGGATGCGCAGAGCATCATTCATCCCTGCGGGACCGAGCCCTGGGTGCACCCTGGGGTCCCAGGACAGCAAAATGCCGGGCAGCAGGTTCTGCTCCAGCAGAGCATTTCAGTTCAGAGGGTCTCTCTCTGCCCCCTTGCTCAGACCTGAGGCTGGATGCGGTGGTGGTTGCTGTCCCCGGCGTGGCTGCTCCTCCGTGCTTTCCCCAGAGCAGCTCCAGCTCCAGCTCCCTGCCTCCCGTGCCTGGGCACTTTCCATCACGTTTATTACACCCTGCAGTCTAATTAACAGAGAGGAGTCAAAGGACCCGAAAGCAATGATTGTAATAAATAATCGCTTGGTGACCGCGGAGTTAATATTCCACCAGGGTCTCCTCCTGGCCTCCAGAAGAGATGGCAGAGAGAGAAGGGAAGAGAAATGAAGCCTTGCAGCGTGACATGTGGAGGACTGCCTGGAGAAGAGCAGCCCTCCTCCAAAGGCTTCCTGCCCTTTCCTGCTTCACCTCCTCCCCAAAAACTTTAGAGCAACGGCAACAACTTTTTCAGTAGCCTTTCGACATGGTGTTGGATGAGGATTTAGGTACGCTCTGTGAAATGCTGTAAAAATCGACATGTGTCAACTGATCTCTGCCGAAGGAATCGTCCCAGAGGGAACAGGACCACCACATCTTGGACCGCCACAGCTCTCCTCTTCTCATGCCAGCCTGGAGCTCCCACACACCAGGGTCCTGATCCCACGCCCGTGGAAACATCCACAGCTCAGAGAAGTACAGAGGCATTGGGATCACTGCCCTGCTGAGGAAACACAGACCACAAGGTCTGCCTCCTCCTCCTCCTCCAAGGGAGGGTGGCAGGGGATGCTCTGGGTGCTTCACTGCCTCCCTGCGCATCCTGCTTTACAGCAGCACTCCGGCTGGTTTCCCCCGTGCCACCGCGGTGCCGGCAGCACCCTGTGCTCCCCACGAGGTTCGGAGGCTGCGGTGGGATGCTGCGTGCAGCCCCATGCAATTATCTGTAGAGAGCATGGCTGTGCTAGTAATTTGTTAGCTCCACACATATCTCTACTAATTATAAATCTCAGCTGAGATTTGCATTTTTATGAAATGCTTGTGCTAGAAATCTTTATAAAAAACCCGTACATATTAATTCAATCTAATCTCGGTCATTTCAGGTTCCATAAGAAAGCGTTTTCATAAAGCTACAAAGCTAACATCTATAACTTTTCAGTTTCACCAGAGAGCATACCTCTGCGTTAAGTTGTACATTTATCTTCCAAGACGGCACTAATAATGAGAGCTAACGAAGCGAGAGCCCTCCGTAGCCCAATGCTGGATGCAGCGGGCCAACCTGCGCCGTGGGGGTGCTTGGCCATGGCTGTGCCCACCAAGCTTTGAAGAGGGGAAGGTCAGGGGAACTATTTCTAATGTTGTTTGAGATACTGAGGTGTGAGATGGAGGCAGGAGAGCACACTGATGCTCAGGAGCTGCCCCAGCCCAGGCTCCCAGCAGCAGCCGCTGCTCCTTCCCCGGGCAGGGCATCTCCGTCAGCATCACTCGCCTGCGCGAGTCACCTCCTGTGCTTTGCTCTTCGGCTATCTTCTGCTTAATCCACAGCAGTGCCCCAGAGAAGATGAAGAAACACGGTGCGTGAGGCCCTGGCATCTTGTGCAAATGACTTTCTTCCCTCTGGTGGGGACTCCTTTAAGTGGGCCTTTCCCAGCCGAGGCTCAAAGCCAGTAATTTCATCAGCAATTTGTATCTCATTCGAAATGCCTTTGTCTGGAGTCAGGGGAAAAAAAGATTAACTTTTCTTCCCTGAAATATGGCTGTCGGATGCGAGGGAATAGAGAAGGCAAATAAGCAAAGCAAAGTTAAGCTTTCTGTATAGAGCTGTAGGCTTAACGGTGCAGATTACAACAGCAGGTGATGAGCGGCTCTAGCCTCTGCTGTGTAGGCTGCGAAAAATCCTGTTAAACCGCAAAGGCAGTTTAGCTACAGCTCCCCGTTTCAGAAATGATTGAGCTGAAATCCCAGGGACTGCCAGCCCCCAGGAAGCACGAGCGATCTTGCTGAAGGCCAGGCAGTCCCAGGAGGGCTGAGTCACGTCGAGGGATGCATGTGGGCTTGGAGCCCATCCACTTCTACCAGCACCAGCAAGGACCTGCTCCCGCACCTCACACCTTTTCGGTGGTGATTAATGAAGAGCAAATCCATCAGGATGAAAGCACGATGGGAAACAGCAAGCTATGGAATGAGGCAGGTGAGCAACCAAAATGTGGGAGGAGAAGAGTGTCTTGGGGCAAGCTCAAGGAAAAGTCAAGAGCTTTATTGCCTTAAATAATTTATTAAGTGCCCACCTTCAAAGATGTTGGGGCCGAGTACAAAAACAAAACCAGAGAGATATCACAAATGGGGGCAGAGGGAGCGAGGAGGCAGCAGGCAGAGAGGCGCAGTGCTGGGAGAGCCATCGCTGGGAGCCCTCCTTCGTTCACATCCAGCTTCCTCAGCATCTACCCAATCTGCCAGCAAAGGCAACAGATGCTGGTGAAGTTTCTGGCTGTTAGCTGCTAATAAGAAACTAATTAGCTAATTAGCTAATATTTTTGATCCTTTGGACTGGATTCTGTGGGTGTCTGCAGATCCAGACTGATTCCAGCCCACCTGGGTCTGGCTGATGGCAGTGCCGCGACCTCCATCGACTTTGGGGGAGGGAGACTGCCTTTGCTCCATCCCGCAGGCAAACCCCTTGGTGGGATGTGGCTCTGTGTCAGCGGCACGGCTGCTGCAGCCTGCTTTGATCCCGGGGGTTGGCACCCAGGACACAGGCCTGGGGGGCAGGTGGTCTTGGCAGGGCACCCACCACCCTGGCCATGCGATGGCTGCCAGGGTGCCAGCCGATGCCATCTGACCAGGAAACGCTTGCCATCATCCCCTCGGACTCATTTTCTCCTTTCTGTGAAGTGGTGGGCTGCAATGCTGCGAGACCCCTGCCCACCCAGGGGAGCTGGGAGACGTTCTTCTTGCAAACACGAACATCTTGCTTGCAGACGCCTGCTGCTGCTTCGCGAGGGCTCACATTCCAAGTCTCCTGGTACCACACGAAAGGCAAAACATTCCCAGGCTAGGTGGCACATCCCTGGAGGCTGGCCCGGCCTTGGTTTAAGGTCGCTGGCCCCTTTATTGCAGAAGCAAGACAAACATTTACTTTTTCCTGAAGAAAAACATGCTGCAGGTCCCCGTTGACTGCAATGCACGAAGCCAGGAGTGAATGCCGGGGCTTCCTGACGCCGCTGCTGCCCGGCTCCCGTCCGGAGGAGCAGCCCCACGCTGGCAGGGGACCTGGCAGCTGCCGCGGCCGGGGGCAGCCTGCAGCCCATAAGGCTCCAGATGCACGGGATTGCCGGATGAGCTCTAGAAAAGCAGCCAAAGTTTTCCAGCTTATCCAAAGCGAATCTCCGGTCCCCACGAGGTTTGTCCTTCACTAGGAATTAGAGACAAGTTTCTAGTGCTTTCCTCCGCCATCTGCCCCGGCTTTAGTTGAAATGCAACATTTTACTCCGGCAATCAGTAGGTAATCTTGTCAGCATTACTTAGAGAACCTGGGTCTGTCCTGCCCATCTGATGCTCTGTGCAGCAGAGGGAAAATCACGGCTCCCTCTTGAAAGGAGGGGAGAAATTAAGGTTGACTGGCACAGGAAAACAAGCAATCCAGAGATGACAATGTGCCACAGGAGCTTAAAATAAGCATCAACTAATTCAAACAAAAACAAATCTGCATTGAAAACAGACTCTTTCCCAGACCACATCCCCACTTTAAAGTGCCTTTGAATTCTCCCCTGCACATTTAGAACATGCTCCCCCTTCACAGCCTCTCGCTTGCTTTGTTTTGCTGTTTGGTAGCAGGCAAATGAGGGCTGAAGTTTGAAATGATGTTTTCTTATTAGCACACATGCAAATACTAATAAATAGCTCTGCATGCTGCGCTGGCTCCCGGCGCTTTGTGCTCTGCCCCAGCAGCACTCCTGCAGGCAGGTGGGCAGGCGAGCAGGGAAAGGGCAAACGGGCATTAAAAAAAACACGTTACCATGTGGGGTTTTTTTTTTTGTAACGGCAAAAAGCCCAGTTTTGCTCTTCAAGGGGTATGACCCGGGCTGTGAGCTTCAGCAGCTTCAGCTCCAGCTCTGCCCCGTCCCACCTGTCCAGAGGTGAGGGGCTGCTGGTAGCCCTTGGGAAAGCGGCTTCCAGCAGCAAAATAAAAAAATGCAGAAAATCAGAAGGTCATCTTCAGGTGGCAGCTGACATACTTGAAAACCACCACGCCTCATCTGCAAAGGGATATATTGGAGCTTACTTGCAGTTCAGTCCTCAAGGACTGCAGCTTATGAGCTGGAGTCACCATTTGCCAGGCTCTGCAGGGAGCTGAGATGGGCACAAGCCGCCTGGTTCCCGGAGCCGCAGCTTGAGGGAGGGACCAGATTTCAGGGCGTGCGAAGGGGCTGGCACCAGAGCCACCCAGCACTGCGAGCATCCTCGCTGCGGCCCCACGTGCCGCCACGTGTGCGTGTTGCAGCTGACCTGCTCCTCTTCGCTCTCTGCACAAAGTGACTGATTTTGCTAACAAAAAGGAAATCAGGAGAAAGGAAGGAAAAAAGCTCCCCACCAGCTCCTCTAGACACCACTGAGAACTCCTCTGTGTGCCATGCGGGAGCCAGCATCGATAATTAATAAATCTTGCAGAAGGGAGTGGAAGAGGCTGTCGGATGCGCAAGCGCTGCTGGAATCGATGAGGGTGGAGGCTGAACTGCTGCTTCTGACAAACGTATGGCCCTTTACGTGACGCTCTCCTGCGGTGCGATGGGTGAGACTCACGAGTCAGCCCTAGGTACTCAGGTGCATCCCAACACGAGTGCCTGAGCTGCCCCATCCCCAGGGATGGGGGTACGGGGGTACGGGGGCACGCAGCAGCAGGCGAGGTGGCAGAGATGTTTCCAGCCAAAGCTCAGCGCTGTGCCAGGTGCCTGGGCACAGAGGCAGCCGCAGCACCAGGGGTACGGGGCAGGCAGGCAGGCATTGAAGAGTGGCTGAGGGCTTCTCCTTGCTAGCTGCTGGTTTTGGGGCAGATTATGAATTGTTTGATATGGAATTTCAAATGATCGCTTAAGTAGCTAATTAGCTCATAGCAACTTCGAGCAACCTGGGTGTAGTGTGTATTTAAGTGTTTAATGCCTTTTTTTCCCTCTCTCTTCCTTTCTAATTGGCATTTAATTAAAAGAATAAATAAAAAAAGAAAAGCAGCTTTGCCTGGGCTGCTTGGGTTTAAATATTAAACAGTTTGCTTCTCCTCGAGAAGTGCTGCAGCTTGGGCTCCCACAGCAGAGGCGAGGCAGCGGGGGACGGGGACAGGTCATGGCCGGGTGCAGTTGCAGAAGGCACCACTGGTTCACCATGCAGGGACCCTGTGGAAGGAGGGAACTTGCTGGCGCCATTGCTGCAACACAGCCTACGGCACATAGCAGAGCTGCCTTCTGCCAGGGCGTTGCTTCCACTGGGAGGAAGAGCGGGACCCCCCATGCCAACACTCTGCAGCTCCTGCCACTGACCGGTCGGGGACGATGCCTTCCTCTCACCTTGTATCCTCCTTCTCAGCACATTCTCCAGCAGAGATCAGGACTTGGCAAGGCTCCCCTTGGCTTTCCCCTGCGAAAGCAGCCTCCGTGCCTCTGGGGAGCCTGAGAGGGGATGCTGGGGAAGGAAACGTCCATTAGCGAAGCGCTCGATAACTGCTGCTTTCTGATTGATTGTGTTCCCTAATGTCTGAAAATCGCCTACCGCTCTGGCTTCCTCTCTTGGCGAGGGCGGAGGTGCTGGCTGGCCGGCCAGATGAAGTTGTAACAGCATCGGGAGGGCTCTGATGTCTCTACCGCTGCTCCGACAAGGACGAGGCAGTGCAGAGGAGCTCCAGAACAAAGTGGTGGTTTCGAAGCCCTTCTCTCCAGAGGTATAATTACAAAAGGAGGAGCATGGGACCCCACCTGCCGCATCCCCCAGGAGAGGTCCAGGCTGTGTCTGGGGCTGTTCCAGTTCCCCAGCATCTCCCTCCCGGTGGATAAGACCACATCCCCCATCCTTGGGCTGACCAGGCAGCCCCTCTTGAAACATTGATGTATGAGGAGATTAAAAATCCCTGCTGTATTTGCCACTGTGGATGACCAACTGCTCTGAAAAGTTGATATCCAGAAGTTTACTTTCCCCAGCTTCGTTAGCATTTGGGTGGATTTGATGCAAAACATCGCAAAAGTGCATGCCTGTGAATACCAAGCGCGTTAATGGGTTAAAGTAAATCTAAAGTAACATTTGAAAGCTGGAAGATGAAAGCAGATCACAGGGCAAAGATCAAACAATCTAGAACCACTTCTAAGCCTTTTAGTGCTGCGGATTATTAGCATTTGAAAGTGAAGAGCATTAGTGAAAGAAGAGGATGGGGGGCACAGGAAGGAATTTCTGTTGTGCAGATAAAAAGTGAAGTAAGTGACAGTGGAAGAGGAAGAATGCAAATTATCCGGCTTATTAAGCACCACACAGAAGGGCTGTGTACATGCAAGCGCGTGCACGTCAACAGGGAACCACCAGCTTATTTTTAGGTGGCGGGCACACGTCTCGGGCTGGTCTCTGCTGGGATGCTTGCTGGGAGCCTTCCGAGCGTGCCCTTCTACATCAGCACAGGGAGGAAAACATTGAAAGGAGCAACAGCAGGGCTGGGACAGCTGGTACCAACTGCTTGGAGTTGCCTGGCATAGAGGCAGGTGTTTGAAGAAAATATTTAACTGTAAAATTAACTAATGCATTTTATTTACTGTGCAAAGCTCTGGGAGGAGTCTCCCATTTATATCCCCATGCAAAACCAGTGTGGTGTTCAGCAAACCCAGGATGGGCAGCAGCAGGGAAAGTGCAGCAGCCCCTGATGTGGTGGGGGAGAAGGGAGCCCAGCAAAGCCAGGGAGAAAACAAACAGCTGGGAGTCAGTGGCTACACTAAGGCAACATCAATGTCTGCTAACAAAGGTGTTCAGTATCAGGATATAGATATTTACAGCCTTTCACCTGCAGCAAGAGCTTCCCCAGTTAGCCAGTTACCCCCCACCCAGAGCCACAACCAGGGTGGGAAGTGTGTCGGGGCTGGGGACACCCGGCATTGAGCCAGCTGCAGTCCTGGGGGGAGAGGACCCCTGGAGGGATGTGTCTCTTCAAAAGTGCTGTGTCCCGTAAAACAGGGGCCTTGGGAAAAGTCCACAGCTGGCTGTCATTCAGCTCTTGCCTCGCCCACCTCCAGGAGCTGCTGCCCAGGGCAGGAGGGATGCCGCGGTGGGATGCTCACAGAGATGCTTTTGCGCACCCACAGGTTCTGGCAATGCTTCCCAGCACCCACAGCACCTGGGCATTCTGCACCCCTGTGTCCACATGCCAAATTTTGGGTGCAGAACCACCATCTCCCTAGTGATAACCCACAACAACCGAGATGTGCATCACAAGGAATGCTTATGACACTGGCAATTAGCAAAGACAACTCGTTTTGTCCTCACAGCCTGAACCAGCCCGCTTCAGAGTCAGTAACAAAAGACCTTTTATGCCCCCGTCTCTTTACGCAGCACAATTGCCTTTTAACCTTCTTCAGTTAAATGCAGTACAACTCCACAGTGGAAGAAAGCTCAAGTTAGTTCATGCTGGTTTAACTTACACCAGCCAGCATATATTCCACTGAAATATTTGCACTTCCATCTGTGGGTGGCCGTGCAGTGCCTGCACTCACCCCGGCAGCTCAGCACGTGCAGGGAGCCCAGGAAGGGAGCAGGGCACAGGGAGACAGGAGCTCCCCCTGCCCAGGCACTTGGAAGGGGTGACTGGGATGTGGAGGCTCCCAGCCTTCCCCACAGCAGGTTTATCTCCGCACTCCAGGTGCTGGCACAACCACGGCCAGGAGGAAGAAGCAGCTGTGAGGCAAGGGCCCTTGTCTCCTGCCCTGACTTACAGCTTCTTGGCATGCAACCTGTAGTGTCTTTGTTCCCCTTCTGCTAATTTACACGTATCAGTAATTGCATGCAATTAGGCCTAACGGAGTGCATGGGTATCTAGCTCGCATCGCTTCCCAACGTGGCTTTTTTTCTCCGTTTAAAGGTTGCCAAAATCTCCCTTAATGTAAGCATTGTGGGAGTCTGTTATTTAATGTTTGCAAAAGCTTCGTGTGATATCGTCCTATGTGTATTCATTTTGTTACCTGGGTACCAGGATGAAAGCCGCCACAGTGAATAAGCTATCAGCCGATTCCAAAAGCAAAGGTATTCAGCTCCCCTGGGTGGAGCCTGGCCCGGGGAAGAGGGCAGCACAGCCTGCCCTTCAGCATCCGCATCCCCAAGGCAGCGCCCGGGCAGGGGACACTAAGGGTACCAGAAACGCCGGCACCTCCGCTTGTCTCGGGCGCTCATCTGTGCGGCTGCGATTTCAAGTGGCGAATTACAAGAGAGGAGAGAGGGAGAAAGCGAATGCCATATCTATTATATGCAGCCTTGGCTGTAATAAACAGTGAAGCTGACTGTTCCCAGAGGGACTTGCTAATATAGGAGATTGATTCACTGCAGTGTAACCCCCCAAGGGCTTTACATACAAGTCTGACTAAACTTCCTATAAAATCAATCCAGCCTTTTCACCACTTTTGACAGGGTGTTCTAATATTAATCTACTCCCCTTGTCAGTCAGCTCCACTAACAAAGGCTCTAATGATCTTTAACCAGGCACAAGAAACACTACACAGGTAGGTGGAGGATTCCTGGATCCCTGAGGAAGAAAAAAATTCCATCCTTTGCATAGGTGAAGGAATTGCATTGCTGCCTAAAACAATAATATTGCAATTATTATTAATTATAGTGGCAATGAAGATGCAAACAGCTTGCAAGGCAAGGCTGGGCCCCGGCAATGAATGTGTTTTGCCCCTCGCCTGCCCCAGGAAGGCACATGCAAAGCAAGGACTTGCCTCGGTAAGATGCCGGGGAGGGAAAGGCGCGGGGCAGGACGGTACCCAGAGCCATGAAAGTGCCTGGGAGGCAAGGCAGCCTGATGAGCACACTCTTCTCTGTCCAGGCTGCACTTAGCCTCGGGCGCCTGGAGGAAACTGAGTCGTGTTGGAAAAAATGTAAAGCACCTGGCCGCTCTGATCAAGCCCAGCACAGACTTTTCCCTTTCTCCTGCAAAAGGTTTCCACATCTCTGCCTCTGACTCACAGCAAATTCATCCTGCCTGACAGTTAGACAGACAGGAGCCCACCTCACTTCCTTCACGCTGTAATTAGGCAAGTCCGTAGGTGCGTGGGGCAGGCTGCGAACACCCGAGAGGATGGAGACGTTCCTGCTCCTGCTGTGAGCGGGGCTGAGCACACCTCCAATCCTCTACCAGAGCCACTGGCTCACATCAGCTGACACAAGCCTCGGGACCCGGCCCTGAACGCACCCTTCCATCGCCTCTGTGCACGCCTTTGGGTACCACTGGTTTTCTGCCCCCTGAATTGATTCTTCCTGCCCGCCTTGGTGAGGTGCGAACCCCATGGGGAAGATGCTGGCAGACCTCAGTTGGAGGTGTCAGATGGGCTCGTTTTGGTGCTAGATATGTCTTAAAGACAAATTAGAGACTGTGGTTGGATTATTTTTTTTAAGCAGAAAGAGGTGTTTTCTCACGTGCTTGCTCTTCCCTCATGCAGTCGCAGGCAGCGGTGCTGCATGGCAGGGCCCTGCATGCCCCCCAGCACCCACAGAGCATCCCTAGGCTTAAACAAAAGCATCGCTTTGGACATGGGCCAAAGCTGCACAGATTTCAGCCCCAGTCAGTACTCATTTGTTGGCTTTGGAAGCAGCGGTTCTCCGAGAGAGGAGCCACGTGCGGCGGCGTGCTCAGGCGCTGCAGTAACTATGCATTTTTTATTGAGCAAGCAAACTAATGGGCATGTACAATGCGTGCAACTTGTCAGCGCACTCGCCACTGCCACCTCCAATGACGAGGCGGCTGCCTGGGGCTGGAGTAAATTACTCATCCTCTCCCACCCCGCTTCGTGTTTTTGCTAATATTTTGATGACTGTGCTACTGCAAGGGCTTGGCTGCTGAGTGCCTCTGGCTCTGCTGACTCAGCCCCAATGCTGGGGACATCAGGAGGCATCAGAGGTGTCTGCTGCTTCCCCACACGCTCCGGCGACACGGATATTTGGCCTCGCAGGCCTTGTTCCACCGGCTGGTCCCTGGGACAGAAGGCAGGGAAGCCAGCTCGCCGTGGCAGTCTTGCCATCTAAAAGCCATCTGCGAAGCTCGGGAGGGACGGGCTGCTCGGAGCCTGGTTCCTGCGAGCATCCTCCCTCACTCAGCCTGATGAAGTGTTTCGAACAGGCACCAGCAGCCCTTGGCTTTGTGCCTCAAGCCCTATTGCTCCCATTACAGCATCGGGCAGGGTTAGGGCGGATTTTTCCAGCAGCATAAGCCAGCAGAGCACTGCTGAGCTCTGTGGGGCTGAACAAGCACGCCTTGGCTTTGCTTCATTTGAACAAAGCAGATTTTTAAAGAGAGACGCTGGAAATCAGAGGAAGGAACTCAAAAGGGGTCATCATCTGAATTGATCTAGTGGTTAACAAGTCCCCCAAAATCTGCAGAATCCCTTCACTGGACTTAATTATGTGGCAAATGGAATCACAAATATTTACTCAACATTAATGCCATGCAGGCATCATCAGGAAATCCCAGGGACGTTGCCTAAAGATCACCTTAATGCCTTTCACCGGAAAAGAAGGTCCTGAGCGGGTATTACACTAGCCAGAATGTTATAAACAACTCTAATGATTTGCTTTGCTTCCCCCCTTGACAGAACTCTTAATTATGTATCTTGCAAACGCGCTTGGAAAATGGATTAGCCGCACCAGCTGCTCGCTACCGTGGCAGAGCCTTTCTGAAGCGTTTGTAGTGGCTCCAAAGTGTGATCCCCCTTCCCTGCTCTGGCAGCAAAGGCATGAGATGGGGAGGGACCCGCTCTGGGTCGGCGGGGAGATTAGCTGGGCTTTGTAGCCCAGACAATTTGCTGGAACTGGTCACAGCTGCCGCCGCTCACAAGTTGGGAGTCGGGATGATTTGCACGAGGCTGGTTCGCTTTGTTGCATGCCTTGCTTTGCAGCAGGATGGCAGGAGAGAATACAGGAGAATTGCAAAACCAAACAAACACACATTAAAGGGGGTTTTCTCACCAGCCTGGCAGGACAAGCATCTGCTCCTGCAAACCCCGGGCGGCTCAGGCCACCTGTAGGAGAGAGCATCCCTCTCTGCACAGCACAGCCCCTTCCGAGTCCTGGCTTTGCAGGAGGCTGGCAAGCCCCAGCCAGCACCGGCAATCCAAGAGGATAATTTATCACTTGCCATTAGAGAAGCCAACTTTTTTGTCCTGTGTTTATTCAGTGCTTGGCATAACAGCATCCTTGCACAACACACTTGCTGATGGGGACGCCAGAGGAGCAAGGAGTCCCGGGCAGGAGAGGTGCCATGCACTCATCCCTGTGAGCATGCCATGGCAAGCCCAGTGCCCCAGGATGTCGGACACGCACCTCCCAGCATCCCTCGCTGCCACGGCTCCTCTCCCACGTTCACCTCCGATGCAGACGCAGAGTCATCCTTCCAATAAGCTCCCGAGGACACCCATTAATAAAACGCTACTTATTTCTCCGTGCTCTGAAATCGCTAGGTGGGCAGTGCACCGTAATGGAACTTTTACCTCAAGTAGCAATGACTTTGACCGTGCAAAATTACACTCTATTCTGGCCAAATTAACTAGGTAATGCCTTGCATTAGTGTAAAATCCTCCATCAAGCCATGAAGGCTGCCGTTAAAACCACTCAAGGCCAAAAAACTGTGGTGGCGGGGGGAAAGAGGTCTGCTCAGTTAGCAGTCCAAGAGGCTGATTTTCCACCGCCTTGCACCTTGTGCCTGCCTGCACACGTGGGCAAAGCCAGGGTGACAACGCAAATGTCCTTGCTCAGGGGCAGCTGGCACTGCTGGACCTGCCCAGCCTAGGGGGAGCAGCCCCCCTTCCCAGCCCCACTGCAGACTCACTCCTCCGTGGCTGTGCCCACCGCTCCCACTGACGAGGATCCACCTGCACATGCAAACAGGCTTCACAGGAGCAGGATGGCACACCAGCCCCCTCAGTTAATGTTAACTGGGCACCAGCTGAGGGGTGCAGGGTTCAGCCCCACTGCCACACAGGAGGTGTTTTCGGTGGTCATGGTACCCAGGCTGCCACCCCTGCGGCACTTCCCATTCCCGGCACTGCGTGCCACCTCCTGCCTCCCCCCATTTTCGCCTCCTAATCTGGCAGACGGATACCTGGAGCTGGCTGTTCCTGGGTGATCCGGGAAGCCTCAGCAGCTCGAGCAGAAGATAGCTGGAAGAAACTAAAGCACCTCGGATGGATGGATGCGCAGACATCAAATGCGGCTTAATTAGGAGAACGCAACTTTCTGATTAACGCTCCCCATCCGTGTGACACCGGCAAAGGGAAAGGGAAGAAGCTGACAAAGAGTTTATTTGTTTTGCAATTACGAATGAAATAAAAAATTACTTGGTCTAATTAGACCTCTTTTAGTAAGAGAACCATGCAAAATAAACTCCATTTCATTACCAATGCCAGCACAAGTCTCTCTTGCACTTTATATGTTTAAGTGAAAATGTGGAAGGTCAATTTGCTATGTAAATTTTTGCAAATTTGGCTAAACTAAAACGATTACCCTAACATGTATGCAAATTAGCTTAATTGATAATGACTTCTCTCGGCAACTTTAAAGAAGGGGGGGGGGAATTATTCCAATTGTGACTATACTCTAAAGCGTTTCTTTGCCCAATAAAGAAATTATATCTTGACAAATTAAAGAGAATATAATGAAATCAGATTAATTAATGCTAAGACCAATTAGCACATGCAAAAAGAGGGGGAGAGATTTACAGAAGCAAAATTCACTAGCAAAGGCTACGGGAATTCATCATCTTTCATAAAGATATTTAAATACCTTAATTTTCTTTGGGCTAACGAGGAGTTCTTTGCCAATACAACGGCTTTGCTTTGTAAATAGAGAGTTTGGCCAGCCGGTGGGAGAAGAAAAAGATCTGGAGGCAATGGTATTGAGGGTGAGCCCCTCAGTCTTTGTGGTGTTGCAGCTGCACCCAGGGGCCCAGGTGCGGGCACTGTCTTTGGGTTGATGCCCTCCCTCCCCGGCCCTCTGCTCGACAGCCAGCACAGTGCAGGCAGCGTGGTGCAGGCAGTGCAGTGCAGGCAGCGTGGTGCAGGCAGCGAGGTGCAGGCAGTGTGGTGCAGCCAGCACGGTGCAGACAGTGCAGTGCAGGCAGCGCGGTGCAGCCAGCACGACGCAGGCAGTGCAGTGCAGGCAGCGCAGTACAGGCAGCATAGTGCAGGCAGCAGGCCAGCTGCACCAGACCACAGAGAGCCTTTTCCTGGCACCAGCCCAGCGCGGACTGAAATGCCTGACCCCAGCACATCTCTGCTTGGCTGCCCATGGTGTGTGGGGAACATTAATTACACTGAAACGGGAAGCGGCAACTCAAAACTCGCCCCGCTACCACTATAAAACTCACATGAAGTAATAAAAATAATTACCAGCAACACCGTATGTAATATCCTTCTGTGTCATCTCTCTCCTGTTGGTAATAAAGCTACCTAACAAATTAACTGTAAGGGAGGGCCTGTTTATTTACCTTGTAATTAGACCGTGCTGGAAAATGCTTCCTATGAAATGTGGAATGGAAGGGAGCTGCACGGAGCACCGGCGTGCAGCAGGGTCCCCGCGCAAGTGCCAGCAAAGCTCTGCAGAACTGAAGGTGGCTGGGAAGCAGCACCTGGGGAGCCCCGCGGGACCCCCGCACTGGGCTGCGTTCCCCAGCCCAGCACCAGCCCAGCCGGCCACCACCCTCATCCCCCCTTGGGCACACACGGTGCCTGGCTCACACCCCCGAGGTTAACGCTGTGCTGCCAAGCGGCAAAACTCATCTGTTCTAGAAATCGCTCAGACACCTCTTTCTGATGTACGTTAGGCTACAGCGTTTATAAAAGTAAATCAATTGTACTCTTAAACAGCCCTCATTAGCCTTGAGTCCCGCTCATACCCTGCCATGAGCAAGCGCTTGGTGCGCCCCGATGCTGGTGCTGCCGAGGGACCGAGCAGGGGGTGCTGGCTCGGCACTGGCACCCAGCTACATACACCGGCGTGCGGAGCCTTCCCTCTCGGCTGGTGCACTCACCCCACCCTTTAGACCCTGGCAGAGCTGGGGGCTGAGCAAGGAAGCCTTTTGCTCCATCTATTCACTGCGGTCAGTTCTGTACCATGTGTCCCGGCTGGTTGGTACCTTTAGAGCATCTCCTTGGCATCATGCCTGAGCTAGGATAGGAAAGGAGCAAGCACACTCATCAGATAAACACCCTGAAGAGGGTCTGTCTCTCCACCCTTCCATTTTTTTGCCACCCTCTTTTCTTTCTTTTTCCTGAGGGTATTTCATCATCTACAAAAACAAGCAACAAGAAGAGAAAAGCTGCGCATTTAGATCATCAGCAGAAATCTCTCCTCACTCCATTTTCCTGGGAAATTTGTTAAACTGTAAAACATTAAAGGAAGGACAGGGCGGTGGGGGGAAGATGTGGTTTTTTGCCTTTGTCTCTCATTTGTTAATTGTGCTCATCAGCGAAAATCATTTGTGGCAGAGATGGGGGAGTGAAAAAACCCAAGGAAGGAGCTGATCATATGCAGGGGAAACAACTCAGATGTGAAAACACTTCAGACTGGGAGATTGCACTATTTATTCACACAAGTGTCCTGCTGTGCTTCAGAAATGCAGTGATTAAATGAGCTGCTGCAAAGGTGTTTGCTATTAAGAAATCCCGTCTCTGGCTATTCTCTCCTATGCAATGAGGATGGAGCCCGGCAGAAGTTCTGACTCGGTGCCTTATTAAAGATTTAGAGGCTCTTCCCTCCCGCTCCCAGCTCCAAAGTGCTTTTTGAATCTGTTCCAGAATTAAACACAGACAAGCCGAGCGGGGGCTTGTTCAACGCAGATGCTGAGCGAGAGCTAAGAAGAACTTAGAAAGGCATTTGTATTAACAGATGTTCCTCCTCTCTGCCTCGGATCAGCGGTGAGCAGGGCTGGTGACACAGAGCCTGGCAAGAGCAGCAGAAGGGCGCGGGGGCAGCCGGAGGGCTGCTGGCCCCTGCCCAAACCCCGCACAGTGCCTGCAGAGGGGACCGGGGGCTGAGGAGCCCCGTGGGTTGCCCCAAATATCCCCCATGTGCTGCTGAGCCTGGCACAAGGCTGTGCATCCCCACTGATGGCTCACCTGGACAGGGAGCGACAGCAAAGCCCTGCACGCCTTACAGAAACTGAAAACACCCGCTGAGAGCAAAGTCCCACCGGCAAAGCCTTGGAGAAGGACAGACATCCTCTGCCCAAGTCAGTGTCCACGCACCGCACAGCCCAGCCCAGCCCAGTCCCTAAGACCTGCCGGGATGCAGTGCTGGGGACCCATGGGACCATCCCACCATCCCAGGCTGTGCCACTGAGCCTCCTGGCTAGATGACCTCTGTCCATCTCGCCATGCAATCAGAAACACCCCCCACGGCAGGCAGGCTCAGCCTCCAGCACCCGTGCCCACCTGGTGCTGCAGAGCGTCCTGGCCCCAGCTCTGCCACCCACACCCGGTACTGGCTGAGCAGATCACCAAACCCCCCTCGGCATCAGGAATCCAAACAAAGACTACGGATGATGAGAAGTCCCTGCCGTGCCCCCGACCATTGGCGATTTTGAACCCACGCCACGCAGCACATCTGCTCTGGCTGCTTGGCTGGAGCAAAGCATTGCCCCTTTCAAGTTGCTGGAGCACCGCTATTACTCCGAGGCTAAGCAGCGCTAATGGAGAACGCCTTCCAAGTTTCATTTTCCTCTGTAATGGAAAATGCAAGAGCGAGATTTCAGTCTGTAAGCCCTTCTCTGAAAAAACAAATATCTTTACTGGCACTGGACAGCCTGCCAATCAGGCACAAAATTGCTGGCTTCTCTTTCTCCCCTCAAGGAATGCCTCTGCATACAAAGATACCAGAAAAACTTCAGGGCCTAGAGGATAAAAGGGCCTTCTCTACCTTTCAGTGGGTGATTTGCAATGCATTGCTTCAGCATAATTTCCCATCTCCACCGCTCACAAAGGAAGCTCTGTTGCTATCTGTGAGTTTAATAATTTCTCTTCCCTACACCTTGCATTCAGAATTCATCTTTCAACACCTCAGCTCCTGCTCTCCAACCAGGCTGCGGCTCTGCCTGAGCTCTCCCTCTTAGTTAGAGCTAAAGCAGTAATAAAAACAGAGCCTTAACATTCAAAAGACATCTTGAGCCAGGGAGCAGGCGGGATGCTCATCTGGAAGAGGCAGGCAGCACGGATGGCCCTGCCAACACCGGCTCCCAGCGCTGACATGAGTGCCCATGAGCTCTCCATCCTTCGGCTCCACCCGCAGGTCCTTCTGCAGGGACATTGTCTGAACCAGTGTCCCTTGTCCCAAAGCAGCCATGGGCTGCAGGGCACGGTACGCCCCTGGCTCCGGCTCTCTTAGCAACAAGAAGGAGCAGCAGCTCTCATGGAGCACATCGTTCTTCATCCATGTGGCCTCCGGTACCTCCCAAGCCCTTGGCGCACCCACCCAGCGCCAAGCCAGCTGCACAGTTTTGTCCTTCTTGGACTTTTTGGACCATGCCAAGCAGGTCTGCATCACCCCGAGAGGGAACTGCCGAAAACTTGTCACCACCTGCTTTCAGACTGAGAGATTTGCATAAATTATTCCCCAAAGCCTTCAGTCCCCGCAGGACGTATTCTTTATCCATTTAGCTGGGAATGCAGCTATTAAGAGCCTGCAGACATACAGCATTTGCAAAATTAGTACAAGAGGCTCCAAATAATCCATAAATCCATCTGTTACACGAGCCACATCTGATCATCTCCTCCCTTCAGCTTTCCAAGGGGAAATGCTACGATTCCTCTAGCAACAGGCGGCAACCATTTCTCACATGGCCTTGGCATGAAACCCTCTGTTCCCCACCCTGGGAAAAGTGAATTGAAGAGGCGTCTGCTCCAAAACTCGTGAGCAATTGCTGCTCTTCAGCCAGCGACCATGCCGGGACCTTTGCATTTGTGGCATGACATAAATGTCTCTTGGTTTTTACTCACCAGCACCTGACCGTTTTATATCGAAACACATCCAAAGGATTTTCCCACACCAGGCAGGAGCTCCTTCATAGCCGCAAGAAGAAGCTGCTTTATTATTTATCAGCACAGTCCTTCCAAAGTTTGGCCCAAGTCCCCAGGGAAGAAAGGTGACCCTGCCACCTCGCCAGCGAGCATCCCCAGCAGTGCTATCCCAGCACTTGCCCCGGCCAGGCTATTCAGCATGAGATTTGGCTTTTTCCCTTCAGGCAGGCAGGGTGGCAATCGAGCAGGGTTGTAGCAGGGGCATGTTTGGGGGGACAAGAGCAGCAGCCCCTGGCTTCCAGGGTGAGCTCCCACCCGGGGCTGGTGGAGCGTGCATCCACCAGCATCTCTGGCAAAACCGAGGTCCCCACCAGCACCTGGCCCCGCAGCCACCTCGCAGAGCCAGACTGATGCTCAGGTGTGCATGGAAACCCCTGAAAAGCCGCCCCTGCCCCAGCCTGCAGCTCTGCAGCACCCACAGCCCCCGCCGAAGGTGCACGGAGCTGCGGCAGCTGGCGAGGAAGCACGCACTGGGCTGCTTCACACAGGTACAAAGTTCTGCAAAAATGTTAAATTATTCATCTGCTGGAGCTCTCTCACCCTCCACTTGCTGTGTGGATGGATCGTTAATTATCTCCCATATACAATGGAGGAAGCTGAAGAGACAGCCAAAAAACAGGAGGAGGAACTGCCGGTGCCCCCCGTCCGGTCCCCTGCTTTGCTACTTGCCCACCTGCAAGTGGGATGAGAGACCTGTCCCGGGGAGACCCCAAGCCCCAACCCCCGCTGTGCAGACCACAGTGACGTTATTTATTTTTTTTTGGTACAGTTTGGCACGTAGCACAACTGTACGCACATAAATAATTCAGACCACTAAAGACTGCTGCAGAGGCGACTTTCCTGGGGATTTAATGTTCGCATCCCTCACATTCCTGCCACAGCAAAAAAGAGAAATTACAACTTGATCTACAAGACTGGACTCCCCTCTCCTACTCCTTTGCGGCTGCTTTATAAACAACGGCGGAGCCCTTGCCAGGCTGGGCTTACCCTGCGGGACTGCAGGCAGGGAATGGGCAGCTGCAAGGCTGTCGGCACAGCTGGCACTGGTGTGAGCGGTGCACCGCGGCATGGGCTCTGTGCCACTCCTCAGAGGCATTTAGCTCCAAAGAGAGCCCAGATATGCCGGGGATCTGGGGACCCAGTACTGCCTCCCGCCTGTTCGAGCATCCCACCGGGCTCCTCACTGCCCAGGCAGAGCAGTCGGTCATGCCAGAGGCTGCTCCTTGCTCCCTCCTGCTCCTGGGTCTTCTCATATAGTCCTTGACATTTTCCTTCTCAAGGGGCAAGTCCCTGGTGCATCCTCACAGAGTAATTGTGAAATTATTATGATTCGTGTTTTAATTTAAATTGGATGGAGAAATGTTGTACTGCGGCTGACTCATTTGCTATGGATTTTCACTTAACCAAATTGATTAGTCAACCAACTAGACTTAACTTGAAAGTTGTAATCATTCATTATCAGATCTAATTTTCATGTCGCTCCCAGGTTACATTCGGAAATGGAAGTGCAAAGACTTTAGGGAAGTTAGGGCGGAGCAGTTGAAAAACTTTGGGCTGCAGCAGCCGGTGCCACCCTGCTACCGGTTGCCCGGTCGGGCCATGACCGCCGGTGCCTGTGCCACCGTCCCCTTCCCGGGCCACAGGAGCAGCAGCCAGGCTGCCAGGAACAACCATGAAATACAGCATCAAACACGTCCCTCCCACAGCTTATAATGTAAATTAAACAGGGGAAGGCAGGGAACCTGTGAGAAATCATCTGTTTCAACCAAAATGTGTCGCCTGACAATAAAATTCTCCTGCTTGCACTGGGTCTTGCTCGCTGCCCACATGCACTGGCTTAGGGCAGAGGAGCCAGGAGGAGACCGCGGGGATGGCAGGGTCGGATCCAGCCCCAGCTATGTGTTCACTCCTGTCACCCTGCCTCTTTGTGTGGCTCACAGCACCGGCACCCATCCTCCCCAGGGATGGGGACAGAAGTCCCTTGCATGAATGTGACACGCTGGTCCCCTCTCCATGCCTGTGCCCAGGTTTGAGGACAACTCTCTGTAGCTCTAATTACTGCCAGGCACCGCAGAGGCCACTGCCTCTTTAAATAAACAGGCTGCATGCCAATTAATACCTTTAATTAACAGTAAGGGCTTGCTGGAGGGACTAGGACTTGCTCTCCCAGATGGACTCTCTGCCTGTTGGCCTAAATGGCAAGGCTCTGCTAGGTCAGGCTGGCTGGGACCTGCTGCCGAATTTCTCACTGTTCCTTGCTGATTAAAATGACAGGAGGAGATACCTCGGGCAGGACAGCCGGACAGGTGGCGAGGGACAGCCGGCACAGCCTGGCCTCCTGCCGAGCGTGGGAACACCGGCGGGCTCACGGCAGCCCTGGCACCGGCACTGGCAGCCTGCGGGCAGCCCTGTGCCACACCGGGGCAAAGCCTGGCCGGGTGCCCCGTGCCAGCCCTGGCAGGGGCTCTTAGCAAAAGCCCTCTATAAGCAGCTTCTTGCACTAAGGAGGTGCAGAGGGCATCCCCTGCCCAGAAGCGGAGCACAGGGGGCAGGGTTGTCCTGGCCAAGCAGGGACAATAGTGAAGCCACCAAGTCCGTGAAGTCGGTACCCCAACCAGCGCAGCTCCACACCTCCGCACCCCAGTAATTGCCACAGTAGCAGGTGCAGGAGGAGCAGGCCGGAGGGAAAACCTTATTCAAAGCAATGTATGTTAACGTCTCCAAAAGCTTTTAAAGGAGGCCATTATTCCCACCTGGAGAATCGATGCATTTTAATTCCCTCCGAGCTATTTGTTTGGCTTTGCTTCTGTTTTTCAAGTGCACGAGCCACATTTAACAAAACAAAGGAGCCCTGCAAGAGAGACCACACGTTGCATTTTCCTTTGAAACTACTGGAAGTTCATTTTCAAAGCAGGGCACTTTTCTGGGAATCAATGCATATCAACCAAAATCAATAGTTACTTTACGTAAATGGGCTGAGACACCTAAGTCATAGCACGCTCTGCCATTGGTACCCAAATCTGTATGTTTTTCAACAAGTCAATGCATTTAAGCAGCTGCTACTGTCCTTTCACTTAAAAGTAATCCATTTGCAGGTCAGACAGTCCCTGTCCATGGAGCCCAGTAATACCCCTGATACTTTGGGGACTGCCGGTGCCCACAGCCCCCCACCACAGGCAGCCAAGCAGAGGCCCCAGCAGAGATGGCGAGCTTTGCAAATCCAAACAAATCCCACGTATAGCGAGGAGTCCTAGTAGTTCAGCTCCCCCTCTCAGCCGGGGATGAAAACCTCCGCTGAAGAAGCATGCCAGCTCCTGACCGCTTCCATTCCCACTGACATTTCAGAAGCTTTTTCATCTGGCTTTGCTCTTCAGTAGTGCAATCACCAGCGCGTCCAGGTGCACTGGCATGAAAGGCGGAACATAAGCATGTTTTTGCAGGACAGAGACATTCAATTTAGTTGAAAGGCTCTGCCAAGTGCAGTGCCTTTAAGGAGAGAGAACTGTGAGTCCCACTCATCCCAGCTACTGGGGAGAACTCCAGGCAGGGAGACCAGCCAGGGCCAGCAACTGCCAGCAACTGCCTCTGTGATGTTCAGAGGCAGGCATTTTCCTCAGCTTTTTTTCCCTTCCTTTTGCTGTATGCAAATCGCCGCACTCTGTGAGTTATTAGATAACAAAGGACTGTTTTCTCTGCAGAGGCTTGCTTGTCGCTGAACCTGGTGAGAAGGATAATTAAGGAATGCTGGAGGAAGCTGCGTGGAGGATCGTTTTCACCCCTTCCCCAGCAGTCTTCAGGAGGGAACCGCAACAGGTTTCCTCCAGCTGATACACAGCCGGGTTTCAGGGGGAGCAGAGGACAGCATGGGCCCCTGGGTCACATGTCCCCACACGTCCCCTCCGCCGGCAGGACTGTGGATGCTCAGCCCAAGCTGTTCCTTTAAACCAGAGCAAGGCATCCGACCCCAGCCTGCATCCCGGCAGAGGACACAGCTGTGCCAGGAGCTGCTGCAGCTGTGCAGCCCCTTCCCTTCCTCCGGACCCTGAGGGACTCTGGCTGAAGCCCTCCTTGCCAGCATTGCCTGCCACCAGGCGCCCTGTCCCCCTCTGGCAGAGCATCCTGGTGGGCCACATCTTGCCCACAGCCAGCCGTGTTGCCATGGAGAAGAATTCTGTGCCACCAGTGACACAAAGGCGCTTTCCCGAGCTCGCCTGGGATGCAGCACTAATGAGGAGGAGGAGGAGGAGGAGGAGGAGGAGGAGAGCAGGAAGAGGGCTTGCTTTCTGCCTTCCTTTCTTGCAGAGATCACAGGAGAAAACAATAAAAAAATAATAAAAAAACAAATGGCATGGGCTGAGAGGGGCTCAGCCCTTGCCTGCAGAGGCGGGGGCATCTGCAGCTGAGCAGTGTTGGTTCTTGCTTGCTGCAGGGCAACACGACCCCTTTGGGAACCGTCAGCAATGCAGCACAGCCAGCACTGAAGCAACAGGTCAGCGGAACTGCAGGAGCTGCAGCAGCTCCCTGCGACAGCCCCCAGCCCCATCCCATTTTTGCAGCTTGTTTGTGCACCCTCTCTGCAAACAAAGGGAGAGAGGGGCCACGTCTTCACTCCCTGGTGTCAACATCTGCCTATACAGCACGGTTCAGGTGGGCTTGCAGGGATGGTGCCATCCCCAAGGCACCTCTGTCAGGAACCGGCCGGTTCCCAGGGCACAGCCAGCCTCTGCAGTCATGCCAAGTCTTGCCAGCATCACTGAGCAACCACTGCGTTTCTGCTTTTCAGGGCATGAGGACATCTCCCTGGGAAGGCTGCCTGGAAGAGGAGAGTGGCTCACACATTGCTTGCGCTTCTCCTCCCCAGAGGAGCTGGCTGAGAGAGGCAAGAAAACACACAGCTCCGGACCTGCTCAACAAAGCGCATTTTTTGCTGTGCCACCATCCGTCGGCGCATGTTCATTAGGCTGAACTGGGGGAGAGGAAGCAGGGGGCCCTGCGTTCGGGCTAATTATGCAGCCCGAGCTGTATGCACAGACAGGAAGGGAGGGTGGGAGTAAGGCGATGGTGAGACAGCCTGGCCTATATGGTGACAGGTAAACACTGCCGGCACCCCTGGGGCTGGTGGCACAGTGGCAAAGCAAAGGTCATGTGGCCCCATAGGCCCCTTTTCCCTGTCCTCTCCCCAGCAAGCCACTGGAACCCTGGAGCACAGCAGCACGGCTGCTCTTCTGCCTCCTCACTTCTATCCTCACGGATGTATCTCAAAACCAAGCCCTAACAAACCCCATCTGATGGACTGCACAAGTGCAGACGGGTCCCACAGCTCATCCTTTCTCCCACCCTCTGCACCCACCGTGCCTTCATGCCAGCACAGGGACACACGGGTGCGGGGACTGAGCCAGCAGCCCCAGGGTGAGTGGCATCCCAGGCACTGCATCGCTGCCTTCACTGTTGCTGCAGCCCGCTCAGGTTCATAAATTCTCATTTGCTCTATACCATTTGATTTTTGAGCATCTCCCAGACACTTCCTCACTTTACTACAATTGATGGGATCATGTGTAATTTGTAAATGATATTAAGTGAGGTAATAACACTCTGGGAACCAAGAGAAAATCATAAATTATTAAAAATTACTGCACTGAAATGTTACTACTTTGCTTTTGTACCTGACTGATGGCTCACATGCTGTCTTCTCTGCCCCCGAGACCTTCAAACCCACACTTCTCCATCCATTACACCTACACGGAAACCCGATGGGTGAAGCACAGGGTGAGCCAGAGCAGTAGCTTAGCCAGCACTTTCCTCTCTGCCTGAACTTAGGAAACAGTGCTAGAAAACTCTCACATCTTTCTCAAGACCTGCACAGAAGACGGCGCAGCCGCGCTACTGTTGCATTAAAAATCCTCTCTCTGCAGCATGCCCCTGATCTTTTCCCATCGGTAGAGCTCTACTTGGGTTTGCAGTAAGCGCGTCGCACTGGCTGTCCTGTCCGCCAGTCCCTCTCGCACCAGCTGGTCCAAGAGGGCACCAGGTTTCTTCCTTCCCGCTCCACACTCACCGTGGTCAAGCAGCAGAGACAGCAGCATCAGCTGCTGAGGTTCACAGCCCCCTCCCTGCAGCAGCTCATCAGCTGCATGGCAGTGGCAATGTCATAGCAGCATTGCATCCCGGCACCAGGGCTGAGCAGCATCCCTCTGCCCTGCTGCTCGGGGCCCGTGGTGCTGGGCTGGCAAGCTGCATCCCCCAGCACCCCAGGCAGGCTGGATGTCGCCAGCGGTGCCAGGGCATCATGGCACAACTGGATTTTTCTGGATGACATTGCAGTAAGAAACGCTACCAACTACAGCATGCATAGCGTAGTGCAAGCACAGCATGGCTGCTGCAGGGCAGCGGCAGGCAGGGCTGCTCTCCCCACCTTGCTGCGTTGCCCGTGCAGGCAGAGCATGGCTCTGCAGCCATTGCCTGGGGCTGTGGCAGGACGCTTGAAGCCTGAGCTTCCGACGCTCTTGGCGAGGTAGCACGCTCATGCGTTTTTCAGGCCGATCAATGCAGCCAGGCACCCCGTAGACATAATGACTGTATTGGCCTGAATGCAGAGACAGGCTGGGGGAACGGCTCCAAGTCTGGCGTAATAGACAGAGCCCTGGGAGAGCTGGGCATTATTTATAATTTAACTTATAATTTGCTGCTCAAACCCAGTGGTTTGAAGTGGTTGGATGTCAGCATGCCTTTGGAGAAAGGAGTGGGACGGGAGAGGAGTAGAGCACAGCACTTCTCCACTTCCCAACCCAGGGCGTTTGAAAAGCTCTTCGCTCAGGTTCTGACCTACTTTGCATGGCAGAAGCAGCCTCCATCGTTAACAAGTCAAAATTGCAAAATACAACCCAGCAGGCAGCAAGAAGGCAGACCCAGTCACTCCGCACAGCAGTAGGAAGCAATTTGGGAATAACGCTGTGAGTAATGATCACAGACCCTCTGCAACGCAAGGGGAAGCCAGAGTGGAGGGCACTGGGAGAGGAGAAATCCACACTGGGGCAGCTTCTCCCTCGGCCTCCAGCACCCAGGCAGTGCTGCCCCATCCTCACCCTTCCACTTGGCTGCAAAAACACCCTCAAAATGAAATCGTCAATGGCACGAGGGCCATTGAGGGGTGCCAAGGGAAGCACTCTGATGACAGGAGAAGAGGCAACTTCCAGTGCCGATAGCAAGACAGAAGCGAGGTTACTATAAAAATGTTTTGTCAAACCTTCTCTTTTTTCTACGGAAAACAAGGTTTTCAATCAAACTGTTTCTAGTTGAAAGCAATCTGCTTCCTTCGAACAGCTTTCCAGATCCAGCAGCTTGGGCCAAAAACTTGTCACTTCTAAGTCAGCCCCATTCTCATCTTTCAGCAGATTATTTTTTACCTTCATTAAAGTCATAAACCATCCTCTGTCTGGCATTAGGCAGGTTATAAGCACGTAGCCATCCCAAACATTATTTTATGTGAATAAGGTATTTGAGATATCCCTTTTGCATTTGCCTTGTAGCCCCGCACTGTTGTCCCCTTCCAGAGCTGGGTGAGGAGCATCCCACACCGCTGCAGACCTGCTCCCTGCCATGGGCTCAGAGCTGAGGAAGGTGTCCTGGCCAGCTTCCAGCCGAGGAGCAGAGCCAGACTAGAAGAACAACAGGATCAGCCCAGCTCCGGTCAGCTAAACCCACGTCTGGCAGTGAGGGTTACAGCACAAGGGAGCGCAGGGCTAGGCGCCGATGTGCAACCAGCACAGAGCAGGTGCCTGTGCCCAGCTGGGAAACCGCGGCTCGTCACATATTGCTAAGTATTCTCCCTGAGGTGTGAACCAAGCTGGATATTAGAAAGATCATTATAGCCATTCTTGCAACTTCTCTTCTATTAAATGGAAAGCAGAAAAGTCGGCTTTTCACTTTCCGCTGTGCGTCTCACCCAAAAAACCAAAACACTCCAAAGCAACAAAAGCTCACCTGCCTTTAAGGGGAAAGCAAAGGTGGGAAAGGCAGGACAGAGCTTCAT
Organism: Ibycter americanus; assembly: GCA_035590275.1. NCBI lineage: Eukaryota > Metazoa > Chordata > Aves > Falconiformes > Falconidae > Ibycter > Ibycter americanus. The sequence goes on along the minus strand of JAVJGI010000039.1, from coordinate 7,296,657 downwards.
TTCTGTGCCCAAAATGCATCATGCCACGTGTGACAAATTGGGCAAACACACTGTAGCAAAGGCCCCAAGGTGGGAGCTTGTACATGGAGAGCTTTGCTCAGCCTCACCAGTGCCGGGTCCCTTGTCCCCACTCCCAGCGAGTCACAGGAGCATGAGGGAGAAGGACTGGGTGCAGCACTGCTGGTGCTCAGGCTTCGGGCACAGCCTGCCAAACTTTTAAGACTATTTGGAAAACCAGCACCACAGACCAGAGCCGAATGCAGCCACGGGTCATCGGTGTGCCAGTCTGTGGCCACCCAGCCTCTGGCGTGGGCACCGTCAATACCCTGGCAGACCCAAAGCAAGCCCATCACCCACAGCTTGTGGCTCCTCAGCTCACGAGTGAGGCCAGCAGGAGCCACGCTAATCTGGGCACAGTGGAAAGTGTTATACAGATCTGGTATTGCATGTTATCGATAGCCACCGCGCCTCAGGCAGCACTGGAAAGGGAGGGCCACCATGGGAAAGCAGTGTGCACATGAACCCAGCCACCGTCGTGTCCCTGCCACAGTAGGAGCCCTGCACAGGGGTGCTGGCTCCCCATTTGTCTCTTCCAGACATTTCTTTTTATTCCCTTCTGGATGGGGCGCCTGCACCACAAGTGGGGAGATGGGGAGGGTTCCCTCAGGCACAGGCAGGGTCATGAAAATCTGGGACGATGAGATTGTGCTGGTAGCTCGAGAAGCTGCAAAACCGAGTCCCAGTGAGCCTGGGCAGCGCGCACCATGCCAAGCTGCAAGGCCCCAGCTGCTGCTTGCACCGTTGGAGGGGTTGGGGTTTGCATCCTGCCCGGTCCAAGCCAAGGCTGTCAGATCAGTGCAATAGCTCGTAAGCTGCCAAATCACGTTTTCAGAAGCAAATTGCTTTTATAATTAATTTAATTATTATTACAGTGCCGAGGTTTTGTATTGGCTTAATAAACATAATCAGGATTTGCCCTCAGTCTCCTTCCGTACTTCTACTTCCTTTCGTGAGCTGGGTGCTTTGGGGAAGGAAAAAAAACAGACGCAGACTGAGTAATTAAAGTTTCAGTTGTTGTCATTCGTTAAACGGTACACGTTTTAATTATCCTCCGAGTCTGCCCATGTGTTCGTGTCAGCCGTGGCTCATGGAGGAGAGCCAGCACCAGCACCAGCCCAGGGCTTGCAGGCAGCAGCAGCAGCAGCAGTGGCAGTGGCAGCAGCAGCAGCAGCAGCAGCAGGCTCCTGCGCCAGGGCTGCTCCCTCCTCCCCAAAGGGAGGAATTTTGCATTGCCATGGAAACCTGAGGATGGGGCACCTCACCATCTTGCTGCCGCTGTTGTGGGAAGAGCTGTAAGGTGCCCCAGGTGGGCAGCCCCCAGACCTGAGGGGCCCCGGGCACCCCCAGACCATTGGCCAGCCCCACGCTGAGGCAGGCTCGCTCCCTGGTGACACCGGGTACCCACCTGCTACTGCAGGGAAGATACTCCCATCACAGGCTTGCACCTGTGCTGGCAGCTGAGGGACCGTGGGGACCCTGTGCTGTGACCCCCTGTGCCAAGCAGGCTCTGCTGGGACTCCCCAGACCAAGTCAGGATGAACAGCAGCAGATCCTGCAGGGAAACATCCAGCCTTGAGCCGAGAACGCCCTGCAAGGAGGAGGATGCAGCCACTGCCTGTGGAGAGCGGCTCTGCTGTTTAACTACCCTCATGGCACCTGCCTTCTAACCTGGCAAGGGGGATACTGGCAGAGGCACTCCACCCACGAAGATGCCATGAGTGAGACCTATCACTCAGCCCACTTTTAATGCCATTAGCACCTGCCGTGCTGCTGTTGCTGCATTTTAGCTTCTCCTTCCAAAAGCTTTCGAGCACCAACTCAACCGCCTCCCGAAGCCGAAGAGCACTACATCAGTGTTATTACCTTTATCAAGCAAACTTGTAATCTAATCAAAGAGATATCAACTTAGTTTGACAAGATCTATTTTCCATGCACCCCTGTTGACTGGCATTTATTATATTACCTCCTTTAATTTTTTATTAATGAGGTCCTGTATCAACTCTTCCATTATACTGTCCAGGATTGATATCAGCCTGACAGGGTTGTAATTACACACATTATCCCATTGACTCATTGGAAACGCTGGCACGCCACTAAGTTTTGTACAGACCCCGGAGCCTCCCTGGCCAGGGCACCTGGTGAGCAGTGTGCCTGCTCCCGGGGCCACCAGGGAGCCACCGTGCCGGTGCCATGCCCACGCTGTGCCCACGCAGCCCATTCCCCCACCAGCAGCTCTCCGCCAGGCACAGCTACCAGGGCTCTCTGTCCTGTCGTCTTATTAATTCCTAATTTCCAATTTGCAGGAGGAGAGAACCTTAGCCCTCCATCACGCTAGCCCAGCAATCACAGCGATGAGCCAAGTATCTCTGGACAGTCTTTAATTTATTTCCCAGCGCACACGGACACTGCTGAGAGACTTGATGGCACCAGCTTAAACATAATAAATTACTCAAGTACCAGAGATTAGTTAATAAAGTGTCAAGCGCCCGTAAAGTGCTGCTTTGTCAAAGATACAAAATATTCCTCTGTTTCTCCCAAGATAAATAGCTCCTGCAGAGGGAGGAGCGCCCCATCTCCCACGGCACTGCTGCCTCGCGAGCGGATGCTCCCTGCATGCAGCATCCCTGCCCTGGGACCACGATGCCGGACGCATCCCATAGACACGGAGCCTGTGCCAGCAACTCCTGGCCTCTCCCCATCCTCCTTGCCGGCTCCAGCGCCTGCCCACTCACCAACGCGGCTGGCTCCCCAGCGGACAGCATCGCGCCTAAAGGACAGGTGATGCAATCCTGCCCAAACTGTTGGGAGTCCCCCAGCGTTGCGGGAAACCTTCTGCTACCTCCGGGATGAAGCCAAATCATCATTCAGGCTGAAAATTCCCTCTGACTGGACTCCGTTTGGAGGATGTCCCAGGCAAACAGAGCGTAACCCAAGCCAGCCGCTCATGGCATGGGCTGCTTGGAGCTGCCAACCTGCACGCTGTGACCCATGGGCCACCTGGCATGGGGGCTGCAGGTTGAGGGGAGGGGCACAGCACCGAGACCCCAGTCCTGCCCTTTTGCTTCACACTTGGATGCTCCCATTAATACCAGAGGTGTTAGGGGAACCCTTGGACAGAGCCAGCACCCTGCTCCCGGGGTCAGCATCCCCTCCATCTCCTCCTTGAGCCCCACGTCCTGGGCAGAGGCTCCCAGCAGCCCCGAGAGATCGGAAACCAGAGATTAAACAGTCTGTTCCCAATGAGCGGTATTTGAGGCTGTGCATGAAAACAGAGTGATTGGCAGCTCCAAGGCATTGATGTAATGCCAAAGCAGAGCTCACTAGGTGTTTCTGCACTTGTGCTGCTTGATTTAATTACCAGACAATGGAAAATATGGCTAGAGAAGGGTAATTACAGACCGAGGTAGGATTATTTGAGGGTAAAAAAATAAAATATTCTGCAGGGAGCTACCGGGAGCCCCGTGTGATCCCCACCACTGCCCAGGGCTGCTCTTGCCATGCCATGGGCAGGCTGGGCTGGGGGTGATGCTCAAGACACCAATGGCTCAAGCTCTCCCTCACTTTATTGCACAGAAGCAGCAGCAGTAAAAGGAGGAGATAATATATTCAACGAGGCTTTCAGATGTGCCATGTCGTGGCCAAGTGTCTGCAGGTTGTGTTTTGGCTTTTTCATTACTGAAGAGCTCTGTATTTAATCAAGATGTAAGAGTGATTTCATACTGCCTGAAATGCGAATCTGCACCCGTCTGACTCCCCTCTCCCAACCACAAATCACCCTGGCTTTTGGCCACGCTGCACACTGAGACAGCTCTTTCTCTCCGATCTCCTTTTGAGAGCGACAGTGCTGAATTTCCCTTGTCAAAGCGGTTGTATTTATCCCATTGGTGCCTATCGCAACGTCCCCGGCTGACTCACACACCCGGAGATTCATTCTGCTCCTATAAAATAACAAATGAGATGAAGGGTTTCGAGGGAAGTTTCCTTGATAGGCCAGGCTTGGCTCCTGAAATCACATCCCTCCGCTGCTCACAGGCAGGCGGAGATTTTCTCACGGGTCCGGTGGATGGTGCCATGTGCCTGGTGTGGGGCCAGAGCTCACACCTGCTGGGTTTCCATGGGACACTCTTCCCATGGGCTCATGAACAATCCTATAATGCCTCATAGAGTATATATACTATATATATATATACACACACACACATGTATGCATATGCATATGTGTGTGTATTTATATGTATATGTTCATATATATATGTAGCTGAGTGGGAACTCCCTCAAACTGAGTGAGACATTTCAGGTGTGAGCACTCTGCACCTACCCAGACAACTCCAGATGTTCCAACCTGCTTCCAGAGGTACCCACACACCACAGTAGAGCCCAAGCTGCAGCATAAAGCACCCATTTCATGAAGATCAAAATAACTGCAAGAATAAACACGGCCTGAGACTCCCGCAAAATGCTGCAGCATCCCCCGGCCCCGCTCCATCACCTCTGTGCACCGGGACCCCGCAGCAGGCAGGGAGGGTGGCATGAGAGAGGTTTCCCAAAGCTGCTCAGACAGAGCATGGTCAAAGCTGAATTTAGCTGCGTGTGGTTTTCTTCTTCCCCTCCAACTGCTGCTGGCCCTGCGGTGTTGCTAAGCAATGGGGAGAGCAAGCCCAGCCTAGCCTGCCCTGCAGATGCAGATAAATCCAGAAAACAGTGCCTAAGCCCACGGTTTGCAGGGTCCCCACACCTCCCCATGCCCCTTGGAGCCCGTGGCGGGTGTCCCCCTCACCATTGGGAAAGGGACCCGCTGCCAAGCCAGCCTGCAGGGACACGGTTCCCTCCCTGGCAGCAGCACTCCTGCAAGCCGAGCCCCGTTTCAGTCTGGGCTTTAAACTCCCTCCGTTTGGATCAATTAGAGTATTGACACGGACATGCTGTAGATCAAAACTGCCACCCCTGTTTACACGGTGTGTGACTCCCAGTCAATAATCCTTGTCGAAAAGATCTGGTGTATTTGCTCGAGACAACCTTTGGGGCTGGGGAAACCACCAGGGCTTGAAAAAAAAACATTTTAAACAGGATTTCCTTATTTAAGCCTCGGCACAATAAAAGAGACATTTTCCTGCTGGTGTTTCCTCCCTTGCACAGAGGGAGAGTGGTACTGGCTCGCAGGGAGAGTCCCATTCCTCATCAGCATTAATAACCTGTTAAGGAGCAATGCCTGCGGACAAGGCATACGCAGGGAGCCAGGCACGCTGTCACCCACATGTAAAAGCAGAGTGCAAAATGCTACTCGTGTCCTTTCTGCCACGGTGTGACTGTGAGCAGATGATGCGGGTGCAGCTGGGATCCCGATACCTGCGGTGGGCTGCACGCAGCTCAATTGCCAGCAATTGGCCCCAGGGCTGCTCTGCTGGTTGTGCAGCACTCACTGGTGCAAGATTAGGCGATGTGGAGGTTGGGTCAGGTGAGGATGGGGTGCTCCTGGGTTCCTGTCTCACCTCCAATGCCCGGTCAGACCTTTCTCATCCAGACAAGAGATGCTTGCCCCCTCATCTCCCTTCCCTTTACCAAGTGGATGGTGGAGAGCTGTGCCAGGGGATCCTCGCCATGCCCTGTGTGGGAAGGCAGCCATCAAGGGGCCAGGGAACTCAGGGACACAACATCCCACGGGAGATGATGGGTGTGATCATTCCCATGGAAATGGAGAGCGCTGCCCCACAGCACCCCAGGAAGAGAGCCACACCAGGGAGCCCCAGGGGCCACCAGTCTCAGGAGAACTGAGGACCAAAATTTTTATGTGCACAGCATCTGCAGGGATAGACAGATTATTCAGGAGCCTAAGAAACATTCCCTTTCTGCTCAGATGCTCTTGGGAAAATCTGGTCCAACATATGCAGGCAATTAATACAATATCAGGGGAAAAAAAGAAAAAAAAAACCTCTCAAAAAACAAGCCAAAACAAACCCAAAGACAAAACACAGCCCCAGCTAACACTGTTAGCATTAGGCTTAGGAAGCGCAAGCACTGCTGAAACAAGTCCCATTGCTATGTTGAGTTTTTCTTCCTAACGCTGAAGCCGGGGTGCTGTGGGAGCCACCTGGCGAGGCGGGTGCTGGCAGGCTCCGGTCCCCTGGCAAGGACCCACACACAAGCGGTGGTGCAGACATACGTGGTAAAGTACACGGTCAGTCCCAAGCAGAGCTGAGCGGCCATAACTTATAGAGCTACTTTGAGTAGAAATCTCTCTTTCCAGGCACTCCTGAGCAGGGCTGTGCCCCCTGGGAAATGCTAGATGAGGATTGCTTCTTAAAGCAATAATCCCAATCAGATTAACAAATCCCCAAACGAGATTAGCACCAAAACAGCCTACCGTGAAATCTGGAGAATTCCAATCACATTTTTGAGTAAACTCCAGCCAGTTACACAAGAATCTGTAATTCCCTTGTGTACATCTTTGCATGCTTCAGTAGAGTTTGTGGAGTCTATTTACCACATCTAAGACCAATTTCCTTCCCTTCAGTTGCTTTGAAGATAATTGAAGGTCCTTGCATCGTCTGCTTTCGAATGTAAAAGCTGGCTAATGTCGAAATCGATGCTTCCCCGTTAATGCTGCCTCTCCGGCAGCATCGAGCGGCGTGTAACACAGCCCTGGGTGACTGGATCAGCAGATCTTTGCCGGCCAGGTACTTTGTTAATCAGAGCAGGCTGGGAGCAAGCCCCAGACTCTCAGATAGCACCAACTGTATTGAGTTGTTAAGTCCAAATGAAATATTTAATAGCTAACTTTGCAATGCCATACTGTGGGGCAATCTCTCTCACAGATGTGCCGCTGAGCATCAGCCATCCCTGGCTGCCCGTGGTGCAAAGTGCCAGCCCTGCAGCATTCGTCCTGCGTCCCGCTCCAAGGATGCTGTGGGTAACATCACGCCACAGCCTCCCACTGTCTCTGTTCCTGTGAGAACGAGAAGACAGATCTTCCCAAGCCCAGGATGAATTTCACACAAAGGATTGGTTTTCCACGTCAAGCCGCAAGCACTAGCTGCTCTTTGTTTCCAGACAATGAAGATACATATCAAACTTAGTTACCGTTGTTATCGTTAGTATTAGAGCCTAAAGGCTCTTACTGACATCTGTGCTGGGCATCGCGCAGCGATGGAGAGAGAAATAGAGAATGTCCTGGCGAGCTCGCGACGAGAGCAGGCAGAGGAAGGCAGGCAGGCATTGTAGGGCGGCTGGCAGCAGGGAGCCGGTACCAGGCAGGGGATACAGCCCTGCTCCTGGGCCATGCCCAGCATCGCTGCAATGACACGACTGTCCCATTCCCTGGGGATGCTGTTCCTTCAGCAGCCCCCTCCCATCTCTCCAGCATCAACCCCCTGCCCATCATCCATGCTGCCCCCGAACACCCGGAACAGATGTCATCATTAAAAGTAGAACAGGTGACATTTATAATTTGGCTTTTACACCTGCAAAATGCAAACGAAATGTGAAATTACCCGAGGCTTTTCATGGGAGGCACAGGCAGCGTGTGGCTGTGGGATGTGGATGGGGCAAAAGTCTCCCCAGGACAGCAGCCACCCAACACTGGCCCCTGCCAGCCACTCTGGGGAGGCCAGCAGCCCCCGTGCAGCGCACGCCAGCCAGCGTAGAGCTTAGATCTAGAGAAAACAGAAATCCTCTGGAGGTTTTGAATGGCAGTGGAAGAAAAAAACCACTCTTCGGGGAGCTGAGCTGCCGTAAAAGAAAAGCTTTGAGAGGGAGGAAGGACCAGAAATGTCAGGCTGGAAATGGATTGAATTGTGCCACAGTCAATAAAACAAGTGACCCTCATGTGAAGCTGTAATGGGGTGGTGGTTTTGGTATTTAATTCACAGACTATGTCTCTCCATATGTGTCCATCTCCTCTGCTCCCGGTACACGTACATCAAGCTGGATCACACCAAGCACTCCCACCTCGTACCCACACCCCCCCAGCCAGGCTGGAAATGCTGCCTAATGCCAATTACCACCATTCTCTTAATTACTTACTCACCAGGTGCCCAGAGCGGCCCCCAAGCCCCACGCCCCCCCTGCTGTGCTTCTCCAGGAGCCGGCTTGCATTGTCACAGAGCTTCATTTTTTTATAACTTCCATAAAGTTTATTGCGCAGCAATGAAAACTCATTATTTCACCTGAGCCTGCTGGATCATAACGATCCGTCGGGCACTTTTACGAGGGTGCTCGGCCGGCTGGGCAGCCCCATGCCTCGGTGGAGAGACGATCCCTTTTCTTGAGTTACCGGCTGAAGGAACACACTCATAACCCAGAACCGCCGCACAGGGACCTGTGCCGCAGCAAATCACCGGCACCCTGTCTTCGGATGGGCTGACCCCTTCTGCATCTTTCCCTAGGGGATTACCCGCTGTTACACATGTTTACACGTAATGCACAGGGCCAGCTGCAAGCCCCCCCCGTCTCATGGCATCCCCCCCTGCCCCGCAGAGCCGCGATGGTTGCGTGGGGGTTTGTTAAGGAAGGCTCGTTCTCGTGACCCATACACTGCAACAAAGCTGGCACGAGACACAGCTGTGAAAGCCTTGAGGAGGAACTCCTGGAATTCAGTCGTCACTCGGGAGGTATCCTAGAGAGCAGGTATCTGGATCCCTTTTCTTGCGCTTATGACGAGAGGGGCAGCCAGCTGTCCTGCATTCCCCTCCCTCCAAGCCAAACCAGCATGGTTTCTTGCCTTCTCTGTCTCTCTCTCCAGAGGATAAGGTTCATCATCCAGGGAGCTCTTTAGTGGCACAGCAACTGCTCAAAGGTGACGTGCACAAGGGGGTCGTTAATGGTGCAGAGGAAGGTATAGGTTCTGGGAAGTGCTCCGAATCATTTAAGGGCTTTCCCATCCAGCCGGCTTTCCTTCATGTGCACTGGGAAGTGGGGGGCTCGTGCAGATGCAGCGTGACTCCTGTTGGTCCAGGGGTCCGGACTGCCTTGGCGTGATCTCCTTGCTAAAAACGTGATGTTTTTCTAGGAGCCTCTTGGAAAGCATTAGAAATGCCACCTACCTTTTCCTACTTCTGGTTGGTGACCTGTGGGCCAACTCAGGTTCTCTGGAAGGTGGCTGCTGCTGCCTCGCCTGTGGTACAGAAGCACGGAGGTATCTCCAGCCCGGCAAGGAAAGGTCTGCGCAGCTGAACAGGCAGCCCTTTCCCCTCTCCCTGCGATGGCATTTGCAATCGCACATAAAGACCGACGTAATATGCAGAAAAGCACTTAAACACAGGGCATACAATTTTAATTATGACCAAGCCTGACCCAGAGCCTTTCGCATTTGTACATACCTGTTCCTGGCAATAACACCCTTGTCCTTGTATGACTAAATTAAAAGGTTTAGAAAGTACAAAAGCGGTGCGGAAGCTAATTGTATTCCTAAAAGACACTTAGAATAAGAAGATGAGTTCAGCTTCCTTTTAATTATGCAGAGAAACCCGCTGGAGCTGCCGGAGCTCCCTGGAAGCCGTTAATGTTTTAACAGCAGCCGGGCAGAGGGACGGAGGGCGGAAAGCAGGGCTTGCCTGCCTTAACAACCTGGGAAGGGCTGCCGGAGCCCTGCTGAGGGGCTCTGCCACCGCCACCGGCTGCAGCTCATCCACGAGCGCAACGCCAGGCAGCATTGCCCATCTTCGCTATTTATAAACCCCGGACACAGAGTATGTAAATATCTCACAACTCAGTATTTATGAAGTGCTGACAGGAGCCTGCTATAAACTCCAGCAGCCAGCGTCCCGCAAGCAGCAGAGCGCCGGGCTGGGGAAGCTGCCTGTGCTGCCCACCACAGCTGCCCACCACGGCCCCGGCAGCGGGCAGAGCACTGGGCACATCGTGAAGGGCTCAGCATGCCAGGAGCATGCTGCAGAGATCATCCCTCATCTCAGCTCTCAGAGCTGTTACTGGTTTTTTCCCTAGATGTCTCAGATGCTCCCTGCCCATGCCTTCCCCAGAGCAGGCACGAGGAAGCAGTGAAGCAGGACGAGGCAAAGGAAGGGAACCCATGCCACGGGAAACCCATGCTAATGATGGTGGTGAGGAAACAAAATGTAACAGATGCCCCTTCTGATGCTCCGTCCCCTCCAGAGCTGCTTGTGGCAGCGCTGCCGGTGGGCCCTTTGCTGCGTGCTGGGGAACCTGCAGCAGAGCCGGGCGGGCACCGGGAAAATGGGGAGCAAAAGAGCATTGTAAGAGGCTCGTGGCTGGCAGGGGTGTGGGCGGACAGCCTGGCTTCAGCCTGGCTAAAAAGAGGGGTTTTTACTTCTGGAGCCTGGGGGGTGCTCGGAAAGGGAGACCAGCTCAGCCAAGGAGCCTGGGCTCACATCATCCCCCTTGCCTGCCTTGGTCCCGGCTGTGCTCAGGGTGCCCGTGGGATCGGCTGCCTCATGGCTTTTGTGCATGCGTGTGCCTCCAGAACCATAAAAGCATTTTTAACCTCCATCTTCTCCTTCTTGGGCCGACGAACAGCTGTTTAACAAAATGGATCTGCACAGAGCAATAATTTTGCTGCATTACTTAATATAGCTCTCGGCTAAAGATATAATTGAGTTGGTTAACTAATCAATCTCTCTATAAGCATAGATTTCATTTTGGTGCCCATTTACAAGGAAAAATAATAAATACAGAAAGCCATCAAGCTGAAAAGCAGTAGCGACAGGGCCTGAGGATGCTGGAGTCAACAAGGTCTGAGCCTTTACTGCAGAGGTACTCCGAAAAACTGAATGGGTGGGATGCAGCCCTGGGAAGCACGCTGCAGTGGTCGCTGCCAGGAACCCCGGTGAGCTTTTCAGGGCAGAGGGAAGCAGAAAGCATAAGAGGGATGTTTCTTGGCAAGGCTGGCACAGGGAGTTGTGGTTATCTGGCTTTATCTGGGCAATAGCCCTTTCCCAGGTCATACAGTTCCCAGGCTGGGGCAGGTCTGAGGGACTGGGAGAGCCAGACACACGCCTGCCCGGCCCCAGGGAAGGGCCACCCACCTCCAATGCCCCCAGATGCAGAATCTTCAGGGGTGAACCTGCCATCGGCCAGGTCGCCAGCCAGCAGCCCAGCCTGCGTCCTGCAGCAACATATGCCTGCCTATTTCCCTTCCAACAGCTCGCACTGCTCCCCCACTGACACTCCAAGGGAGAGCAAAGTGTGCAGAGCCGAGACAGCCCTTGCTGTGACCTCCCGGGTGGCACAAAGCGCGAGCGCTGGGTGTGCCGGGACTCGGAGCTCGCCGAATCTGCGAGCAAAAGCCCTGCCAGAGCTGTTGTTAAAAGCTTCCAAAAATAACCCCCTGAAGCATCTCTGACTCAAGCCATCTAATTCAGGCGAAGGATTGATCCTCCTCCAACTGTTGTTTCACGGTGTTAAAAGCAAGATTGATTGTAAATTTATGTTGTAAAAGTGCATCATTATTTCAGCACATTAATGCAGCGCCTTTCTGTGCAAATTGATGTTATTTTTATGTTGTTGTTTATGGGCTTGAATAATCGGATTGATTCTTAATTTCTAAGGCACTGTTGGGAACACAAGAGGAGACTTTGAAGCCAGGCTCCATCCCAGCATCTCCACGCAGGTTTGCAGAGCAAGGGGAAGGACAGGGACCTGGGACAGCAGCACCTCTCAACCATGCCCCCCGCCACTGCATGGACTGAGCTATCACCCCAAACCAAGTGCTGGTGGCCCCTGGGGCCACCTCTGCCATGCTCTGGGCATCTGCATTGAAAGCAGTGTTGAGTTGGGAAAGATAGACATTAACCACCAAGTACACAGGAAGTTCGCAGCTCCCTGAACAAAGCCACGGTGGGAAGTCATTTCATCTGGGGACGGATGACATTATTAGTGCCGGGCAGTCAATTGGCACTTCACCACCGCAGCCAGTACCGGCACGTGGGGCTGGACACAGCTCTGGCTCCAGCTTGTCTCGGTAACACATCCCTCCCCATGCCCGACGCCAGCCACCCTCCCTGCCCGCTGGCAGCAGGGCCAGGGCTCACATCGCTCCCTGAAACGCACGGCAGCGGATGCTCCTTCAGCCGGCACCGGGGCTGCTGGACCACAGGAGCAGTTGCCATGGCGAGCCCATCGCTTGGGGCCAAGATACAGATGTTGAATGGGTGGGGGCTGCAGAGTATCCATGGGGATGGGCGGCTCCTCACACCGATTTGGGTGGCCTGGGCTGGCTTTGGCCAGACCTGCTTGGGGATTGCTCCTGGGGGACTCGGCAGCTGCACAAGATGGGGAGCAGCAAATGACTGGAGGCAACAACAGCTTCAAAAGGTGCAGCTGTCTGCAAAGCCAGCATCTGCCGGCGGCCAAAAATCCCAGCCTGCAAATGTTCCTGAATATTCTGGTGCTGGTGAGGCTCCTCCTGCCTATGGACCCCTCAGCCAGCTCTGGAGAGACGGAGCACCCCACGTGCCTGGTGCTGCCTCGAGCCGCACCAAGAGCTCCGGAGGAAGGGACGGAGGTGTCACTGCAGCACGCCCTCACAAGAGCCATCCCCTCATTTTAATTGATTTCCAGATGTACAAGCAAATCCTGCCAAACTGCTGGCCATGAATAATTAATTCCCATGTACCCGCACCCAGATCTCCTTGCTGGGGAGCTGTTCCCCCCCATTTCCTATCACGTTTTTCCTCCATTGCTTCTTCTAGCCAAGATATGACAGATACAGAGGGTGAGAAGCAGCTGCTTCTGCAGAAGAACTTTGTTACGAGGCCATTTAAATCATTCTAATTACTCCAGAAACACACCATTAACTTTTCCAATGAGGTCTGCAGAGGGGAGAAAGGGAAAAAATATATATATACATCTAATGTATTTTATGCAGCTTACAGGAATAATGCAGAGGAATAAGACAAGGGCAGAGAGAAAATAAACAGGCAATGTAATGTCCTGACATTAGGAATTCAGAATTCATTAGAAAAGCATTGATTGCCACAGACTGATTTAGCACAGAGCGTGATTCTCGGGAATACAGTAGAGCCCGCAGAAACGCATTGTAATTCAGAATTACTTTTAAAAAATAACAAGAAACAGCAATACTGCAAGGAGTTACCCAAAGCACTGCTCATGCTCTCTTCTCCATCCTGGCAGGATTTTGCCCTGCTCGGAGGCACGAGCTCGGCCGACATCAGATGGGACTCAGAAAAAATCAGCTTCTGCCTCTTAGGATCAGCCCAGATCCCATGCTGTTGGAGGGAAATGCCCCTCTGGGTCCCTGCGCCAGCTGGCACCCACCCCTCTAGAAAGCACGCAGCACCCAGAAGGGTGACACTAGCAGAAATGCATTGGCTTCGGTGCCACTGCTGTTCACCTCGGCTTGAAACGAGACTTCAGCCACTCTTCATTATTAAAACTAAATTAAAATAAAAATTAAATGTCCCACTTAATCATTTTCTGGAGATTTTGGTCCAGGCTGGCCCCTGTGTGGGTCATTATCTCCCTGGAATGCCCCCAGCGTCTGGGAGGCAGCTCCAGGCTGTCCCCACTGCACAGGGCATGAGACGAGGCTGTCAGCACAGAGCAGGGGGGTGCTCGCCTCACGACTGCTCTTACAAATATATAATTACTCAATTGCCAGGCCATAATGAGGCGCTCTAAATGGGCTTTTCAAAAGGTTTAGACACAAGTTTCCCAATCAAAATCCCCACCAGAAAGTCCCCCTGGTCTGTGCTGCCTGCTTCTAGAATGCCGGTAAGATCATGGCAAGTGGGGAGCCACCTCTCCGTACCCCCATACCCCACCAAGCCACCTCCTGGCACGGCATTATTTTACAATTGACTCCATACTTCAGCTTTTTCACATCCCATTTTCAGACCAGGATCGTGGGGTGTGCTAATGAGCATCATTTTTCTATATGTTCCCTAACTGTTAATTACTTCTCTCCAGCGTTCGGCATCCCACCGTTAATTAACGTGCTTTTTTGCATCAGCGCATCCCAGTGGCTGTGGCTGGCTAGACCCAGCCCTCCCTGCAAACTTGCAACATGCATCCCACCTTCCTTTCTGGGTCAAGGGGGGAAGATCAGCCAGTGCCAATACCAAATCCAGCCATCCCCCAGCATCTGGAGCTCCAACAAGGATTAGCATCTGACCCAGCTTAGGAAGAGGCCCCACAAACATGAAATGACATCTTTACAGAATAATACTGTGTTTTTGTAAAGGAAATAAATGGTGAACAGAAGTTGGGGAGGGCCCCAAACAAACCCAAGAAGATGCTGCATTGGCCCAGGGGTGCAGAGAGCACCGGGGGAAGCTTTGATCCACCACTGCTGGGGTGAGGCTGGAGCTCCCGTGCTTCAGGGCAGGAAAGCCATGGGCAGGACAAGTCTTCTGGGACAGGAGAGGGTCGGGCAGTGCCTCCGCTTGCCACTCCAGCAGCTCTGCACTTCAATTTCTCACACTAAGGTGCTCAGCTCTCCCTCAAAGGGCTTTGCTGGGGTTGAACAACCCATTTCCCACCTGTGGAAACATCTCTGGCTTTTTTCTGTTTTCCCCTTGAACCACCTCTAAATATTTGGGGTTGCATGTTCCTTGCTGGGCAACACAGCAGTAATCCCCCCCCGGCAACGGGGATGCTCGTGGCCCTCGGGGAGCCCCAGCCCTGGTGCTGTGCAGGCACAGGGAGGGAGAGGCTCCGGCTCCCTGGCCAGAAACCCCGGAGGAAAACCCCAAGTGAACATCAGCAAGTTGATATCTCCACTGCCAATCCCACCATGGTTTCACAGCACTCCCTTCCATCCACCCAACGCAGCAGTCGAAGCCTGTTCAAGGTCAAACTGCCAGGTTAGGAGACATCATGCACAAAAGTAATTATGTAGTTAGTATTAAACGTGTCGCTCCTACAATTAATTATGTGGCTTTAATCAAGAACAAGACAAATCACTGGGGTTTTTAAAAGTGATATAAAAATTGAGTTGTTAAAATAATATTTTTTGGTTCAACAAAATCTATTCCTTTTTAACAAGGGCATAAATGAGCCTCCTTTGACAGTGTTAGGAGTTCGGGTGGAGATGGGCAGCCCGGGGAGGGCATGGGACAGTGACGCCGAGATTTAACAGACCAGGCAAAATTCAGGGAACAAAATGCTGGGGAGATTTGCTCCTTGCTCCTTCTAACAGCACAGTGGACCCCGGCCAGACAGCCTGGCCATAGGGCTCCCCACTCCCACCCCTCACCTCCTGCCTCAGGGATCCAGTCGGCCGCTCAGCATCAGGCTGAATAAGCCAATCTTTTGCTAAATAAAAAACCGGGAGATCTTGGATGTGAAGAGACACTTATTTATCCTTTTACCAGACGGTCTAATGAATAATTTCATGTTTGCAAAAGCTCATTTTGAAATTTGAAGACAAGAGATATATTGCCAAGGCGGCTGGGAGACTGCGACATTAATTTTGTGCTGAAAGATTTACTTAAAAATTAGATTTTACAATTTTAATGCCTCCATTCTTTTCTTTAAATAAGCTGTGAAATGCAGTTAATTAGACTTAAACCCTAGAAGCTTAGACATTTGGGCTGCAGCATCAGCTACAAAAGAAAACGATCTTTTTCACTTGCAAATTAAATCTAAATTCATTAGGTGGCTAAACCTTCTTTGCCCATACAGGATCCCAAGAGCTGCTGGGCGGAGGGGGGCATCCGGGGCAGGACGGGGTTGCCCGCCCCAGTAAAACCCAGCGGGTACCCCTAGAAGTGCACAGTGAAGGGGGAAAAGAGAGCGAGAGATGCGAAACCAGCATCTGGCTCAATCACCGGGAGCTGCACGCCGACGCTGGGGGCCGAGGGAAGGGCGACAGGCTTTGTAACAACGCATCCATGGCAGAGCAGAGGCTGGCTTCTGCCCCAGCCAGGACAGAGGGCTGCAGGGAGCGAGGGTCTCCTGGAGCATCCCCGCTTCTGAAGGGGTAGATGAACCGGCAACCCAAAATCAAGTTAATGACATGTTCAGCCCAAGAGTGGTCGCTCCGTTTGCCGCTGCTATAGCTCCCCTGGGATGTGCCTTTCGCCTGCCTGTAGTTGCTTTCCGTTCCAGGGACACTAATTAATTTTCCAGGAAATCAGGTAATGGCAAAGACCCCAATAAATTCCTCCCTGGCAGTTCAAAAACAAGCAGGGAGGGAAAGGCACTCACTCCCAGGAGGGAGGGCTGGTGCAAGAGCCGGCTGCTACCAGCCGAGGAGGTGGCAGCCCCAGACGAGATGTGCCCACAGGCTCTCGCAGGTCCCATCTTGTGGCGGGATAAAGCCGATCCCTGCCTGCAGTAGGGGAAAGAACTCTGGAGTCAGTGCCAAAGCTTCAGTCCTAACTCAGGGGAGCCCCAGCTTTATTCTCTGCTGGACTGGATCAGCCTGAGCTTTTCATTTTATTCCTTTGGAAAGGCTCCATTATTCTAATATTTCCCATTCTTTGCTGTGACAAGATTCACATTTTAAATGAAAAAAATCCTTGTGAATTGAAAAAACCACAAACCTCTACCTTCATCAAAACCATCTAATGTCAAAACTATGACGGAGAAGAACATCAAAGCAGGAGCCTCCTCCCTTGGTGCAGGTGCCCGGGGGAATCCCCAGCCAGCTGCTCGCTCCTGCTCCCCATCCCAGCGCCGGGGGAGCCGCGCTGCCGGCCAAGCAGCGATGCAATCCTCTCGCTCCCGCTCCTAACCTGTTTGCTCTCCCATGACAACATCTGCATTTGCATCCTACCTCATCAAGGCTGCAACAAGCACGTTTTCCAGCTGCAGCATCCACAAGGGCAGCACGCTGGATGCAAGGCACGGGGCAGACCGTTCACTGAGGGTGGAGAGTGGCTGCGGGATCAGCCCTTCAGACTGAGCGAGGCTTATTCCCAGCCTTATATCCACCCTTTCCAGAGCAATGCAGGGCCACCCGCCCTGTGGGGACTAAATGGCAGCAGCTGCCCAATGCAATTTGATTATTCCTGGCTAAATTCATTTTTCACAAAGATTTAGGCAGAAGGGGGGCAAGTAATTGCAAGCGATGCAAAGGAGAAGAGAGGCTCTGCGGCCACTGTGATGAATTATACATATAAATATACATATACAGGAGAACCCTGGCAGCAGGCACTGGTGAATTCCCACCGGCACGGGGGTGCAAGGGTCTCGTTAAGGAAACGGGAGGACGGGGCCAGGGGAGCCGACGTGGCGTGTGTCTTGGCAGCTTTTGTTGTTTCAGAGAAGTCAGTCCTGCATGTGTTTAACCAGGAGCCAGCCCCTGAGAGGCACAGTGGGTAATTGGGAATAGCCTCAAATAAAAAAAGGCATCTCGGGGCCCCGGGGGAAATCTGTTAAAACACAAAATTATGAATGGTGTTAAATTGTAGAAGACAAAATGATGTCTCTGTTTAGATGCTGAATTTACAGTAAATACCAAGTTCTCCCTGTGGCTGCTGTTGTATTTATTAATATTGTTTGAACACATCAGAGCGCCTGCAGTCAAAGGGGCTTCCAACAGCAGCAATAAATCTTGGCCAGGTGCCTCCAAGAGGAGGCTGCTGAGGCCCCAAGGGCTTCCACCCCTGGCCCAAAGGCTGAGGGGCAGCTCTTCTTCAAACCCCGCCTCGGCCAGCAGACCCTCCGCTCCCATCACCTCCCACCCACACAACAGGCATTTGTCTCCCCTGGTTTCGCCGTCTTGCCAGAGATGACAAAATACGTATTGTAATAAGCGCGTGGCTCTAAGCGTGCCCAGGCCGCGTGTCAGCATCGGTTTGCGATACCGGTGGCAGGAGGATCTCAAGATAATAGGAGCCTCTTCATCTTCAATGGAGCTGGATGGGAGCAATTGAATGTCTGTGGAAGATTACAAGCAGTTATGGATATTGCTTGTCATGCTGCCATCAGCAGCCGCCTTGTTCAATTGACTGGGCGCGTGCATTTCCAGAATGGGTAATGGCAGAAATATTTACCGTGGCCAGCACAAGGTGACTGTGGCCCCGGTGAATGGCAGGACAGGTCTCCACAAGGCGGACGATGCCCATGCCTCACACCCGCCAGCCAAGGCACCTAAAGCCCTGCTCCAAAACCATCCAGACAGCCCACCTCAAGGATGAGACTGTATAAATCATCCACAAAGCCGCTCGTATACGCGCAGGGATGTTTAACCAATTAATGCCTTTGGTTCCGAGCCAGATAGCAACTGGTTAATTACTGCACTGTCGTTGCTGCGATGTTAGGAGGTAAACACGGGGTTATACGCCATCTGTCTCCCAAATCCAAATGGTTAACCAGGAATATTCATTCTGTTCCTATTAAGTATAATTACCCCCTAATCTGTAGGAGCCTTTTATTTCTTTATAATTACAGGATATTTAACAAATAAGCCAGAGAAGGGTAGAATCGGTGAGGGGCTGGGGCTGGGTGCTGCCTTGCTGATGTTTGTGCTGATGGGAGAGCTTGGATGGGGAGGGAGTGCCGGTGGTCTGGGGACCCCCAACCCCACAGCAGGGCTGGGGCTAGATGTAACTGCACGTGGGAGTCGATAGGCAGAGCGTAAGGTCTTGGAAAGGACAAGGCTGATACATCCCAGCATTCCTATCAGCTGCCCTACACATGTGCGAGCATGGCTCAGCCGTCTTGCTGCTGCACCCTGGGGTAGGCAGGGATGATGGGAACAAATACCGGCTCCAGACCTGCCCCACTGCTTGGCCAGCCAAGGCACAGGGGTGCGCTGAGCTGGAGCAAGGGGAGGGGGAAATGAGACCATGCAGGAGCTGTTCAGAAAGTTGCAGAGAAATGTTTTGTTTTCCTATATGAAAATAGATCCATTATAGGAGAGTAGAGCTAGAAGCAGAAATTGTGAAAGGCTGGGGAACAGCCAGCAGGCCAGAAAGCCAATATATACGTATTAGCCACTCTTTATCGCACCTTCCTCGCACCGTATCTGGTGCAAACACAAAACCGAGGCTCAGCACTCCCACCCGCTCCCCACGAGGCTGGTGCCACGAGGCTGCTGTGACTCAGACCCGTGCAGGATGAGAAGGAGCTGCAGGTGAGACCAAGCACTCACTGTTTGCTATTCCTAGGGCTGGCTGGGACCCCACAGAGGGACGGCTCCTCACGTGGGGGCCACCTCCCCCAGTCACGTACAGTGAGCCTGGGTGGGAACCCCCCAGCCTAGGACAGATCCTATGCCTGGCCCATCGGCATCCTCTGCAGAGCTATTCCCTCGCCCTGGGGTGTGTTAGCCTGTTAATATTTATGAAGCTCAGTTACTGGGATCACAAGATAATCTTTGCCTAATTTACAGCCCTGATTTCCCCCTTGAAGAGCCCAGCTATTTATTTAACTTATTTATTTATCGCCTGCCTGCCTCGCTCCCTTCCTTGCTTGCATCAGCTGCCTGCACCGCTGTGGGAAGAGGTTCCACTGGCTTACGCTTTAGCACGAGCCATTGGCAAGGACCACAGCCAAGCGGAGGGGACCTGGGATGGACACTGCGTCCTGCATCCTGCACCCCATCTCCACCTGGAGCGGTGGCATGTGGGACCAGGGCAGCGCACCATGAGCTCTGCTCAACACCAGCTGGCTGCTGCCACCAACAAGCCCCTTGCCAGTGCTGTGGTAGTGGCGAGAGCGACTTGCTGTCTCTTAGGAAACCAGCTGAACAAGTTCCGGAGCCTCCCCGTGCAAATCCTGCTCACCCTTCAGTTCGGGGCTGACTTGGGAAACAGAGTTTGACACATCTCACCTGGTCACTTAAGTCATCATTCTCCAAGCTTTGCCTTTCTCCAGGGGACCACAGCAAAGCCATGGCACCCCCTTTCTTTTTTCTGGGCATCTTTGCTAAAGATGCTAAAACACGTGGTTTGCTCACTGGGCATTCACCCACCTGTCCTGTCCAGTTCCCCTGAGTCAGGGGAATCCCTGTCACCCCGTACCCCATGAAAGCTCTCGTAACAATCACAAGTCTTGAATGACCTGAAGGAGGAGAAAAGGAGGCATTTTCCACGCATCCCCAGCCTCATAGCATCACATGCGGCGCCCTGCAAACCCCACTTTGGTTTGGAGCAACACCTCTGCTGCTGGCAGAGCCGCTGCCCTGCCCGCACCGTGGCCGGCATGGGGAGCTGCGCCGCTTGCTGTGCCCACCCAGCGGTTATTAAACACACAACTGAAGCACCTTTAGCCAATTAGTGTTTTAAAGAAAAAAAATCAAGGGGATAATTGCTTAATTTAAAGTGATTTATTCCATTAAGTAACTCTTTACCATAGGCCTTTTTTAGATGTTCAAGTGTATTTTTCATTAGTGCTGCATAATAAAATAATCGCAGACATAGGACAGAACTTGTCTTTTTCCGCGCCCCCCCCCGAAAATAGTACCACGGAAAAGCACGCATATTTCTGCCCTTTCTGCCATGAGTCAGAGGTTGGCCAGGAGTGACAAGGGAGATGCCTCTGACTCTCTGCAAGACAGGGACCTCCCTTTCCCCCCGGGGTGAGACCCCCAGCCGTGCCCCTGCTCAGGTCTCGCCTTGCCGGCATGCACACGGGTGCACACATCAGTGACACTGCAGAGCACCCACTGCCAGACACCAGAGCACCCACAAGCACTGAGGAACCAGCAACACAAAGTGCGCGGGAGAACTGGGCGCAGGTGAGGATGAGGATGCAGTGGCCGAGTACCAGCGCCGTGCTGGGCAGGTGGCACAGCGGCAGGAGCATCCCTGGCTCCTGCCATCGTACCGAGCACATGCACAGCAACGCTGCGGATGCTTTAGGTACAGAACGCGAAGGCGGTGGCCCCAAAACGGGCGAGAGACAGACCAAGGGGGGCTCTCCCGATGCCACCGCTACGCCGCCTTCCCTCAGCCACAGCGAGAGGAACCCCAGCCGCTCGCAGAGCCGAGGAGAAGGCAATGGGCTGAGCTCCCTCTCATGGCTCCGCAGCGGCGGTGCCTCCTGATGCCGGAGATGCTGGGGCTCAGGGATGCTGCCGACCCCAGGCTCTCACACTTGCCCAAGTGGAAAAAGGCCTCAAGCAGCACAGAAATACAAATCAGGATGCTCCAGGCAATTTGCACACAACGGAGAGCAAGAGGTGTGGAGAAACTATAAACAAGGTTGACGCTTCTGGGTGCTTCCAAGGATGCGGGAGCTGGAGCCTGACAGCTGCCTCGCGGGGCAGAGGTGTGCCGGCAGGATGGCTTGGCAAGGGCTCAGCGGCACAGCACAGCCGTGGCAAGGCAGGGCAGGATGGGTGCCTGTCCTCCCCTCACCACCAGTTTCCCTGAGACCACCTGGCAGCCCCAGAGCATCCCACCCCATGAGCACCCTTCTCCATCCCTCCCTCCCCAGGTGCTGGGACCGCAGGTTCCCTACTGGAGCAGCATCAGAACCGAAAGGCAGTTGGATTTATTTTGGGAATGCTGAAGCATTTGGTGGTTTTGATAATTTTTTTCCTCCACATCTTCTTGACCAAAGCTATTTGTCACATTCAGTCTCAGCTGCTTAGCAGCGCTGGGCCTTCCCAAAGTCAGTGGGGAGCTAATTTGCCAGGTGTCAGGAAAAACACCCAGTCTCCTACCTTTAGTCACCAGCTGCTTTCAAGAGCAGATCTCATCCTTGTCCCTAATTTCTCATAATTTTATTCTGGGAAAAGCTGCCCAGCTGCATTGCTACACAATTTTTGCAGAAGGACAGTAAGCTGGAGTTGGGCATGCCACACAAAAAAAAACTGTGGTGCTGATTTTGCCAGTAAAGACAAAGAGGAGGAGCAGGCAGGTGCTCCATGGAGACAGCCTCTCCAGAGCAGTTCACGCATGCATTGAATTTAATAGAGCTGTTTGTTTTCCCGGTACAGCCTGTGCCAGTGTCAGGCAGCATTTGAGGGACTGGTGTTGAGCCTGACCCAGCAAATCTCTCCTTTATTGTCAACCCTGTATTTGTTTCCATGAACTAATTAGGGGAAACAAGCGATCCCGTCAGAAGGGCGGGAGCAGGGAGGGATGAAGTCCCAGCAGAGTGCAGCTGCCGGTGACCCGAGACACCATGTTCCTGCTCCGGCAAACGGCGCTGCCAGGCGGGCAGCGAGCATCCCAGGCAGCAGCGCCGAGGGGAAAGCCAAGATGTTCACCAGCATCTCAAGAAAGGACCAGCCTCCCCGCATCCCCTTCGCCTCCCTCATTCATCACTGTCACATCTGGAGAGGGTTTTTATTTTAACCACCAATTTAATTCCTATTTGACTAATCTCAGGTCGGAGCGTCTCGCACAAACTCACCGAGGACGCCGCGGCTGTGAATAGACTGACAAGCCACACTGGTTAATAAAAACTCCCATCAAAGTACATCGGGCAGGAGCTCCTGGAGGGACACTGTAAGTCCCTAAGATATGTGAGCGGCCACAGTAAATATCCCTCCTCCTCCCCACGGCCACCACTGGGGCCTTTGAGCGGTTTAGATTTATATATTTGCCTTCTGGATTGCCCCGTCTCACCTTGGGAAGGCAACAAAAGCTTTCAGAAACAATTTATAGGGAGATAATGCGGATGGGCTGGCAGGGGGGGGTCAGGCATGGGGAGCTGTATTTCTCGGGGAGCAGCTTCCAGTGCCGTCTTGGCATATCCTTGCCAGTAAGGTCATGTTGCAGCCATAGATGTACTCTGGAACAACAATTACTCTAGATAAGAAAAAAAAAAACAACCTAACTGGATAAAGGGACAGCTAATCAGGAGACTACAAGCCCCCGAATTGCTCAAGGAATCTATATTGATCTGAACAAGATATCAAATGTAAAATAAAGGATTTTGCTAACTCCACAGGCTGCTTCAGTCCCTGCAACCTGGCACTGGATCAGCAAGTGGAGGAGCTGGCAGTCTGCAGCTCCTCTCCCAGACGATAAAGCCTCGTCTGCCCCTTCAAAGGCAGAAGCTGCTGCTTCAGCTTTTGCTCATGAAAAGTGCCTCCCCATTCCCGGCTCTCCATAAGCCCCTCAATGGGGCAAGAGAAGCGGCCCCTGCGGAGGGTCTCTCCTCCCTGCTGTGCTCGCTGTGGAGGGGGAGCCCACCCAGGGCTGCTCCATCCTCAGCAGAGGCAGCTCCCTGGGCTCGGGGTCTGTCCAGCCCACCGTGAGCCAGCCCTCTGGGGACAGGAGGGGGTCCTCCACACTCCTGAGCACCTCCTGGCAGACATACCCTCCAAATCCCAGCCCAGCGCACCACGACAGAAGCAAACCCCTACATCTTTGTGCAGTTGCAATTCCTTGCAGTGGACATATCCTACAGGAATGGCATTTTTAAACTTTCCTGCTGGAAAGCAGAGCCCCAGCACCGGCAGCCCCACAGCAGCCGGTCCCAGGGTGTGTGCCATACCCCCCAAAGATCCTCTCCTTTCATTCCTCACCCTCCAGCTCCATAAATCGCAAGAACAATTCTCCCTCTTTCTACCCCCTTCCCCATCTCCTTACTTATTTAAAGAGCTTTGGCAACTGATCGCCTCCCTGCTCTTTTCACGCTCGCTCTCTACCTTGAACCATGAGCGCTTTGAAAGATGGATGGAGAGCTTTGCCTGCTTTCAACGACTGTCCCATACACACCGACGAAATACGAGGCTGTAATTCCTCCCACCACCGAGTCACGGCAGATATACTACCTCCAGGAAGAGCATCCGTCCCGGCACCCCAAACCGGAATACAGACGTGTGAAGGGCTGGGCTGGCTTTCTGCCCTGCGCCAGCATAGATCAGGAGTCAGTGCGCTGACATCAATGCACAAACACCAACACAAGCGAGAGGAAACTCGGGCCTTAATAGCCACTATTAATGCACTGTCAGAGACCATCAGGCTCCACGGAGCAGAGCTGCTCTCACCAGGCAGCCCTATAGGAGGCTGAGACCCCCAGCACACCCCTGCCAGGGCTGAGGGCTGTGTGGCAAGGTGTCTCCCACAATGTGAGCATGCAAACGGCCCCGACTATTTGCCAGGGGATGCTCCACTGGCCCAGCTGATGCTCTACGCCCTATACGAGGCATGAGATTTTCCATCTGTGCCTGGAGCAGCATCCCCAGTGGTCCCTGGTTGGTTTTGGGGAGGTGTCAGTCACCACCTTCACACTAGCAGGGATGCATTCATGGCATGCATCCCGCTCCCAGCGCATCCCCTTAGTGGGAGCACAGCCCCAGGGAGCCTCTCCCAGCCCTACGCTGCAGCCACCCTGTACCCAAACCCAAAGGGAGCAGCTGGGACCGTGCCAGCCCTGCCCTGGGGCTCCAGGGGAGGACAGCAGTGAGGAGCAGAAGCAGATGCCCTCCCCAGCCCTGCAGAGACTGTGCCAAGGCAGCCCCTGAGTTATGTCTCTGAACCACACACTGCTCTCTGCTTCCTCATCGATTTAGCAGGGGAGTTGGTTTATGCTAAACAAACATTGCTTGATTATTAAAAGCATATTTATGGAGGCTTAGCAGCTCTAGTAGGAGAGATGTGGCTGCAGCTAGTGCCAGCAAGGTGAGTGCTCCTCCTTTCAGAGCTGCTCAGCAGCAGCAGGTTGGTGCCAGTGCCAGGGAGGAGCCCGTGTCCCTCCAGAGCAGCACAAGGAGCCACCAACACCAGG
The DNA here is from genome assembly GCA_035590275.1 of Ibycter americanus. Lineage (NCBI taxonomy): Eukaryota > Metazoa > Chordata > Aves > Falconiformes > Falconidae > Ibycter > Ibycter americanus. Next base: position 7,272,027 of record JAVJGI010000039.1, on the reverse strand, counting down.
GACCTGTGGCTTGAGCCAGTGAAGAAAATCTGGCATTTTCTTCTTTCCACACACTGCGGGTGCCCAGCTGTCGGCTGGCATCCAGAGAGGAGGCGATGAGGGACAGCGGTGTCCCAAGGAACAGTTGAGCTGAGCAGCCAGCACCCTCCTACAGGGATGGGAGCGAGCACCAAGGATCTGGCCATGCAGGGAGTCGCCTTTGTCTCCAATATTTCTGCAGCAAGACAGGGCTCAATGGCGGCTGCAAGAGCTCCTTCCTTCACCATTTAAACACAGCTTCCCTTCCCGCCAGGCTCTGCCTTCTCCTGGTTTGGGTTGAGTGACTGCAGGGAGGAGACACGGGAAGCCCCCTGGGCAGGCAGCCGCCCTCCCTGCTCTACAGAAAAGCATCTCTCTCCCACTTGTGTTTTGATGTTGCTATGGTGATTGCCAAGCGATAACTCTTGATTATTATTGCCCAGCGCTTTCAGCCACAAGCAAAGGCAACCTTTCCCAAGCCACTGGGTGCCTTTGTTTCCACTCTCCACCCGCTGCTGGCTTTTCTGCGTAAAGCCCTCCCTCGCCTAGGCTCGCACCCCCTGGGCAGGTCATGCTGCAGAGCGGCTGGTCCCTGGCCCTGTGACACACCGGGAGCAAGCGCAGACAGTGCCGCCCCGCTCTCCTGCCTCCATCCTCAGCCAGGGAGCATCACCCGGGGCATCGGCAGCCCCCGCACCGCCCGTGCCCCTTGCAGCCGGGCACCTACTCCCAGGAGCATTCATTTCACCAGCATCGCGCCATTTCCCAGCCAGCTCTAGATCAGCAAATCCTCCTGCGCCCATGGATTCACCTGTGCATTCCCAGATCGTTTTGGCACTGTTTGCCCAGCTCTAATTGATACCTCTCAGTCAGAGCACCGAGAGAAGCTGGGGGGTGTAACGGGCAGTTATCAGCTCTCCTGCAGTGCCTGCATGTAGGTGATGCCCAGCTTGTCCCCTGCACCTCCAGCCAGCAAACCAGCACTGGAAATCTGGGCTTTGGACCCCCAGACTACATATGCCCCTGTTTCAGAGCGAGCTCTGCTGTCCCTCCTGGACAGATGTCATTTGCAATGTATATTCTGGGCTGTGCTTTCATCTCAGTCCCTTTCGTATTTTGCCAGAATATTTCTCTGTGTAATTTCACCCAGGGGGAAACAGGCATCTGAAATTCTGCTTTTAAAATTCCCTTTCCCCTGCATCCCCAGCTCTCTCCCATGCTGGCTCTCTGCTCTGTGCCGGCACAGCCACAACTGGCGGTAAATCTATAAGCCAGCTCCCTTCCCCTTTGAAGTGCAACCGGCGCTGCTTGGATTCCCTGACTTTTTGCTCCTTTTATCTTCCCTCCTATTTCACTTGTGGATATTCAGATCCACAGATTATATTTGTCTTCCGAAATTGCTTTCTCAGTCAGTAGTTCCTTCCCGAGCTTGTTCTTATGGGGTTCGTTCAGCCACTTCTGCAAACCTTCACATTCCTGCTAGCTCCATGCTACAGTGACACCAAAGCCCTGGCTGAGCCCAGATGCACCCCGGGTACCAGACCCCCACCCTGATGCTGTGCCCCCACCACCAAGCCAGGTGACAGGGGAGGAGAGCCCAGGGATGCCCCAGGACTGTTCGCCATCCCCTGGGCTCCCAGCAGCACCCATCAGGCAGCTTTCAGAGGGGCAAGGTGCTAACAGGGAGATCCAGCTGAGGGAACACAGACAGATCGGGCCTGGGCTGCCAACATCAGAGAAAGATAATCGTGGCTCCATTCTGCTTCCAGGGAAGCGGATGATGCGGCGGATGCTTTCCGCTACGCATGTCGCCGCCTTGCTCCTCCAGCTCCCTTTTCATCACAAAATCAGTAATTGAATTAATTGTCTGGTGGGGCCACCAGGACAGGCTCCACACAGCATCCCGGGCAGCGCTCGCCTCGCCTTGCCGGGTGCTGCACACGGTGGCCGGAGCTCAGGATGAGCGGGAGGAAGAGCCCAGGAGGGAAAACGATGCTCAGCTCTTGGGTAGTGATAGGTCAGTCCTGTGGAGGGGACAAACCAGGTGTGGCCACCTCCCACCCCGCTCCACAGAGATCGAGGGACCTTGTCCCACACCCCCCATACACATACTGGCTCTGCTGGGTCAGACCACCCAGGGAAGCTGCAGCGACAACCAGCCCAACATTCCATCCATTTATCAAAGCTCCAGCAGTTCCTCTTTCAGGGTGAGCAAAACAATAAAACACATTGAGCATAGAAAGCGGCATCCAGAACACTGTATTAAACGCAAGGAAAAAAAATAAAGTAGAGACCTGTTGGCTCATGCCATCTCTCGTTCTATATCAAATGCCTCTGTCCCAGACTAATGGTGTTATGTAGACTGTTATATTGGTTCTTTGCTTTACGGCACTGTACATCCACCCCTAATGCTGGAGATTTATTCTCCTCTGCTCAGTGATTACTTGCCATATTGTCCTCGAACGCTGCTCGCTGCATCGTGCCGCCGCGCCAGCTACCAGCCCCACCGGCTGTGCCAGGGCTTGCCGTGCCGCTGCCTGGGCACCAGCCATGCGAGAGCCTCTGGGAGAGGCAGAAATGGCCCCTGCTGCCGCCATCTCCCCGAGTCACCTTGGGCCAGTCGCTCCCCGCCTCATCCCTTGATCTCCTCACATGTAAAATCCTCCTTTGCAAAGCAATCACAGCACTGTGACTACGCGAAAAAGCCAGGTGCTCCCCTGCCCCGGGCTCCCAACTTAGACCCAGGGTCCAACACTGCAGGGGGAAATCTGGGCGAGGGGGAATCTGCATTTGAGAATCCACCAAAAGCCAGTCCCTGAAAGCATTTGCTTGTCGTCCTGAAACAGGAATTGAAGTTTGTCACCGGAGCATTCACTCTTCCATCCCCTCCGGCACCCCATGCTGCTGGAGTGGAGCAGAGCGATGCTCACTCAGAACCTGGGGTTTATCATCTGCAGGATTATTAGCAGGTGTGCTGGGATGTTTTGTTACAGAAGGATAAATCAGTTCCTTCCTCAACACCTGACTCAACTGAATGCCTCATTTAAACATTTATCATGGGGCATGGCACACGAGCTTCCTTACAAATTGAGGTGTTACACGGCACTGGGTGAGCTGACACACCACAGATAGCGTCGGGAGTATTTTGTCACCCTGATATTTCACAGTGCGCTTGTGTCGCGCTTGTGACTGCTGTTTGTTCGGGAGGTGTAATGATCCTTTTTAAACAGTGCTACTATAATTAAAGTTTTATATAAACCTTCCTAAAGAAGGGGAAGGGGGAGAGCAGTCTTTGAAACTGACTTACAAAGGGATGTCACAGAGGGAGCGGTAGAAATGTTGACACGTGCAGCAATCACTGCCATGCTGCAAGGCTTCCCTGCAGCGCGCCTGCCACCGGACGAGCAGCAGCATCCCCCGCCTGCCTGGTGCCCCGCTCCAGCAGCACAGCCTGCACCCTGCCTCCCCACCCACTGCTGCTCCGGACACTGTCCCCCACTTTAGCTATTTCCCTGCCCCACGCTCCACACAGCTGCAAAGTGGGTTTTTCCAAGAGCCTTCGTTAAAAGCTGTTCTTTCCACATTTTCCCAAGGCTGGAAATATCAGAAGGATGAAGGTTAAATTGCAGATCTGCAGCATGGTGCTGGCTGGCGCCTGGGGCAATATGTTTGGATGCTTCACAGGATTAGCTGAAGCTCTTGACATCGCAGAGCCCGAGCCAAAAGCTCCTCTCTGTGTGCAGCACACTCCGGCACCGTGCGGTGCCGCACACCAGGCTCAGTGGGGACAGCTTGGGCGGTGTGAGCTGCCAGGAGAACATGCCAGGTAAAAGCCAGTGGGGCCAAACCTCGCTTTGTGCAGGGAAGGGCTGCAAACCAGAGGGGAGCAGCCTTAGGCATCACCTCCATTTATATACCAAGTGCCTGCTGGCAGCGTGCAGGATCTGGCCAGAGCTGGATGGTTTGGAAGGTGCCTGTGCCAGGGTGCGTGTCCTTGCCCTCCTTCGCCGAACGCAGAGAGGGAGGGACAGCACGGAGCAGCTGTTTTCCCAGCCACAGGGATGCTCCAGTTGGAAGGGGCAGTCGACAGGTCCATCCCCGGGGCAGGCAGCCCCCACCTCAGCCCACACTGTCGGTATTGACAAACATCCCCATGACAGCACACGCTGCTGCTGGGGGGGAGCAGAAATTACAGGCTTTTAAGTGCAGGAGGAGGGATTTACGGTCCAGCGCTATTAGCGTTTGGCACAACTTCCCCACAGCACATTACTCAAGCACCAGAGCTCAAGAGATTCATGGGAGGTCAGGGGAGGGGGAGGGAGGGTGTAATCCCTAATAGCGTCGCACTAATTCTCCGCAGGCAGAAAGGGCTGCGACAGTGCGATGGACTCGGAGATAAGCAGATTATCTTGTCCTGCCTCACAGAGGAGTGCTGACCCCTGACTTGCTGAGGCCGAGATTAAGGCTGAATTAACCTCCAAGAAGGGGGTTTCCCTGGCCTCCTCTCACCCGGCAGGACTCACGTGGGTCCTGCGAGGCAGATGGAGCTTCTCCCGCAGGGGTCTTCTGGGGAGATGCACCATGGCCACCAGCCCGAGAGACTGATGATGCAGAACGCACTGTGAGCATTCACAGCTCCTGGGAGCGGGTGAATTACAAAAATCTAGACAGACAGAGAAGTTAGAACTCCAAGACCTGTCCTCGAACAGAGAAAGTCAACCCCCTTGGTCAGAGACTGCTGAATTATGTGTGATAACACCCACTCCACTCCAGGCAGACTCCAACTAGTTGGGAGTGATACATCATTATCAGCCCAGGGAGACAGAACCACATGAAGCAGCGAGATGGAAGAGACCATGACAATGTGGCACAAGCTGCTGTCGCCCCCGCTGTGGCTGCAGGGGCCGAGCAGCCCCGGGGCACCCGGCTGCAGGGGCTACACACCCCGGGGCACCCGGCTGCAGCCACCTGCAGCAGCAGTGCTGGGAAGAGATGCAGCAGTGAATAAACCTGAAATAGTCATGCAAAGTATCGGAGGGCTGTGGAAACAGCCCTGGGAGTAACTGATATAGTGGGCCAAGCACGTGCCATTCTGCATGGCAAGTGGCATGCCGATGTTTTGGGATCAAAGCTCTGAGAGCTCGCATGGTTTGGGTATTTGCTTGGCACTGAATTGTGAGTAGATTCAGCCACTCAGACTGTAAAGCCTGCAACAATAAAGTTGTCATCAAAAGGTGAATTTCAGCCCTCTCAGAATTTTATTTTTTCCTTTCCCTTTGCTTTCTATCATTCACAAAAGATTGCAGACAAAAATCGATGAGGGAAGATGACTGTGAGTGCTGCAGCAAGGGGAAGCAGAGCTCTGCCTCTGCAACCCCCAGTGCTGCAGTAGGTTCCCCCCACCCCACTGCCCCTCTGATGCTCCAGGGTATTCAACTTGATAATCCAGGTAGGACCATCGCCTTTCTGATCCATCCATCACTGCCAAAAGCTCCCCTATCCATCTCCCAAGCCCCGGACTCACCAAGGGGATTTATTTGATTTCACTCTTACCTCTGTGCACCGGAGGCTGAGCTGGAGGAGGAAAACACCGGGCAGAAAAAAAACTCAGGAGCTTTCTCAACGCCACTGAGCACGTTTGTTACAGAGAGGCAGATATTCATTTCTTTAACGTGTCATAATCCAAGTCAGCCTTATCTGACCAAAACACTTTGTTGATCAGACTGCGAAATGCATCCCAGGCTGCAGAGCCATCTCGGCACAGCGTGGAGAAATGCCGGCGGACCCGCCATGGTGTTCAGAGACAAGATATTCACCTTGGAGTTCAAAGGCTGGGGAAGGAGATAGTCACCTTGGAAACCAGAGCCCTGCCAAGACATCGCCGAGACCTGGCCGGTGCCGGCTGCCCACCACAGAGCAGACTGCCTGGGAGGATGCCGGCCACTCACCCGGTGGGGTGACACCCAAGTGTCCCACCCGAACCATAGGCAGGGAGAGGGAGGCATCTCCCCGCCATGGCTGCTCCAGAAGAAGCAGCAACTGCAGGCTTCTGAGCCTAGCTTGATCTTTACGGAGTCACTGCTTATTCGCAGTTGTGAGGAGGGAAGAGATTTGCACAACTAGATAGCAAGTCCTGGGGTGCATTCCCATTGCCCCCCTCCTTTTCCCTTAAACACATGAATTGCCAATCCATCGCCCAGCTCCACGAACAAGATGTCCATTATGGGTCATATGGGTCATAAAATGTCCTTTGCTTCAGTGCTATGGGCTGACGAGTCCAGCATGGGCACAGGCTCACAGCAATGTTGCAAACAGGGCTTTGCAGCCCTCATCTACCTGCAATTGTGGACCAGGGGGATGGCAAACCCTCCGAGCCGAGCATGCTGCAGCCTGCTAGCAACATCAGAGTGAACCAGACCAGGTGAAAAATCAGCGTATCACTAATGAAAGCTCAGAGCAATTTCCCTCAGCTGCCCAATGACCTTATGCTGGGGCGACTCTGAGCCATAACATTAAAAGTTATCTTTCTTTCTCGCAGTAACAGAAAGCACAACACAGAGATGAAAGTATTTACAAGCCCAGCAAAACTCGCCTGTGGTGCATTTGCAAAGCGTCGCTGGCAGCCGAGGAGGTAATAGCACATCCCTTAAACCCGGCAGCCCTGCCACAGCTAAGAGGATCACAGCAATCCCTGCATGAAGGAGCCTGCCCTGGAGCTGGGCCAGCCCGACACCCTTCACTGGGCTGCCATGGCTCAAAGGCGCCGTGCCCCCCGCCAGCCTGCCCGCTGAGCCGGGAACGCTGCAGCGCCGCACGGCACCCGGCATCGCCACCGCTGGGGAAACCGAGATTAAAGTGGGCCCTTAAAGTTAGTTGGCTTGCTTTTTCCCTGGTGAGCTGATAGGAATCATCTGCTGGCACAGAGCCTCAGTGCTGCTGCTGCCTTTTATATATATATACACACACGCGTGCGCATACATATATATATTTATAAAAACCCCAACTTCGAATTGATGATGCCTGGTATGAAGCAGTTTGTCACCTGTGCTTTCATGATTACAGCAACTAAGGGGAAAAAGATGTCCTTTCAGATAAGCATTGAAAGGGGGGGAAAAAAAGGAGCTTTCAAAGGGTCTTTGTTCTCTTGAAGTGCTCTCGCTCCAGAAGCCAGCAGATTTCCTCAGAGGTGGGGGAGGAGGTAGGATTTAAAAACAAGATGTGTCCTCATTTTCAAACTGTTTCATATTAGCAGTCATCAATTATGGCATTTACCTTGACTAATGTTTCAGGCCATTATATCACCCTCCATGTTTATAATAGGATCCTAAATTAGGATTAATTCTCAAGGAAAAGGTTCTGAGCTAAACAGGTGATTTCTCCCTCTGGAGCTCCAACAACATCCTCACTACTGAAATAATCATTTGCTTCTTAACATTGATACAGAGAGACTGAAGAACCTTTCACGGGTCACCCCGGGCTGTGTTTTAAGGATGGAATGGAGGCCAAGGGCTGGTGGGGACCCCCGGGGCTAGTGAGGATGCTGGAGCCAGGCTCAGCAAGGATGTTTGGAGGCTCTCACAGCCCCCCAGCTTGAAACGCCCCGGCAGCGCTTGAAGGGATGTGGCATGGCACAAGGATGGGACTGGGGATGCTCTCACAGCACGCTGCTCCGTGCAGCCCCTGCTCCCAGCTCCCGCCCCACCGGGTCCCCCACACATGCTGGGGTCCTTCCAATGACTAGGCAGTGAGATATTGTTATTATTTATTAAACAGTTGGTGTGTTTCTTAATAGAAATGTCATTAGGAGCGTTAGGTATAGATAGTCACCGGCCCAGAACCTACAAGTAATTATGTTTAATTATTATGCCACTATGTTTGGAATAACGATAGCTCCCGAGCACCAGGATTAAGGAGCTGAGTCAATTGGAACAGGAGCTATTTATTTTTTTTCCTTAACAGTTTCCCTCTCTTCTTAATTGCTTTTTCACATTTCTCAGTGATCGGTAGGAGCCGGCAAGAGACACCGCAGCCACGTCCAGCCCTGGCAGAGGCCCTTCCCCATGCGATTTGCTCTCCCGAGCAGGGGGCCATGGGCAGAAGGGGAAGGGGAGCCACTTCCCCAGTGCAGGAGGATACTCGTTCACGGGGCGGGAGAGCAGGGATGGGTGGGAGCCCAGAGGGAAGCCTGGCTGGGGCAGCACATGCCAGGTGCATCGCACCTCAGCTCTTTGCAGACCTTACACAGCCTTCTCATGCACTTTTCTTGAAAACACCAAGTATTTCACCCCGCAGAGTGGTTTTGCAGATGATTTACTTTCTCTTCAGAGAGCGGTTTGAGCCCCCAGCCTAGAAGCAGGCATCCAGAGCCAGGTCAGTCACTGCATTTCGGCTTCTAGCTGAGGATGCTGCCCCGCACGCTCCCTTTGTGCCAGCAAAGGGGATGCTGAGCAGGAGCACGCAGGCAGTGACACCCCATCACCGCCCCTCTGGCCCCTGCCAGGGGCACCCACCTTCCCCCCACGCCTCCCTAGCTGCACCAGCCGGGAGCCTGGAGGAATTAGAGCGCTTGGGAAGGAAAACAGAGCTACAGAGACACAATGTTGAATGTAAATACCAGTTAAATATGCATTACCATATGCCTGTGCCTTTGCGGTCTGTTAGGAGGCAACACAAGCCAGTGAGAAGATGGAGTAAAGAGCTGGAGGCTCAGAAGAGTGTGCTTCTTCCCTGCCAGCCTGGCACCCCCAGCCCGCGCCTCAGCCATCACTCATGGAAATAAGCAGCTGTGGATCTGCTCCTGCTCTCAGCCTGCTGCCCGCCCATCGTCCCGCTGAGGCCACGGGGCCAGGACAGAAACCTCTCCCCCGGGTATGAAGCAGAGGAGAGGGGCAGCAGCATTGCTGTGCCCACCTGCAGCCCTGGGTGCTGTGAGCCCAGGCAGAGGACCTGCTGCGCTGTGCCGGGACCCGCAGCATCCCCAGCGAGGGCACCCCTTCCTTCTGGAAGGGGGTGAGGCAGTTCCCCCACTGCTGCCACACAGGCAGTTGCAACAGCAACCCAGCCGCGAGGGACGCTCCCCAGGCAGGCTCCCCAGCCCTGCCAGCGATGCCCCTGCCTGGGTGCAGGTCTGCGTGAACACAGAGCCCAGATGGCAGTCGTGACTGTCTAATTACACGTGCAGACGATATTAGCCAGAAATGTTTGATTCTCACTGGAGTTTCAGAGGAGATCAGACAGCAAGGCTGCTCAGGGTGCAGGGATTACACAAATGGATAATTTGTTAGCAGGCGGTGCTGTGTAATTCCATTTTTTGCATTGCTCTGGATCCTGCTGCCTCTGTCTCATCCCCCTGCCTTGCCCCTGCTGCTGGCAGGTCGCAACACTTTGCATCTGCATCTGACCCCCTGGACACAGCTTGACTCCACTTTGTGCGGGGTACAGCAGGAGGCAGCTCTCCAAAGGCAGAATCAGGAGTCGCTTTGCTCCCAGAGGAGAGAAGGAGCAGTTTGGGGAAGGACATTCATCCTCTCTGGGCAAAAGCAGCCAGCCCTGCATTGCCTGCCTCCCTCGCTGCCATCTCCCAGCATGACAGTGCTTTTAAGACAGCAGGGGACCAAAGCGGGGTCTGGGCACTCACCATCCCTTTCAAAGGCCAGGGTTAAAAGGGAGACAAGAGCCTAAACTTAACTCTTTAAACCCCAAACCCTCCTTTTACCAGCTGCCCCACACCTACAAAACCAAGGGCTTGCTCCTCAGTTACAGAAATGCTACTGATACCCACATCATCACAGCACGTCACAGCCACCTGAGCAGCAATAAAAGTCTTTCCCTGCACAGGTTTCTGTGGCAGAAGTGCCCTCTCCATCCAGGCTGTGTGGGCAGCTAATGAAGCCTGTGTGATTCATGGTGCAGGGAAGGACAGCCACTCTCCCAGATCCACCCAGCACCACTAGGTACAGACCTGGACCCCGCAGTGCCACCAGTCCTGGAACACAATTATCCGCTTCCTTAAATTCCAGCACATTTTCAAGTGCTTTGGTTAATTGGAAATACATTAAACATGGGTTTATAAAAGTCAAACATGTACTTAAACACTTTGCTAAACTGCGGCACACAGCCAGGCAGCGCTCACCTGCCAGGAGGTGCAGCTTCACAGGGCTGCACCCCTCGGTGATGGCAAAGACCCTACCCGAGGTGGGGGGCAGCCACGCTGGGGGGCTCGGTGGGTACCGCTCCCCCAGAAGTGAGCTGCAGCCCTCCGTTCAGCACCCATTGGCGAGGCTGTGTGAGCAAAGGGATAATGAACAGTCGTTAAACTTTATTTTGCTATCAGTGCACTGTTATCAGATTTAATGGGTGTTTTCCCAGGTGCCTTGGTGCAGCGGAGCAGCCTCCCATGGGATGCAGGAGGGCAGCCCCATCACACATGCTCACGCCAGCCAAGGCTGTAACAGAGGTACCCATGCTGTGGTTTTCTCATTACTCTTGTGTTTTCTTTAGACAGCTCCTTTTCCACAGTGGTTCTGTTTAATCCTGCAGCTCAACGAGGGAGAATGAAGATGATCAGCAAAGAGGGGAAAAAGGGGGATCTATGAGCCCAGCATGGCATTACAGGGTTGCAAAAGCGGCACATTTCTGGTTCTTTTTCCACTGGTTTCATGGCTGGTACTGAGCCCCTTTGCAGCACCCTGCTGTTTGCCCTGCCGCGCTGGAATGGAGGCTTGTTAGGCAGGAGCGCCCAGCAGTGCGGTATCCCTCCAGTAATCCAGGTGATGCAGAACTAACACAAAACGGTGCATCAGTGCACGAGGAGACATTGATACAGGCTGCCATGGCACGTGGGTGGTGTGGTACCCAAATAACTTTTGGTTTTGTGCCTCAGCTGTGTGCCCGGTTACGGGAGGTCGCAGGTCCTGTCCTTGCTCTGCTAGGATGCTAACAGAAGCTGGGATGGGCTCTGGGAGAGCTCATCACCCCAAAATCAGGCTGAGGGAAGGGGAAGAATGAGGACAGACCACTAGCCTCCAGTACCTGGAGTCCAAAGCGGCGTCTCAAGCACCACGCAGCCCTGCAGCTGGGGCAACGGCACAGGGCAGCGCTGCTCTCGGGACCTGCTGAGAGCCTGAATCCATCCCTCCAGCCCCATCACACCTCTCCAGCAACGCTCATCAGTTGCTTTTAGAGAGGAGCAGTGCATTTCTGAAAGACCCCGGTGTTTCTCCAAAAGCCTACTGAGCAGTTGCACTGGCGGCTGCAGGGTAATGATGCACCCTTACGTCCCCCACCGAATCTCCGCACACAGGACCCGCATCCCTCCTACGTTGCACAGCCCAGCCAGAGGGACGCTGCTGCCGCCAGCCTCAGCAGCTAGCTTTGCAGTGTGAAAATACTTTATCAGGTTACACAAATAAACCTTTCCTTACTCAATCTTGAGTGAAGGGCTTTTAAGAGGTGATGGTGAGCAAGGAGGGGGAAAAAAAATCAAAACAAAAGATAGACTGCAGCAACAGCTTTACACCTCTCCCGAGGGAGGGTCATCCTTCGAGAAGCTGTTCCAGGAAAGCGAATTGACACAGGCAATTACCAGGGTGTCCAAAGAAGTCTGGCCCAGTGAGTCCCTGCAGCTCAGCAGCCACGAGCAGACATCACTAAAATATAGACACATATTCACAGGGAGCACGTTTCGCTGTCCGAAAGCTCACAGCCCTGGCTCTCACAAACACGACAGGCCAGTTGCCCTCAGCCCTCGCCTGGACTCAATGAGTTTCCTCAGATCAATACACCCCTCCAGACAAGTGCCAATGCTCCAGCTGGCAATCACGCCGCACCGCTTGGTTTTTCTTGAACCGTGAGAGATGTGCTTAAGGGCTCGGGTGGGATGGATGCGCAGGCTACCCTGCTGTGGCAGGGACCCATCCCGTGTGCCAGTCAGGGATGGGCAACGCACCCTGCTGCGCTTCTCCCTCCGAGAGCAGTGCCTGGCATGGGGAAGCTGCACTCACATCTGTCAGGGTGGCAGGCAGAGCCCCTGCATCCTTTAACAGACACCCGTTATCAAGGTCCCTAGTCTGTGCTGGGACAGGGTACCACTCAGAGCAGTGAGGGAAGGGCTGGCTGGCCCGGGTAGCGTTTATAGGCGAGAAACAAGGCTTTTCTGGCTGGAGAGCGCTGCAGCGATTGACCTCGCTTTGTTCTGCTTCTCTTTGCAACTCTCTGCAGTTTTTGGCCACTCTCCAGTTTCTCCAGCCATTTTTCAACTCCCCTTTTCAAAAGTGGGCTGGGGACAGCCCAGCAGCAGCAGCTCTGCAGTAATAAACCTTGCGTGAAGCCCGGCGGGGGGGCGGCCAGCCCAGGGTGCTGCTCAGGGCTGCCGGCGGGACTGACGGCAGCGTTGCCGGCAGCGAGGGGTGCCTGTCCCACCCCAGCGCATTCTCCTCTCAAATCTTTTGGCAGGGACACAGCCAACTCTAATTGCAATTTCCATTCTGGTGGCTGCGCTCTGCAGGCAAAATAGGTTCTGTCTATATAATGAGTCACTCCTGAATATCAATCTACACAGGATAAAATGGAGACAATAGCTGCTTACATGCATAGTGAGTTAATTATGAGCATCTGCTATTAATCTTGCTATCAGACTGCTAATTGCTCCTGCTCCTCCACAAAGGCGTGCTGGAGGTGAATCAGCTCAGCTGCCCTTCCCCAAGCCCAGCTAATCCCCCACCAGGGGTCTGGGCTCACAGCCCCGCAGCTCTCAGAGGCTGGGAAGCGTTCCCAGGGACAGGGCTGCACCCGCACGTGCCGGCACACGCTGGGACCCGCTCGTCACCTGCGGGATCAACCGAAGAAGTGCAGACCCCAGGAAAGCCCGACCTCGGGGGAGGATGAGCAAGTTGACAACCCGGTTTCTGGCAGAAGGGACCCCCCACAACAGACTAAAGGTGGTCTCTCTCCCCACCGAGGCCGTGGGGCAGAGGGCAGGGACGCACGGTGCGGGATGGCAATGGCCCCAAAGCGTGCCAGACTGGGAGGCATCGCTGCGGGGAAGGCGGGTGGCAGCTCCCCCAGAGGCAGCCACCTCTGCAAGGACCCTGTCAGCTGGCTGCTGCGGGAGATTGAAGCCTTTCGGCGGAGGCTGGCGTGTAGGAGAGATGTCGAGTTGCACTCTTGCAGGTGAGGACTTGACATCTCGTGTGTAATGAGGAAAGAAAATGCATCAGGAGCATTTGGGGAAGATGACAGCAGATCAGAAATGCCTCCTTCTCCCACAGATTTATTTTGTCAACCAGTCACTCAGGGAAGCGGGAGGAAGGCACTGTCAGCAGCAAGGGCACTGGCAGGCTGAAGAGCCCAAGCCCTTTGATCCGGCAGGTGCTCAGCAATTGATTTAGACAAACTCCTGGTGATTGCCTAACAGGAGAGCAGCTAGCACACCTCAATTAGCTGCTGAGCAAGGTAAGAGCCAGTGGTTGTCTCTCATTAAGGAGCTGCCTGGCTTCCCCAAAAGCACAGAAATGAACTGCTCATGGAAGGTACTGAAGTCTAAAGCAATGGGGATCAGCAGGCAGGGGACACCGACCCCCCGCTCTCAGTCCCACATATTTGGTGGCTGGGCAGGGAGGCAGGCGAGTCCACTTTTAGCTTTTACAAGGTTCTTCTCGGCTGAGGAAGCTCAAACAACAACTCCTGGAAAGGGATGCCGAGGACCTCATCAGCATGTGAATAAAAGAGAGATGAAATCTGAGCCCTGAATAATCACCGTCAGATGTAGGAAATGTTTGCTCCCCTGTTCTGAAAAGCCTGAGAGGAAAACAAACCCAAAACACTTTCCTTCTCCTTGTCCCCATCCTTGCTGCCGCTGGCTGGGTGCCCCTTGGTCCCCAGCACAGGGGTTCAGGTGGCAGCAGGTCACACCACTGCACAGAGAGCCAGCCGCCCCCAGAGATAAGCAGATTGCATGCCTCAGGCTGCAAGCTTATCCCTTCTGAAGGTCGGGGGGGCTTTCCAGTCACTGTCCCCCTGGGACGCTGCTGTCCCAGTGCTCAGTGTCAGCCAGCAACGCTGGGAGACCAGGTCCGAGCACAGCTTGTGCTCCTCACAGCGAGCCAGCCCTGCTATTTTCCATCCAAAACCCCCGAGTCCCCCACCTGAAGCTGGCAGGCGTAATTTGCAGAATACATATAACCTTTAAAAATTGGACAAACTCGCGTGCTTGTTTATTTTTAATTAGTTTCCTTTTTCCATCTGCCTGAAATCTAAGTTTCTTTGAAACACCACAGTCCCCCTTCCCGGCACACACGAGGGCTACTTCCAAGACTCCTGTAGCAGCTCCAGCACATCCATATTGCACCTTCCTGGTCGGCCAGCACCGACAGGCTCCCCAAGCCCATGCCCTGTCTAGCCAAGAGCCTTGAGACCCCCACTGAAGGAACCAGGGCACCAGGCTAGCCCTTTCGCCACCAGAAAGCAGAGGTCCAGGTGGCCTCTGGCCTGAGTTAACCAGGCCATGGTACCTGCTCCATCCCTGCCTCGCCATCAGTGCTGCCCAGGGCTCAGAGGCAGCCACACACCCCGCTCTCCCGTGCTGGCTTGAGCCCCATGGCCTGCAGCCTGATCTCCCTCACACCACAGAGCTCCATCAAGGCTAGCGAGCACCACAAAAGGGAGGGAATTCAGGATATTTTAAGATACTTAGAAATCTTCCGTATCGATTTCCCCTTCTCAGTAATTAGATGTAGCGATTAGACTCTCCTTCCCACTACATCGCAGGGCTGCTCTGATTGGAGCTTACCAGCAGTGTTTACATCGGGGATGCTAGCACAACCTCATCCACATGCACAGCAAACAGCCCAGCTGTATGACCGGAGAAACCTCCCTATGAATCTGGCATCAGGATGCGATATACATAATATATAACAAGCATGTTTATCAGATGATAACACATCGCAGCTGCTGTTAAACGAGCACGCAAGCCTTGAACTGCACAGAAACTTCATGTATTATTTAAAATACTTTCCCATGAATCCTGTCAAATCAAAACCAGCTACTGTGCCCATGAGGATCGTGGTCGGGGTACTGCGGTAATGCCTCTCAATGATAACGCCTGCTGTGCTGCCGGCTGCGGGCAGCACACTGCCTGCAACGCTGAGCCCCGCTGCCCACCTCGGCTGGGAGAGCTGGCAGCCCAGGAACACACCACGCACCCCACATCTCACGAGTGCAAGGTGTTTTATAGAGGACAGCAAGTTCGTGACATAGAGTCATCCCCAGCAAGAGGGCTGCAATGCTGGGCTGCAAAACAGAGTGTCCCACAGCACCAGCAATGAAATGCAATATTTTTTTAAAAAGGGGCATAAACCAAGCTTCTCCAAAGCCCCTAAAATCAATGTTCTGCTAAGTACGGGACTGAAGGAGGTCCCTCTGTTTCCCATTTGTTTCTGAAGCCCATGCCTTTTGACAGAGGCTTAGGGACATACTTGGGTGCAAGCCCAGCCATGTCCACTGCTGTCAACGGGAGGATTCCCAGGACTCAACCAAGCCCTGAGCCACACATTGTGGAAGACAGGCATGAACACGCTACGGAGCCTGGCAGCCACCCAGGCTATTTGAAACACCAAGCTCCACTGCTGGCAAACACGGCACATGTTAATGTGTCCACTACAGTATAGGCTCTGCTCCAGTTCCCGGTGGGAAGGAGCCTCTGTGGTCCCAAGCAACTCTGCTCCTGAACCACAGACCACTCTGTCCATGAGAAACCTCAGCTGGTTGGTTTGGGGTAATTTTTAGCTTTTTTTTCCTTGCCACCTGAAAGATTATTTCCCACTGATTCAATTCCTCCCTCCAGGGAACTTTGCCAAGCATCTCCACTAATCCGTGCATACAACAACCCTCCCACATCAAGTGACATGCAGGTGCTCTACACATACCCAGCACCAGTCAAACCAGCCCTATCTCAGCTTGCTTCTGCCTTGTTCACTGAATGAAAATCCAGTGCTCCTGGTGCTACCCCCTCCCACAGGCAGGGCAGCCCTCCACCTGCCTCAGAGAAACGAGGCTTTAGCACCAGGCTCCTTCCAAATAGCTGCAGCAGGCACGGTGCGGTATTGATCCCTACTAATGCGAGCTGCTAGTGTAACCATGTTTGCTCAGAGCTGGTATAATTTAGAGATTATGCTTTAATGAACAGATGATGTATGTTTCAATATACAGAACAAGAAAAGCAATGGAGATTTCAGATGGGTAAATAGGAAGCATAGCTCCCAATGGACATTCACTAGCCCCAGCTCCTCCAGCAGAAGGGCAGGCCACTGCCGACATGAAGTCATAGGATCATAGAATCATTTAGGTTGGAAAAGACCTTTGAGATCATCAAGTCCAACCATTAACCCAGGACTGCCAAGCCCACTGTTAACCCATGTCGCTAAGCACATCTACGAGATTTTTAAATATCTCCGGGGATGGCGATTCCACCACCTCCCTGGGCAGCCTGTTCCAATGCTTGTAGTCCCTTTCAGTGAAGAAATTTTTCCTAAAATCCAATCTAAACCTCCCCTGGCAGAGTGATGGGACAGCGTGCGGAGCTGCGCTCTCTCCCATTCTCGAACCAAGAGCCAGACAGACCACGGGGCAGAGACACCAAGCAAAGAACCTCTGAGAGCAGCATCCCACCCAGCCAAGGCTAGGAAAGCCAGTTTGCCCCAACAATCACACCAGGTCAGGAAAGACTCTGCCACGGAGGGAAGCAGCTCAAAGGAAAGCATATGCCCACTGCCAGGCAGCTTGGCAGCCCTCTCCCCTTGGACACTGCCGCCTGCACTGGGCTTCTCCCCAGATATTAGGGCTGGAGCAGGCCTGTATGCTCGAGCTCAGCAGGGGAGCAAAAGACAAATGGTTTAATATGTGCTAAATCCAGGCTCCAGCTTCAACACTTACTTTTTTTCTTCTTTCTTCTCAGTATTTCATACTGCTCCAGATAAGAATGAATGCAATACTGTTATTAAAGTCTTCCTCTATACTACACGCAGGGGTCGATGCAGTTTGCCCCACTATCTGCATTTTTAAAGGTATTTCAAATACAGGCTTTCTTTTTCACAGGGAAAATAAAGTAAACCCGTGTGCCAAGCAGGAATAATCCATCCTCAGCTGCAACTGAGAGAGGCTGCTGCCAGCGAAGGGCAGGAGGAAAGGATCCTCCTTCCAAGCTTCATCTCTGCTCCCCAGCTTTGCTTCCCCATCCACAGGCAGGAGCAACCAATGTTCAGGTGCTTCCCTCGGAGCAGCAAGGCTCCATCCCTCCCCACCAGTTATTCCTGCATTCACTGCAGCAGCATCCACAGGGCACTGCTGCTGCGCTTGGCTCAGCCCCTGCAGGGGTTGCCTTTACCAGAGGGCTCGGCAAGCCTTCGGCGATCCGTCCCACCATGCGCAGCGCCGGCAACCGATCTCGGAGGCATTTCCCACAGAACGCTCCTGCCCTGGCACGCGTGGCAAGAGCGGAGGGAGAGGATGCAAGCGTCTCATGGCTCATGGTCCCACTGCCCTCTGGGATGCTGCTGGGATGGGATGCACGCACCCACCGCCTCACCCCACTGCCCAAGCAGGGCTCCTGTCCAGCCTTGTTGCTTCTTTCTCTATTTCCCATTCAGCCGCTTGCAGACTGAGAGAAGCAGCTGAGGGACTTTTTTTTTTGTTGTTTGGGAAAAGAAAAACTGCCATAAATTTATGTACTTAAAGGATTTCTCACCAGAAAACAGCCCCTCGAGACTCCCATTTTCCAAGAGTGAATCTCTCACCTAATCACAAAGTGCTGCTATTTACTGTATCTGCTATCAAGGCAGGCAGTCTCTGTCCCGCCTTTCCTAACATCTATTTACCAAATCCATTTGCAAGTCTAAAATTTAATCAGCCAGGTTTCATCTTAGAGGCATTAACATTCAAATGGGACTCACTCCCAGAGATGGAGCCAGAGTAAACCGACACATTAATAACAGGTGCCTGTGAGCCAGGCAGCTCTCTAGCTCCCAAGTTAGGTATGCAGTGAGTTGTTCACAGGTTAGCCACAAGCAAACCCTCCATGGCAAGCCTGGAACCAGGCTACAGGGGGGTGGCAAGGGGCAGGACCATCATGTCCTGACAAGCAATGCAGGGCAGGTGACACAGGATCATCCCAAGTCTCCTGCACAAGGGACTGCAGCAAGCGCTAGATGATCATTAAAGCAGTGGTCCACACACTGTCTTAGACCCCCTTCTAAAAAACCCTGTTGCTTTGCAATAACCCCCCCAAAACACCAAGGAAATCCTCTCAAGGCGGATAAAAGGAACTATTCCCAACCACCTCGTTGCATAGCGCATGCCTCATGGGAGGGATTCATTAGCTAATGCTCATAAAGCATGTTTTATGGCCTGCCCTTCTCATTGAAATGGATGGGAGGTCCGCACTTGACCTCAGTGGGAACAAGAGACAGTTGATGACAGAAGCCAACAGTATTTTATACAAACCAGATTAACAGTCCCTGTAAAGCAACCAGGCTGCCAGCAGGATGGATGGAGGCCATCCTAACTCGGAGGAACATACAGCTAATGCAAAGCAAAATGTAGCAACCTCATCAAAACCAGGAGGACTGCATCTTTGGTGGAATTTCATGGGATTCTGGCGCACAGGCAGCTGCCCCACGGATGGCCCCAATGGGTGCACCAGTCCAGCGGGGCACAGAGTGATGCTACACACAGCCCTCATCCCCATGCTGCCCACCACAGCTCCGCACTGCCTTCCCTGGGGGCAGGCATCCCTCCCCAGGGACCACAAGGACAAACAGCAAGTTTCAGGCTGGCTAAACTTTTTTTCTTTTACACCAATCCTCACTTTGTTAATGCCCCGGCTCCCTCCAGGAGAAGGGGGATTTGGCTAGGCTGCTCCGGCGTGCCACAAGGAATCCAAGATCATTAGCTGACATTTCCCCTTCCCTGCACCCGGCCAGGGCCCGCAGCACTGTAATGAAGCGCCTGCTCCAGCTGATATATCTAGGACATCAGGCATCATCGGGGCTTCTTTCATTATCCTCACCTCTCACTGTCTCCAGCACTGACAGCTTTAAATTATTTGCACCACTTTCTTGCATATCTCATTAGATTTGCTCTGGTGCCTCTCAGCAGCACCTGCGGCAGGAGCCGGCAGTGCTCGGGACCTGCCAGGGCTGGGACTGCCAAGCGGTGCCTCCCGCTCTGCCCCACGCCGTGGCCGGCTGGGATGCGCTGGGCTGGCGAGCCAGTGTGGCACGGGGCAGCTGCACACAGGCAATGAAATACGAGGCTCTCAGAAACGTCAAGTGTGAGCAAAGGTGACATGTGACATGATAGTTCATCTGTGCTCCGGCTCAGAGAGGGCGAGCACGTGGCTGGGTCTGCAAACAAGGATGCTCCATCCAACACGGCTGGGTATCGGCCCAGCAACAGCCTCTCTCCTCTGGAAATAACCTTTGGTGTGCTTTATTACAAGCCATAAAAAGAAAGAGAGTGAGTGTGAGTGAAGAAAGGAGAGAGACATTATGTGTCTCACTGTGATAGCCTGCGATGTCTTCAGCTCCAATAAATAAATAAAGGAAGAAATATTCCCCCGGGTCCCTCTGACATATCTAATTGATATCACTAGGGATCTTCCATGAAGCAAACAGGAATCTAATCTATTGCCTCGTACAGCCAAATGGAAGCAGCGGGGTGGCTGCCACCAAGTCTCCAGCTCCTGACAGGGACGCGCCTAATGGAAGTGGAAACCGATTACGGGCAGCCTGATATCCAAATAACAAATAGGGAGCCTGGAGAGACAGTTGCTGCATTGGCCTTGGAGGGGAACTGCTGATTTTCCCACCCGCTCCCTCCTCCGCGCTAGTTGAACAAGGTGCCCGTTGAAATCCCGTGCACCAGCAAGAGCGCTTGGCTGCTAGGATGCCAACACACCGGTGCCTGCACCAGCACATGCCCAAATGCACCAACATCACCCTTGTGCCCGATTCCCACCTTGTTTGTACCAGGATGATTCCAGGAGCAGCTGCACCAACGGGCAGGGAGGAGCAGCCTGAGTCCCAGGGCATGAATGGGGGCCAGGGGCAGAGCAAGGAGCACCCAAAGCCCCAGGGAGAAAAAGCAGTTTTCTACAGATTCCCCAGGACAGAGGAAGGAAAAGCAGGGGCTGGAGAGGAGGCAGTACCACATCAGAATTTTCCAGCTGCTCCCCCCAGAAAGCACCGGCACAGACGTGAGCAGACGGGCTTTGCTGAAGGCTCGCTCTCGTCTGGCATGCTGTCCAGAAGAGCAACGTGCGAGCGGCGGCTGGCACCGCGCAGGAGCTGTGCCTCTGTGGAGATGCCCTCAGCCACATTGGCTGCCACCTCCCACCTTCCTTGTTTAATTAACTCCCTCCTGATGTAGGTAATGGAGCTCTGGAGCTCTTAAACAAAGATTTAATCAGCCCAGGCTCTGCGCTCACAGCAACTAGCTCCCTTTGTTAGATTGGTGTGAAATCCAGGGCATGGCTAGCCCGTGACAACATCCTCACTGTTAATAGCTTCCAGCATCCTGCATGTCCCTGGATAGTCCAGCACTGAGTCCTCTGGACTCTCTTCTCTGTGCATCAAAGAGTCACCTGGGTCATTGATTTTTAGCGTCATGCAAATCGAGTCAGTGGGGAGCTGGCAGCTCCAGTGCATTATTATTTAGGATGGATAAACTCTTATCCCAAGTTCTCAGCACCTCGCCGAGACCAAGGAAGGGTTTCTGATTTATCGTGATTGTTTTTAGTCCTGTGGAGGAACCGCAGCAGAAAGCAGAGGGGAGGGGAAGCGGGCAAAACCGCTTCCATCACAAGGCCCTCGCAGAACAAGGGCGCTGCACGGGAGCACTCTCCCCGCTGCATCCCCCACTCCCCTCCAAAGGGCAGAATTTGTGACCTCCATCATTGGCTTTGCAGGGAACAAAGAAACCAGCAGAGATGGGCACCAAGGGAACGCCTGACAAATTGCCACCACAGCATGTACAGCAGCCACACAGCCTTGCAAACCTTGTGATCCTCACAGCCAGACACCCCTCGCCAAGCACCAGCCGCCCCCGACGCGCACAGACCATCCTGCACCGGCTGCCAGACGGCACGAACTGCGCCCAGAGTCACTGCCGGGCTAGCAAGCCATCTCCTTCGGCGACTGATGATGAACAAGCCTGTGATCTATTGGCAGAAAGTAGGCATCCAAAGCCGCCCCAGACCCCTCTCCCACCCCCAGCCCACTCTGCCCCCCGCCAGCAGCTCCTTCCCGACCCGAAGCAAACTGCAGATAGATTGGCTCCCGGTAAATGGCAATAGCTTTGCAGAATGCCATCTTAATAAGTGCATCTCTCAGCCAGGGGTGAGAAGCAGCAGCTGAAGCGCTGGCATGGATGTCAAGTTACAAATGAGACATCCAACTGCTTCATTTATTAGAGGGAATCAATTTGACTTTTCATATTCACCAGGAGTTTCAGGCAGGAAGGACCCCATCAGCAGCCTGCACTCAACCCCTCACGCTTCAGCTCGCTGCGGTGTGCAGGGGGGCACGAAGGGAATGACAAATCTCTCACTGCACAGCATCACTGGCAAACACTGGTGCTGTTCTCCAAGTCCAGAAAGGGGAACAACAGGGAGCGCACACTGAACACGCCAGCCCCATCCTCCCCATCACCCCGGCTCTGCAGGGGGCAACTCCAGCAGAGCCCAGGGAATGGCAGCCAGGAGACGGGCTGTTTTCACAGAGCGTGGTTAGGCTACGTGTCCCACACCAGCAAATGGCACGCTAGTCACTGAAAACATACAACTGAATATTTAAAAATATCATATCACAGAAATGTGCCCAGTTCCTTCTCCGGCAAGAACAACCAGCAGGTGAGAGGCCAAGGCAGCAGCAGCGTGGCACCCAAATATTGCAAAGGAACCCTCCCACCCACTCTCAGCCTGAGTTTGCCTCTCCACACACCGGAGTCTCTCCCACACACTCACAGCAGACTGACACATCCCGGCTCTACAGCGTGCAGGGGCCTCATTAGGCTAAATGGGGCGAGGGGAGACAAGCACCAGCTGCCTTTGCGCCCGGGAGCTCCGGCTCTGCCCTTTAGATGAAGTTAACGCGTTGTGTGTGTGCATGCGGTTTAATCCTGCAAGAGCTGTAATTGCCACTGTACAAAAATATTACAGGTCACTGGAAGCAATTTAATGATAATAAAATTTAAAAAAAAAAACAAAAAACAGGAAATGAAGCAGCTGCCATCCTTTATTTTCAGGCTTCTTTATCACGCAAAAAACCTCCTGTTCATTTCCCCACAGACAACACATCCACAACTGCAACAAAAAGCCCTCCTCGTCCTCCCTGCAACCCGCACTGGCAGGTGTGGGGATAGGGACCATTGCTGAGCTGGTGGGAGCAGGATGTGACCCCAGCAGCCCTAATGCAATGGTGCCAGGGCACCGTCTGCACCACAGCACCCAGCCATGCCCACACTCTGCCCGAGGGGGCAAGGCAGAGCCCTCAAGGCAGTCCCGTTGCCTGCAGCTCCTTGCAGCCCACATCGCAGCTCCCTGCCTGCCCCGATGCTGCCGAGCTTCTTACAGCGCGGCAGACTCAGTCGTGAGCCTATGTAGGTTAATGCCCGCAGTCCCCCAGCCCGAGCTGACCTCGCAGCTGCTTCCCAAGATGATTCAAGTGGGCAGCTGCATTTTCTCTGCCACTTTAACCTCTCCTCTGCTCCAAGCATAAGGCTGTGGGAAAACTGACCCTTTTCCAAGGCACAGAGAAAATGGAAACACTCCACTAAGTGCTCTGATGGTTGCAAAGGTGCCCTGGAAAGGGGCACCGGCTCCCTGGTTTCCCACATCTCTGGTCTGGTGGCAAGAGGAGGGACCGCTTTTCCCTCCATTGCGCTGCCCAGGGAGGACCGAGGACCTCAGGAAACACCAAAAGGATGCTCACAGCCGAACTTCTCACTCTCTGTCCAGCCCCTGACACCCCACAGCACCATTTCCCACTCAGATGCCCGGCTGACCATTATCCCTCTCCCTTTCCCCCAGGGTCCCTGAGGGGAACCATCACTTTAAAGTGCACCTAAAACAAAATACATAATCATGTGCAGGTCTTTTTGTTAATTAACAAATAAATCAAGCCTGTCTTGCCAATTAAGAAAAGGTAGCAAGTGTTAGGCTCCTCACAGGCCTGCCTTTCCCCCACTCCAGCAGATTGATGGCATTTGTCACCAGATGTGCTGCATGTGCAGGGGGAATGGCTCCAGCAGCAGCCGCCGCTGCCATCCCCTCTGCCTTGGTGCATACAGCCCAGCTCCGGACACCCCAGAGCTGCTCAAGAGAGACATCTGTAGGCAAAACCTAGGGCGAGCCCTGCAGACCCCCGAAACCCACCCAGCATGGCGCAATACGGAAACACCACAGATGCCACAAGGGAGGGGATGAAGCTGGGGCTCAGGAGTGTGGCCCCATCGCTTGCTGCCGCCGCTGAAGCCATGCCAAGCAGCACCAGTAAGGTCACGCTGCCGGAGAGCATCACCCCATCTCACCTAACACACTGGCCATTAGGATGCTGTCATATCCTCTCCCAGACACTTGTAATGAGAACGGGGAAGATAAAAAAAAAACCACCACAGAGCTTAAATTAATCCCGATGACAAAGATAATAACAAGATCAGGAAATGGTGCAAAATGAATCTGTTATAATTACAGCAGCAGCCCCATCGGCCACAAGGCTGTCCATCCAGTGCTGCAGGAACCTGGGCGAGCACGGTGCGGGTGCCAGACACGCAGGCGGGTCAGCTCTGCAGCGCAAAGCACTATCGGGACAAACGCTCTCAGCTGGTAGAAGACCCCTCCTCTGTCAGCCAGGGCCACAACGATTCTCACAAATAAAGAGGGCTTTAAAGCACCCAGCAAACTCATAACACATCTGCTTTGCCATTGCATTGACATGCCAGACCCCATTCCTAAAACCCTCCTGCAACAGCTGCCAAGGCACATCCCGCACCCCAAACCCTGCCGAATCCGGGGTACGGTCTGGCCCAAACAAATGCAGTGGAGAGTTTTGGGGCCACCGTTGGGTTTCCTGACTCCAGCTCCCCGCAAGGTCAGCGGGAGCACATGCTTGCAGCGATCAGCAGAGCCAGGCATAACACGCACGCCTGCCTCACCAGTGCCACTTTCCAAATGGCTAATTGATAGCGTTTAGTGATCTTTTGCCTCTTTTCAATCTCTTCAAACACTAACTAATTAATCTTTGCAACCAGAGCTTGACCAACCCTTTGTCACAAATGATTTACCCCATGAGCCTGGCCCTTCACTTTGCTCAGCTAACTGCAGTCAGATAGATTTTAGTGAATTGCTTTGTTACTCACAATTGCTCGATGAACCTCTAAGTGAACTTATTGCAGTCTCCATGCTGTTCAGAAATATTTGCTTCATTTCTGTCGTCCTTTGTTATCCCTCACTAACGGCCCTGGGGTCGGGTCCTCCAGACAAGCAGCTGCATGTCGCAGCTGCTGGATTGAAAGGTGTCTGGAAAACCCTCCATGCAACACATGTGTGAGCCAAGGCTTCGCCTGTTGGCTTCTTATGGGCAGGAATAAACTTACACAAACCCTTCGAGCACCAAAATCGGTAGTCACCACTGCTGCTGAAGAGAAACGCAGCTTGTCTATTTATCTGTCTGCAAACGCTGACATCCCTGTGAAGGAGGGCGAAGTCATTGACTGGGCAGCAGCATGGTCTGGCCGCGGAGGGAGGCAGCACCTGAAACAGGAGGGCTTGCATCGCCACCTCTGCAATGGGTAAGCAGCACAGCCACGCAAGATGCAAACCCTTCAGCAGAGACTTTGTGGCATCCTGGTCCAGTTGCAGCAGGAAAGAGTGCTTTTTGCTAGCACTGCTCCCTGTCCCCAGCATCCCTCTGATCCCTCACGGGCCTCCTGCACCTCCCTTTCCCTGCCAGCCACACCACTGTGGCTGACTCCCAAGGGCTGGTGTGGGGGCTCCAGCAGCTCTCGGTGCAGCCCGAGCCCTCCAGGACAGGACTGCAGGGAGCCCTTAGGGATGTGAGGGGCACACTCCAGCCATGCATGGGCAGCCCCTGACTTTCCAGGGCTGGAAGCATCTCTCCCTGCCTGTGCTATGGGAGCAGAGCAGTGCTGCCTATTCCTGCGTGCAGTTCCCACTGCCAGCGGGCTGCTTCCTTTCATGTCCCATCCAGGGCCACTGAGGAGAGCAAGCAGGGTCTCGGGGCCCTTTCTTCTGGTGCAACACAGGCACTTGTCAGAGCTAGGCAATGGCGACACTGTTATTATACATGGCCTCAAAGCCCATCCAAGGCACTGGAAGATGAATTATGTTTCATTTATATCAAAGAAGCAATCTCAGAGCCCATTTGTGATCAAATTTGCTGTCAGAGAAACTTTGCTTTATCTCATTACATCTGATATCTCTTGGCTTCTTGTCCTTGAGACTATTAAAGTTTAATGTCAAATTCAAGATGAAATGGAATCGTTGCTGTATCATCTCATCAGGACCCGGTGCGTCCCGTCCATCCTCGTGGTTCTGACAACTCATTACACTGGGGCAGCTGGGGGAGAGGAGGACGAGGGAGAAGAAGCCTTCCACCCCATGTGCTGGAACCGCAGGCTGCGAAGGAGGGGGAGCCTGGCTCTGCAGGGGCTGTCTGTGCTCGCCCCTTGCCAGGCTGACCAGCTCTGCCAGCCGTGGGGCAGAGCATTAGCCAGCAGCCCCAAGGAGATCTGCCCTTGTGGCACCTGTACAGCGTGAGGGGGGCTTGGGGGGCAAGGGGAATCAGCAATGACAAGGGGTGGCACACTCACCACCCTGCCTGGCCATGCTGGGGATATCCAAGCTCTGCGCCCAGGTAATCCTGGTCCTGAAAACCATCAAACATGTTGCACTCTGGTCCTTCAGAGACCATGTTGGGCCCACAGCACAGCGAGGAGTTTGAAATTCAGAGCCACGCTGGAAAACAGACCCCTTTGAGGTGAAACATCCTTCCCGAATCATTTAGTCTTTCTGCAATCCTGTTCCCTGCAAAGACTAAATACCTTTGATGATAGGCTTTAGCAGGGTCCCAAGAGGCTTTCCTGCAGCTAGCTCGTGCAACCTCCCAAATATGTTGTGCAGAAGGGTCTGCCGGGTCTAGATTAGTTAGTCCTCCTGGGCTGATCCACAAAAGCATTCAAAGCTGAACGCACCGCGATTTTTCAGCTCTCCTGGAAAATAACCCACAGCCACTGCTCTTCCCACCTCCCCAAACACAGACAATGGAGTTTCTGCCACCGCCGAGAGGAAAAGGCTAGCAGCAGAGCGTGATGCCTGCAAGGGCAGCACACACCTGTCTGCAGAGAGAAGGCAGTGGCAGAAGCAGACAGCGATGCCCCAGCTCCCCGGGATGTGCACCCCACAGCTCCCTGGCATGGGGACACCAGCTCAGGGCAGAGAGTGTGGTCAGGGGGCAGGACTCCGAGAAAAGCCAGCATTTCCCTGGGAAATCTTCTTCCAAGGAGGAGTTATTACCCATCGTAGGAAAAAAAAAAAAGGGGAAAAAAACCACGAACAGAAACTTTCCAACAGAGTCACTAGCACAATCCATCTGCAATGTCAAAGCCCACTGCAAAAGCAGGGGAGAAGCACAGAGACGTAACGGGGCGAGTTCTCCAGATACCCTCTCGTTTTCAGGTGCCCAACCTTCGACTCTCTGGCTGGGATTTTCAAAGCAGCCAAGGGACGCAGAGACACAATTCCTGCCTCATTGCAAAAGTCTCAAGGAGTTCAGTCTCTCCAGATTAACAAAGAGAAGGTGATGAGGTGACTTGATCAAAGTCTTTAAATACCTACACAGAGAACAAAAAAAAAAAATTTGATAATAGAGGGCTCTTCAGTCTAACAACAAAGGTGGAAAAAAAACCCAGTGGCTGGAAGCGAGAGCCAGGCAGACACAGCCCAGAGATGAGGCGCGAGGGTAATTAAACATCGGGACCTTCGTGGACAGACTCAGCACCCGGGGAGCTGTAACCCCAGCGGGGTGTCCGGGCAGATCTCCCCGGCTAAAGGCAGAGCAGGTCAGGGAACTCCTCCAGCCCCTGTTCCATGGGATGGACAGCCAGAGCGGTCGCTCCCCGGCTGTATAATTGATGGGAAAAGCTATTCCTTTTAAAGTAAGGGAAGCTGGCTGACCAGATCCCCTGGGTAAATCAATCTGCCCACCTCTGTCCTCATAGCTTCAAACCATGACGGCAGCCACGCTAAAAGCCGAGCTGGCCAGAGCAGACCGGGCTGGGAGGCGACCCCGGGGGCAATGAATCAGCCCCGACAGCCCCGCACGCCCCTCGGTGCCCAGCGCTCCCTGCGGAGCTCACCTCCCGCAATCCGCCAGCCCGGGGCGGGGGAGGCACCGCTGCCCGGCCCCGGCCAGCAGCTCGCCCAGCCCGCGGCTCTCCGGACCATCTGTGGCCACCGGGCGAGCGGACGGGCGCCGAGGGCAGCTGCGCTCCTGAGTTGCACGGGGCGGCTGGCAAGGGGGGGGGTGGGGGGGCCGAGGGTGGCCAGACCCCATTTGCATCAGTAATTTACCAGAGAGGCGATAAGCGATCCAGCCCACGGGAGGCGATCCCCCCGGGGGAGCCAGCACAGCAGCAAACATGGGAACACGAGCACCGCGCCGGCTTTAGCAACCAGACCCTGTCGGCACCCAACGCACCGCCCAGTAAGCCCAGTCCCCCCTGGGGCCACACGCAGCCCCAGCCCTTGACCTGCTGGGCTCCCCCCCGCCGCCGCCCCGTCTCCTCCGGGATTACCGCCGGAGCCGCCCCCCAGGGCAAAAGCTGCCAGGGATAAACACAAACTCCTTTCTTCAAAGCATCAAGCGGCTTTTCCAGCCTGGGCTAAACCTCTGGCATCAATAGCCGCTAAACACACCATCATCCACACTTAAAAGAATCAACAGCAGCCTTCATTAGGGCACCCAGGCAGGGGCCAGGGCTTTGCTTTTGTGCTTTTCTCTTTTTAATGGGTTAGTTATGGCACTTTCAAAATGAATGAACTCGGAGCCCAAAACCCCCAGCTCAATTGTCAGTTATTGCTGGCAGTTTATCAGCATTAACTGATTAGGCTCAGGATGATGGATTCCCCTGCCTGCGACTGGTGCGCGGTAGAGGAAAAACCGCCTTTTCCCTCGGTTTTCTCTGTCACCGAGCAGTAATTGCCATCCCTAATTCTCCCCAGCCACCCCACCACCACCACAACCTCCAGCAGCAGCTTTTGTTTTCATCCTCTCGCAATCACCGAGAAGTAATAATAATAAAATAAAATTCAAATGAGAGGGAAGCTCAGCCCCAGCAGAATTTAATTGATGATCATTACACTTTGGAATCTAAACTCTTTTAATTTCGTTGTGTTTCCCGGAGATGAATTATGAAATTACGGCTGGCCAATTATAGATTGCGTCTTGTCTTTGTGTGCCTTTCAGTTCCTTCCACCCCTCCGAACACCCAGCTCTTTCCTTTGAGCGAAGGATTGATAGGAAAAGGGAAAACACTGCCCTGCATTACCCCGGGAACACCTTCCGCCCATTGGGGAAAGGCAACAGAGGGAGGCAAAGGAAGGCTGGGGAGGTTAATCTTTGGGTTCCCAGAAGGAATTGGGGATTATGGCTCCCTAGAGCATCCTCTCCACCCAGGGTGGCTGTGCTGGGGTTCACCTGCTGCCACCCTGGGCGAGGAGCAGCTCAAGGTTGCCCAGGCAATGCCAGCCTCTGCATCCCAGAGGTGGCTGCGGAGCAGGACCAGACACCTGGCTCGGTCTTGCAGGAACCTCACAAACAGCCTCTTCAAGGGGCTGTCCCGGATGGAGATTTGGAGGATGGAGGCCACCATCCCAGCACAGTGACACGAGAGCACCGTGTGCCCACATCACAGGGCCACAGCAGGCTGAGACACTGGGGTCCAGGCATCCTCAGAGAGCTCACCCACCCCCAGCCACCTCTTGCATCCAGCGGGCTCCAAACAGGCTTGAATCCCATCTGACACAGCCCAACAGATGTAAGGTACATCATTTCTGTAATCTCATTAAGGGAAACTTTAAGGGAGTCTGTTCCTCAGGGCTCTAATAAAGGTTTCATGCATTAAATTCCTCCTTGTTTTGTTTCATTTGCTGCGAGGATTTTACTATGAGCAGAGCTTCGCCTGCTAGGAAGGAGAGAGATTTAAAGACGTTTGCGATGCTACGCACAGACTCACAAGTCTCTCCCACGCTGTCTGGTCCACTTAGGAGTTTCCATCTCCTTCTGTGGCCCTGCCTTGCTGTGGCTGTGCTGCTGGGCAGCCCCCGAGCGAGCGGGGCCGGGTGAGCCCCAGCCCTGCACCCCCAGCCCGGGAAGGGTGTGGGCAGCCTGGCTTCACGCCATCGCAGTACAGAGCAGCATCCGCTGGGGAGCAGATCAAGCTGGGCAAGCTCATCCCATGCACCAGCTCTCCCCCGTCACTGGAAGCAAAGTGTTCCTCTGCCCCCATCCCAAACCACAAAATCCTTGACCCGACTTAATTGAGAAAATAAAAACAAACAGTGGTCGACAGCTGCTGCAGCACCAGCAGCACTCCAGGAGCCTGGCAGTGGATGCACCGCTAGAACCAAACACAAACTTATCTCCTGTACCTTTCAGTGGGGTTCGTTACAGACCTGCCTTCCTCTTTTGGTTTGGGTAGTTTTGGGGTTTTTTTTCCTAGGGCTGAATAGGAAAATAAAGCTTTTTGCAAAACGTCACTTGAAGAAAAATACATGCCACCACCAGAGCCTCACTAAATAAATAAATAAAGGAAAAGTGATAAATTTTGGCTGTCTTCAAAAGACAGACCAGCATTGCTTATCAGCCACGATTTGACCAGATAGCTGCTTCAGAAAACAGACACTGGTCTTTTTTATAATAAATGAAAGCAATAAAGCCAAAGTGCCTCCTCTGAGCTATAATGAAGCACAGCAGCACCAGCGGGAGCCGCCCCCCCCACCAAAGGGGCTGCAGCATGGGCAGCCTCCCAGGGACGGGTGCAGGGCTGGGGGGCCGGTCCCTCTTGGGCACTGGCCCGCCTGGCCACCAAGGATGCTGCTACACAAACACCAACCCACAGTGCCATTCCCACCTGCGAAGGCTGCTCCTGCCACCGCCCGAGCTCTCTGCGAAGGGCAGGAGGGAGACCAGAGCTGTGCACCTCCCTGATAAACATCCCTAGAGCGGCTTTTCCTTAAAGAGGTGCCTATTTAACACAATTTCCATCACAAGCGGCTGCTTTGCATTTCTTCTGGCTTTATTAAAACTGATTTTCTATTTGCACTATACAAGCTGATCTGATTACATTTCCATTTTTCCCCTGAAGAGAAGGGTCTTGCTCTCCTAAGACAAAATGGAGATCCGGCTCACCCCCACACACACCTCCTGCTCAAGAGCTCTTCTGCCAGGGGACCAGGGAGGAGGACCAGCTTCCAGAATTCGAGCTGCAAAGAGCTCTGTTCTGCAGCATCCCGCATCTGTTTCCATGGGGACAAGGAGGCAGCGATTCAGCAGGCCTGATCCTGCTTTCGCCTGTACAAATATCAGACAGGAGCCATTTCAGCAGAGATGGTGGATTTGCCTTGCAGAGCAACAGAAAGGGGTGAATCTGGGAGGGAGCCTGCCTGCAGCAAGCTGTGGGGTGCCTGCCCTGGCACAGCCCCCTTTGGTCTGGCAGCAGGAGCACCTCTGCACCCATGGGGTCACCCACCTCAGGGCACAGACCCCGGAAAGCAGCTGGGCCACCACCAGCCTTCCTGCACAGAGGCTTCTCCTCCCTGCTTCTTCCTTCTGCCTGGATTGCATCCCATGGGACATCTTCTGAGCTCACCTCCTGCATGTCCCAAGGGGGTACTCAGGTCTGGCATCAGAGGGAAAAAAATGCCTGTAAAAGCAGGTGCTGATAAATAGGTCAGCAATTCATCCATCAGCACGGCTCGCTGAGGTTTGGCAAGGCTGTCAAGCAGCACTGGAAATTAAAAGACATAGCCAAATGCAGGAGCCTTCCCGGCCGCTGGCAAGAGGACAGGCCAGCGGCCAGGGCTGGGACAGGCATTCCTGCAGCTGGGGCCAGCCATTGCATTCCTGCGACTTCCAAACCCCCTTACAGGGATTCTGTAGTTAAAAAGCAATGAGAAGTTTTGATTTTGAACAAAGATTTTTTAATTTTATTTTTTTTTTAATTAGGAAGCATCCATTAATGTCCCTGTCCTCTACAAGGCTTGATAATTTCTCCCCAACTTCCCCTCTCGCTCAGTCACTAGCCATGTGGGAAACCATTACCAGGAAGATGCTTTGAAGTACCAACTTTATTAAGATTGATTCCTTCTGCCTCCAATTTTGACAAGTCCAAAGCAAACACACAGGGCCACGGGGAGATTTGGTAATAATTACCATCTTTAATTACTACTAAAACATCAATTGCTCTTGTTCAATTAGTATCAGAGATCCAGGCATGGCAAATTTTGTAGCACAAAATAAGCTGAAAATTGATTTCTGAACACTTAATGCAGATCCAAAATTGCTAACCTGATAAGGGGCAATGGCAGAACAAGCTCACCGTCAGGGAGGGATCGCGTGCTGATGTAATTGCTTCAGCGGAAGATTAATAACTTGTATACTTACATCTTGTACATCAAGTAGGAGTTACTCATTAGGGGGAGCGCAAAGAAGGGGAGAACATGTTAACAAGGACGGAGGCAATTAGAGAAGAAATCGCAGCGGAAACACTGGCGGCCCATGGGCTCGCGGGCGATGCCACAGCTGGAGAGGGAGGCACGACAGCTCCCCTGCCCAACGCAATGCCACCCACAACGGTAACACACACTCCAGACCTCCCACCCAGCTCCCCAGCCCCATGCTGCTCCCCAAGCACCAGCCTCTGCTTCCGAGAAAAATGCTGAAAACCCTTGCAGGATCCACAGCCAGAGCCCCCTGTCCCACCAGAGATTTCTCCTCCACTGTGAAAGAGGGGGCAGAGGGCTTGTCCACTTCCCCGCTGTGACTTGCTGCCTCCCACAGATGCTCGCCACCCAGAGCCCGGCCACGCAGCGCTCTGGAGCATGCCACAGCACTTACTGCAATTAAAGTTGCAACATTTACACCAGAACATTTCAAAACTCGACTCCAACATTACAGGATCACAAACAGCTGTTTTCTTCCCAGCTGCACCACAGGGACCGCGAGGAGGCACCTCTTCCTACCCCAGCAGTGCTGAAGGTACCTGGCTCTAAGACAAGTTGCAGCTGCGCATCCCCACAGCTGTCCTTGCCCAGCAGCCTGAGCTTGGCTGATCTTTAATTCCCAGCAAGGAAGCGGAGGAGAAAGGGACATTTTCCTCACCTCCATCCCATGCCGCACAGCCACCCCAAGCTGCCGAGCGCCTCGAGGGAGGCAGCTAATTGCCGCAGCCATGGGCACAGACATTTGCATAATGAAGTGTAGAAAGGATGTTTAGCTCATGTATTTTTTAGAAGGTTTATCTTTAATTTTATTTAGCTTAAGAAGGGCATGTCACTCAAACCCGGCTGGTCATTTATAAAAACATTTCAATTGTGTCTGTGCGAAGCTGTCTCCAGGCCTAAGTGGCTTCTCCAACCAGCCCTGAATACTAATGGAATGGCACCAACGAGGGAGGGAGGGATGGAGCCCACTGCCACATGGCAGGCCAGCCAGGCTCCTTCCTGCTATTCTCACATGCAATTTTGTGCAGAAAGATCTCTGCCTTTCTACCTTGTGAGAAGCGAGTTTCTTTCTTTAGTCCCCTGAGCACCACCTCTGCTAGGGAAATACCAGGATTAAAGTATTGACTGCATGTAGAAGCCCATGGGCAGCTGGTTTCTGAAGAAAGCTTTAAGCAAAGGCTGTTCATGGGCTTTTTATGCAATGTAGAGATAGACTGCTTTTGTTTTAAACAATGAGAAAATTGATCAAGTTAGCTTGACCCCCCTCCAGCCTGTCCCCAGAGCCCCAGCACACAGCTGGGGAAGGTGCCCAAACCCTGCTGTGCCCCAGGATCACCCTGTCGCACTGGGCATCCTCACCCTCCAGCAAGACCCACTGGGCTGCCAAGCAAGAGCCAGCTGGCACCCAGCACAGCATCTCAAACCAGCTGGTTTTCTGTTAGCAACAGAGCCCTGCAGCAACCCATTTAAGTGTAAGATTGGCCAATGTCTTCCAAAAAGCTGCTTGTGACCCAGCATCTCAAAGACAAGGGTTTTTTCTCTCCAACCTCTTGAGACAAATACCAGGTAAATGACTGGAAAGACACGCAGAGGGAGCAGCTGCCTATTTGCTTGGCATATTTTCTCTCTCCTTTTTCATCTGCTCTTTCTTCCACCTTCCCTCCCGCACTGCTTCACCTCCCACACCTACCTGCAGCTTAAAAGGAGCAGCTCAGCTGAAGTGTTAAAAGCCAGAAAGGCAGTGTGTGCCTTTATCCCTGCCACAGGTGGCTCGAGAGACCTTTTCTGCATTGTCCTTGGTCCCACACAAGGCAGCCCTTCTTTTTCCTCCCACACTCCCTGGAAACCTCTTGTGGAGTCCACCCACCACCTTTGCTGGAGTTTGATACAGTCGCGCAGCACCACGCTACTCGCCAGCATCCCGAAGCAGTCTCCGCTGCAGACCAGCAGCACATGCCCACGAGGCAGCCGAGACCCACACATGGCTGCCCACTGCTCCGGTCCCTGATGCACCGAGACAGGCAATAGCTGGTGCAGCTTCTGCACAACCAAGGGTCCTTAAACACACGGATACAGCACAGGGCATTTCTCAGCTTGGAACTCACAGGGACACGCTGCAGCATGCAAAAGAGACAACTCCTGCCCAGGGAGGAGCCATCCCCAAGGCTCCACTTCCCCGCTGCCAGCGTACACACATTTTGCCTTTCATACAAAAGCCCCACACGCTACGATATGACTTGCCTGGGGTTTCCACAGCTGTAGAACATCTCTTCCTGCCGCCAGCAGCACAAGCCAGTCCTACCTGGCCTGAGCCCTGCACCCCTAAGTTGGGAGGGGCCACCTCTTTTTGAAGGCTCTTGATTTGCCCAATTAGCCCTGGGTGCTAATGAGCAGAACCCAACTCAGGTGGGCAGCAGGGCTTACTCTCACCTGAGAGCTTCTCCCCGCTGCACGGCTCACCGGCGAGCTGATTAAACCGGTACGCATAGGCGCACCAAAGTTGGAGAGAGGGCTCCAAACTAATTAGCACATGCACAGCCGCTCATTACTATTATTACTATGACATTATTAATTTCCCCACCTCTCATCTGCAGCTTTTCCGTCGCTTCATTTCAATCTGCTTTAGCATCGGGAGATGGAAATTAAACCCAAGCATTTATCCCTGAGTCACGCAGCCCTTTCCCTCCTCCTCCCGCTCCATTGCGCCCAGTCCCCATGCATCACGGGCTCCCGGCGTTCCCAGGCCAGGTCGGAGCTGGCAGCCACAGCTGTGGTTCATCCCCATAAATCGGGGCTTTGCTAACACCTGCAGCATCAGGCAGGATTTTGCTAACGCCAGCCGCACCAGGCAGGGAAGCATCTCCATACCAGAGCTGGCGCACGCACAAGTGTGCACAGGGCAGCAGCCAAGCAGGGAAAACGGATACAGCAGCTGAGATGTATTTGTTGGGAGTCATTAGCTACTCTCTGCGATCAATCTATTACCATAAACTTAAGCTTCCATATTCTTTCATTTTAAATGAATTTTCACATCGTATTTCCAAATGAGCTCTGCCTCTAGTCAGCTCCCCTTTATCTAATAATGCTATGCAAATATTTTGTTATATTTCAATGAAATATGTCAAAAACTATTACCCAGTGCATTATCTCAGCATCAACAGGGAGGCTCCGGTCCCTGCCACCGGCAGGCTGTCACTGATCATGCCCCAAGGCAAAGGAGGGTGAGTGGCCCGCGCCCCGGTGAAGGTCACCTGAGGCAGGCAGCAGCGTGCCCGTGGTGGCAGGGGGTTCTCTGAGGGGGCCAAAAGGCATGCAGTGCCAGTAAGGATGTGCTGAACTGCCCTCCTGGGGCAAGACGCGGGCAGGAGGTGGCTGCTCGCCTGGCGCCCAGCTCTGCCCGAGCTCCCTCAGCTCTGTGGGGTGGCAGTGGCAGCCCCCTCAGACCCAACCCGCAGCCACACGGGTGCTTATTGAGGGAGGATGGTTTCGCTGGGCAAGAAGAACCATCGAAACAACCCCTTGGGGTCCACAGCTGCTCAATGGGAGAGGCACTGCAAGCCCCTCCGGCTTTGGCTGGGGCTGCTCCTTTGGCTGGGGGCTGGCATGCTGCAGCTCTCCCCTTTGTTTTCCTGCAGCGGGAAAATCAGATGTTCAGAAGACAGCTTCATGGACACAGATTGATTTATTGATTATACACCCTACGTGCACTTGCTAAGATCCATCATCGTCCCTTTTCCCTGGCCACCAAATTCCCCAGTCCCACAACAGCACCAGCGCTGTGTAAGGCGTAACTCCACAGGCATTTGCACAAATGGCTTTTCACACTGCAAACACCTGCAAAAGTGCAAAGATGGTGTCGGTAAAGCCGGGGAAGCAGCACAGGAGGTGGCTGTGGCTCCTCAGTGGGTGCACAGTGCTGCTGCCCTCCCAGTCCCTGCTGCCCCGTGCCTGGGGCAGTGCTGCTTGTAGGGGCTGCCTTGTTCTCCATCCGTGGGGAGGGATGCATCCTGCCCAGCTGGGTTCCTTAGACAGAAGCCCCTCACCGCTGGGGCTGTGCTGCTCCAGCCATCCAGCTCTGGGCGAGCATGGACCGCGTTTTACTTGGTAACCGCCGCGCTGGGCTGCGATTGCGAGTTGCTCTTTCCCTTCCCGCCCCAAGTACCGAATTCTGGGAGCGGGGCAGCTTTTCAGTCTGGGAGAGACGCGCCTGTCTCTTGCAAGCCAAAGGGCCGAGACATCTGTATAAATAACGTGCCTTTGATTTCCAGCAGGCACTGCTGTGGTACCGGTGCTATATTTCTTCAGTTCTCCTCCTCCCTCCCCTCAACTTGTTATTGCTAAAGGACATGATGTGCCATCCCGCCCCCCCCAAACACACAGCCCCCTCTCCTGATCTCAGAACTTGGCTTTATAGATTTTTTTTTTTTAAAGCACTTTTATATTTTTAATTGGTATTCTGCAAACTCCGAGCCTTCCCTAAGGAGCTAGGATGTTTGTCTTCAAAAAGCCTTTTTTTCCCCAACAAATTTTTTAAAGTACAAATTTTGCTGGCACGGATGAATGAGCTGCCATGTGCCCCATGCGACCTGCCCGCAGACGACGCTGCTTCTCCCAGTTTCAAGCACTAGTGTGAGGGGGGAGCAGAAGCAGGGCAGTGATGCAGCATCTCTCCCAGAGGCGAAATCTCCACCCGTGCCCTCCCCTGGCCGCAGGCAGCTTTTGCTGGGGACCAGGGGCGTGGACCCCAGCCCCGCTGCTGCCCGGCGAGCAGCCGCAGCCTCACCCTGCTCACGCTCTCCTGCACTGGCACCAAATTAAATAACTGCAACTCCCTTTTTATTTTCCATTTGACAGTAACGTATTGCAAATGCAGCTGGTTTTGACATCCTAATATTCAGGCTTGTATCCCTTGGGATAAACACGTCATCTGTTATCTGAGCAAATGATTTGTACTGGGACAGTAGGGAGCAGGAAAATGGAGCAGACAGGCAGAGCCGGGCAGGAGCGGAGTGTGCCGCCCAGCCCATGCCACACCAGCCCGGCACCTGCCTGCGCCCGTGGTCCTGCCCGGGGCTGGCAGAGCATCTCGGTGGGTCCTGCTGAGGGCTGGGGAGGAACACGTCCTCACCCCGCCAGGAAGGACAGCCCTGTGCCCTGAGCATGGGGTTAACCGGCTTTCATCGCTGATGCCGCAGGTTGCATCCTTGCCGGCGCAAACAGGGAGAATGCTGACAGCCCAGTGAAGAGGGCAAGGCTGAGAGCCCGGCGGGTGCAGCCGTGGTAATTAGCAGGGTGATGGCACGGCTCTGGCTTTTGTCTTTCCCTGAGCCCTGCCTGGCTGCCTTATATCTGCTGGGGGAAGTGGCCAGCGCGTTCGCAGTGCCCATGCAGAGCCCTGCAGCTGCAAGCTCGCACCACATGCCCAAGCATCGCCTCGTCCGGCCATCCAAGGGGCCACGCTTGCATTTCACCGAGGTCAAGCCCCAGGGCAGGGGCTGCCTTCGGATGCCAGCAGCACGGTCATCTCGTCAGCACAGCAACAAAGCCATTTGTCACCAGGCTAATTTTATTAGACTGGATCCCAAATGGCTAATTTCCTTTTAGTCATGAGTAAATCAGAGGAATCTCGGATCTGTTGTTAAGGCACTCACACTAATAAAAGGCGGAGTGATGGCTAAATTCGTTGTGAAGTGCTGTGACCCGTGGTGTTAGAGGCGTGAGAAAACGACGGGCATGGAAGTTGGGAAAGCAAAGCTATCCATCCGTCTGCCGGCTCCAAAGGAGCCTGCTCAGGGCTGAGAGCCTGGAGGAGAGGCCAGCTCGTCATCGGTCCTGCCTGCACCATCCCAGGCTGCACGCCGGGGACAGGCAGTGATGCCGGTGCCGCTCGGGGAGGCTCAGCTTGCCTCTCCCGCTCACCATCCCCAGGGAGAGGATGGAGATACCGAACTGTACCTCCCCCAGAGAGGGTTTGGGCTGTAACCGCCAAGCGACAAGCAGCGTGGCAGGGTGCTGCGGCAACGCGGCTTTTGGTGGCAGCAGCTGAGCACAAGGCATATCCCTCGGAAAGGCACCGAGCCGCCCATTCAGTCCCGGTTGCTGGGAATTTTAGCCACGGCTTTTTCTCTGTGTGTTTCTTTTTAGACCTTAATGCCAGCTCTACCCACTCACCATTGCTTCCCATGAAAAGGTTCACACGGCTTAGGCTGTATCAAAAAATCCATTGATTATTTTGCGATATGTTTAAGGAATAAAAGTGGTGGAGCTTTAACAGAAATCCTTTGAGCAAGCAAGACGCAACTGTGGCTCGTGGCTGAGCGCAGAGCAAATGTAGGCTTTTTATTTCTCTTCTTCTTTATTTCTATGCTGTTCTCCTGTACTTGCTCTGCAGAGGAAATTGATTGTTGGATGTTATTTAATCAAAGGCAGGGGCTGATTCCCAACCATCCGCCCTCCCGCTGCATCTGATAGCCAACCTCCCACTGGCTTTAATCCAGGTATCTGTGCGGTGCTGCCGCCACCCTGCCAGACCCTCCCCGCTCCAGCTCCCGCACTCCCAGGACCACCGGCATCCCCTGGCCATGCTCCTTGCCAGCATCATGCCAAGGGCTGCAGCTGGACCAGCACTGGTGAGGGGCTGCAGGACCAGCTCCCAGCAGGACTTGTTGCCCACCGGGGTCTCAGCGCTGCGGCACTGACTGCCCGTGCCAGCACCTGCCTCCGCGCTGCCGTGCAGCCTGCTGCCAGCTCAGCAATTGCTGGGCAATCCCGGGGACAATGAGGCCTGACTCTGTTAGCTCTGGACAAAATGGCTTTTTTATAAAAAGGGCCGCCTGCTCAGGGTGATGGATGGACCTGCAGCGGCTGGGAAGGGCAGGAGCTGCAGGGCAGTGATGGGGAGCCTGCAGGACCAGGATACTGACAGGGGATCTATGCAGGGATGTGGGAGAAGAGGGTGGGGGGGCAAAGGGGTCCACAGCCAGCTTTTAACCCCGCTGTGGGGAGAGAGGCCGGGTGGGCTCCGGTGGGTCGGAGAACACTAGCCAAGCATTACCCACTTTGCTCTCAATTGGCTTTTCGCTCCTCCTTTTTCCCTGACTCGGAGGAGATTCGGCACCTTGCATGTTCTCAAGCCACATCTCCCAGCCAAGCGAGGCTGAGGCAGCTGGACAAGAGCTCAGCTCAGCGCTGCCACCAGGACGTGGTGCCCCAGCAGCATCCCACAGCTGCAAGGCATCCTCAGCCCGGGCTCCTCGTGGGGGATATCAGGGCTGGGACGATAACCGCAGCATTTAACCCGAACTACCGATCCTCCTGCCCTGCGCTGCTGCCTCTCGCTTTTCCCTCCCTGCTAAGCGCTAATTTTAGAGAGGGGAAGTTTGCAAGCTGTTTGGAGGTTTTATGTTAAAATCTGCGGGGTAAGAGGAAAGAGGCTTGGTGCCCATGAATATTCTGTAGGAGGAGATGGATTAGTG
Source organism: Ibycter americanus (assembly GCA_035590275.1). Lineage (NCBI taxonomy): Eukaryota > Metazoa > Chordata > Aves > Falconiformes > Falconidae > Ibycter > Ibycter americanus. The sequence continues at coordinate 7,232,742 of JAVJGI010000039.1, read as the reverse complement.
TCTGAGACATATCTGAAGGGATTTGCGAGGGAATTATTTATGGTGGTAACAAGTAAGCACTCATTTAGCTTATATTATACATTATACAAACAAGGCGTTGAGCTCTGGAAGTTAAGGCAGTAATGCCACTCTAAATTAAATTCATCAGTGTCTTAATTAAGATCTATATTTAGTTCTTAATTAAGGGGAGTGGAGCTGAGGGTTAGATGCTGTGCAGGGAGTGATCCTGCACGGTGAGGAGTATGTGGTGGGCACTTGGTGGGTCAGGGACCCGCTTTGTGTGATGCCCCTGGGAAGTTTGGGAAGAAAACACTAACTTGGCAACAATGGGAATATGAAAGCAGCCGAGGACGTGGCTTTCTTCTGCCTCCCCTGCACCCGCGGCTACAGCGTGCGGCTTTGATCCCAGAAATCAAACCCCCTGTCTGATGGGTGACTTGATGTTATGCTAATCCGGGTTGATTGAGCTGAGATAATTACACTTCATCCAGGTTTCCTGGGAGTTTTGAATAAATATTGATGCACAGCTGTCCCCCCGCTCAGGTACGTATGGTGGAGAGCTCTTTGCTGGCTCCAGGCGTGCCTTGCACCAGTGGACAGGCTGGGACCGGGACTGGTGGTGGGATGGGGGACACTGGTACCCTCCTGGTGCAGGCATCAAGTCTGAGCTCCCATCCAAGCACCAGGCCAGGGGCTCTGCACTCATGGTGCTGCCTCCTTCTTCAAAGTGGCACGGCACCCAGCTGGGGGACCCTGCCTGTCCTGCCTGCTGTGTGAAACCTTCACCAGGAGGCTTTGCAGGGCTGCTTCTGCTCGGGATGCTGCGGGACCATCCGCTCTGCATCCCCAGGGCTGGCGGCGGGCTGAGGGTCGGCTGTGGCTGGCAGCCCGCAGCAAGGGGCCGTCTGAGCCAGCTCAGGAGTGAAAGAGATGCGAGAAAACAAGCTAATCAAATTATACATTCCTAAGAAGCATTTATAAGCTCTGTGCATTCTTTAATCTTAATTAGAAATCTTAGCAGCTCCTGCCGACTCTGTAATCAACATTTGAACGCGGCTGACCCCCACTGCACTAACCTTGAGAGTCTTGAGCAGGTATTTGCTGAGGGAGCTGGGGAGAGAGCCGGCTTCGCCACGCTCCTTGTGGCGGGGAAGCCTGGGGGTACGGAGCCCAGGATCATAGCAGAGCGACAGGGTAATGATGAGTGTTATGGCTGAGCTCTAATTAAACAGCCCGTGCTGACAATTCCAGGAGCCCCTAATAATCTCTCATTTGGCTCAGCAACATCCCTATTTGCAAATAAACACGATTCCCTTGTGCTCCCCACAAGGGCAGGCAGCCGGGAGCTGCTGCCGGCTCGGGGGGCAGTACTGGCTTTGGGGAATTCAGCCCAGCCAGAGATTTCTGGCAGCAGCAGGGCAGGAGGCAGCGGTGCGACCCGGCGCAGGAGAAGTCCACCCTGGTGCTGGGATGAAGCATCAAGTGGGATTCCCCCGAGCTGTCCCATCCCCAGGGACAGACCCCACAGCGTGCATTGTGGCATCCCATCCTCGCCTGCCTGCAGCAGCTCCTGCCTGGCACGGATGAGTTCCTGCTGGAAGAAAACAGATACCGGTGCAACCGAGGAGCCCGCACTCATTGGGAAATCAATGGCTGGGCGGGTGCTGCCCAGTAAACGCGACATGCTGTACACAGGCCCTCTGCAAACACTGTCCTCTGCGAAGTTATTAATGGGCAGCGCTGACTGCCTCTTCATTAGCGCTGAGTATAAACAGAAAGTCGTTTGCTTACCGCAGATTCCAGCTTGAGCTGAGCAAATTTGGAGAGGGATAGTTAAACAGGGAGCGGCTGCCTGGCTAGCTGGGTTCAGGGCGGCAAGCACCGATGCGGCAAACCCCGCGCCCTGGCAGATGCCGGCTCCGGCTGGACCCAGGATGCACAGGACACTGGGCTCGGGGCTTGGCAACATCCCCCCTCGATGGAGCAGAGCCCCACGCTAAGCCCTGCTAAGTCAGCATTTACAGGGTGCTTTATTTTCCCCACTAAGCTGATGCAAAGGATGCATTTGGCGGGGCTGGTGCCTGCAGCGGTGGGGCTGCAGCGGCTGCTGGGCTGGCATTGCCGGAGGAGAAATAAAAGCAGTCCTGCCTCCTACCATCAGCCGGGGGGGTTGTTTTTACTATCACTCCTGTATTTTGGATGCCTTCCCGGGTTTCCTGCTCTGCCAGTCCCTCCCCACCGAGAGCTGCGCGCTTCCCATCCCATCCCAGCCCCTGTGCAGCATATATATGCGTATATCTCTCTATATATCTATATGTATACACAACAGGCATACTTTATAGTAAACATAAACAAACACAAAGCTGCTCTATATTTCGTACACAGAAGCAGCGCTTTCCACCTGTCTGTGCTTCGCCAGGGAGAGCACAGAGCTGGGGCAGGCGAGGTCTGCTGGCCCCCGCTGGCAGGGACTGGTTTCACTGGGAGATGCCACTGGGAAGGGCTGGTCTGACACGCTCAGCACCTGATGCTGAGGTTCGGGGTGACCCTGTGCCGTGGCAGCTCTGCCCTGCCAGCACCGGGCCCTGGCTGCCACCTGAATTTCCACAATTTCTTTCAAGCTTGGGAGTAAACAACACAGTGGTAATAAATGAGCGAGTCACCATCCCAGGCATTAGTCGTGTAATTTGCAGTTATTTAATAACCTCTTTGTGACTTTAAGCAAGGCAGCCAAAAATCCTTCTCTCCAAGGGGAAAAAACTACAGGGCACTGCATCCCGGGTACCACCATGCATAACTGCTAATAAGCAATAAAGACAGAGTTTTAGCAATAATTAAAGCCACCAACGGCGGACTCCCACGTCCTCAGCGTTAATGATTGCCGCCACCCTGTGCAGCAAACGAGAGGCGAGGAGCACCGCCCGCGCCGCCCCTCCAGGCACGTGGATGCCCAAAGCATCACCCCCGCTGCGCCCTGCCCTGCCGAAGCCACCCGGCTTGAGAACAACAAGACCTCACAGCTGTAATCTGTTCCATCGATCGGATCTGCTGGAAACTCACGGACTAATTAAGTCGCGTCCCTCCCTGCCCGCGGATGAGGAGCAGGGTTCAGCTGCGGCCGAAGCGCTGCCAGCGAGGGCGACTGAGCCGGCGGTGGGTGAGCAACACCCGGTGCAGTTGCACCCTCCCTGGTCTCTGCAGAGTGCCCCAGAGCATGGGGTGCCAATGGGAGACCCCCGCAGGCATGCCACACCGCTCCCTGTGCCCACCACCCCTCCAAACGGAGGAGGGAAAGGCAGGATGATTTGTTGGTATCTTTGCTTCTGGTCACGACAAAAATAAATAAATAAGGGGGGAGAAAAATCCCTGTGAACATGAGTAATGGCCCAGGAATGAGCAACCCGAGATAAAACTGAATAATAACATGTCAAAAACTACACGATGTGGGTTTTTATTCCCCAGCGGAGTTTCCTTCCTGCTAATCCATCACTGTAGAAGATGCAAGATTACTGCTTTCAGAAAAAACTCCGGGAGATAAATGTGAGTAAATTAGGGTTTATTATATTATTTAGGACAATATAATTTCAAACATTCCTTTATTAAATTATTTATGCCCTTGGCAGTGGCTCAGCTGGGCAGCATCCCTCCACGGTAGCATCCCCCTGTGCCGGGTGGCCGCGGTGGTGGGTGAGATGAGGACAGCAGCAGTGACAGCCTCGGCTGAGCCACCGTGTCCCGTCAGCAGGGACCTCAGCCCGCATGGATCCATGAGGTCCACGCTATCCCACCTAGTTCCCACTCTGCACCCCCCAAAGGGCTGGCATCCCCCGGGGCTTCATCAGGGGGTGGCAGCCCCACGGGAGCTCCCCTGCCGTTGCCTGCCGTGCCACATAAACGAGCCCTGTCCCGCTCCCCTCCCCGCTGGCGCTTCAACAAGGTGTCGGGCACTTTTCTGTAAATTGCAGCAAAATTACAGTCACATCAATAATGAAAGGCTTGTCCTCCTGAGGGGAGGCTGGCAGGAACCAGCCGTCCTGCTGAAAGACAAATGTACCCTGTATTTAAATCCAGCGGCAGAGATGCTCGCTGGTGTATGGCCTTTCTATTAGCGCGCAGCAAAGCCTGGCGGATAGGTCAGCACTGTCAGAAAATGAAAGGAGACGCAAGGCCGGGACAAGCAAAGCAGGTAGGGAAAGGTGAACTTTGTCACGGCGGGGAAAAGAGGCTGCTGACAGAAACTGAGCGTGCTTAATGAGCAGCCCCGCTCCTCCGTGTCAGGCTTGACATCTCTGTTTTCCCAAGCAAAGCAGCATCACTGCACCTCCCGGCCCCCCATGCCACCGGCCGGGACCGCTGCGCATCCCACCAGAGCCGGGCAGGGAGGCAGCACCCGGGCAGCCCGCGGCGGGACAGCCGGGCTCCATCTCGCCCTGGGCATCCATCACGCGCACAATTGCCAGCTGGCTTCTAGGGCCAGGTGCCGGTGCTGCCAGCGATAATGTGCAAAGCTCAGCTGGCCGCTGGGAGCGGCGGGCGGCAAGCGAGGCTGAGCGGAGCTGGCAAGAAGGGATGGAGAAATCCCGCCCTGGCCAGGAGACGGAGCCGACCGCATCCGCACGTCCCCGGTGCGATCGCCACTCGGTTTGCGCTGCCATTCCGGTGCCACGATGACCTCGGGCACCCAGCACCAGCCTTGCCGCCTCCGAGGACGGCACCCACTCCCACCCCTTGCCCACAGCCCTCTGCCAGCATCGTCACTGGAGCCGAGGTCCCCTGCCACGAGCAGCCACGTCACGCCTGCCGTCAGGCTCCTTAGTGAAGGCAGCAGCCACGGCATCCCTTCTCGTTAGCTCTCCCCAGCCCCGCGCAGCCGGCTAACTAGACTGGAGCTGACAGAGGAGGATTACCCGCTCCCAGGAAGCCGGCGTGATTGTGTTTACTCCAAAACCTGGGCCGATTTAGTTGTCGGTGCGCATCATTAATCTTCTTCTACAATCCCTTCCCCATCTGCTCCCACTTTTTAATGAACTGCCACTTGCCACACTCAATAAAATCAGCACTTCGCAAGGATCGCAGCAAGAGGGGGAAGCGAGAGGCAACACAGAGAGGGAGGGGACGGCAATAAAGATACGCACTTTGCTTTGGGAAGATGCTGTCTCATCTACATGGGCAAATGAATCGCAACATCCCTCCCTGAGACACTTTTGGCTGTCTTGCCCCCAAGCAAGTTACTAATAACCACATCAGAGCGCGCCGAACGCAAGCCTTACAACGCAAAATGTCAGCCCAAGTTTGATCCCAGCTACACTGTTCTACACAATTATTTTCAGCGCATGAATACTGCAGGCAGCACCGAGATTGTAGTTTTCCAGCTTGCTGGCAGCTCTGGGGATTCATCCGATATCAGGCTATTACCTTCTGATTACTTTCCTTGGCAGCCAACCCGTTCGGAGCTGGCAAATAAACAATAGGGAAGAGTGTGATGGGGAGCTTAGCTTTCAAATTACACTTTTCAATCATTTGTCATACCAAAGGTACAATGAGTGCTTAATACAAAACTCAAAAGACTGCAAGGTTGGGGCGGGGGGAGCTTTACTTACGCGGAGGACACCGAATTTGGGTGGAGCTCAGAAACTTCACCTCCATTTCTTTGGCTTTCTGTTTGTGGATGTGGCCAGCCCAGCCAGGCAGGACCTGCTGGAACAGCCCTGCTCCCATGAACAGCACTGGGATGGCCAAGCGGGCGCTCAGCTGCTGGGGGAAAGAGCCAGAAACTCGCCCAAGCATCACCTGCACAGGGGAAGGAGACGGCGGGTGCCATCCCGACGTGCCCACAGGGATGGCCCTGGCCCTGGCAATGCGGAGGGCCGGTGCGGGACACAGAGCCGCCCAGCCGCACTAATCCTTAAGCATCCGTTGCCTAATGTTACTCGCAATCAGACTATCTCATGTTAATGTGGATCTAATGTAGAAATCCATACGAGCTCCAGAGCCATTTGGTATTAATTAAACGCCGCCATTATATTACTGGGATTGCTTTGCATTTATTGCTCTCTGCAATTAGCAGACAAGACCTGCTCTGCAGCTGCGCTGCCTCCCCACGCAGAGCACCCGAGCTGGGTGCCCGGTGAGGGTGATGGGCGAGAGCAGCCCCCCCCAGTCCTGCCCTTTCCCGGCAGCCACCTCTCGCTCTGAACAAAGTTTCCTACCGCAGACTCAGAGAAGAAGATGCTTTCAGAGGCAGGAGGACACTGCCTCGGCCTCAGCATCCTCCCCCAAGCTGTTTCAGTCCTGTCTCGTTATTCAGGCTCGCAGTCCCTCTGCCCACATGTCAGATGAGAGAGAAGAATAGAAATCGCTCCTTAAAGTTCACAACCCGTCACTCCGGCTTTCAGAAATACAAGCAAAAATGGCAAAGCAGTAGGGGGAAAATCCATTTCTTTCGAGATGATCTTTCCCTGGAACATGTCCTGTTGATTTGCAGTCAGGGAAAGGCAAGTGTGTTTGTCTGAGATAGGGGAATCAGATCTGTCTAAACTCTCCTCTACTCCAAACTCCCCCCTTCAAAAGAGCTTTTAGAAAAAGAAAAGCCTTGAGAGAGAAATCTCTCCTGTTCGGAGACCTTTCCTCCATGAACGTGCCTCCTGAGGACCAGCCCTTCTGCCCCTCTCCTGTGCCAGCGGCACCAGGGGACGGAGCCAGTGTTGCTCCCAGGAGCAGAGCCGGGCTCTTCCCAGCTGAGGGTGTTTCCGGGCTGCAGCAACCTGCTGCATCCCACTGCGTGGCTGGGTTGAGCACCCAGGAGGACATAGAATGAGCCTTTATTTCTAAAAGGACTTCGCAGGGACATGTCTCACCCCTGCAGCTCCGAGGGGACCAACACGGTTGCGAGCCCGGCAAACAACCCTGCCCATGCATTCAATGCTTCCAGCATCCTTACTGCAGGGAGCCAGGGGCTGGAGCACCCACCGGGACCTCCCCACCCCACCTCGGGCTGCTCTCGGACGCGCATCTCCCTCCTCGGCTGCGGCTGTGCCACCGGCGGGGTGCAGGGAACGCTGCTGGTCCCGACCCGGCAGGAGCCAGGGTGCGATCCTGGGTGCCCGCTCCGACGGCGAGGCATCCATCGAGTAGCCCAGGGGTCCTTATTAGAAACAATTAATAATTGCAGCGACCTGTGAGCTCGCCACCACTGCGAGCAGCTGCGGCTGGGGACGCGGGGCCCTGCGCCGGTGCAGCACTGCCATCTCCCGTCCACGCTGCCACGGGGACAGCCCGGGGCTCACCCACCCGTGGGAGCCCCACGCAGCCCCCCCTTTGCCAGGGGGTCCCAGCCAGCGCTTCGCATCCCTGCGCCACCAGCTCCTGCCTGGCTGGGGTTTGCTGCTCCTACATTTACGCTGCCCCCCGCCCCAGCAGCGTCCCCAGGTCTGGCTCCCACGCAGGACCCCTCCGGCGCGGGGGTCTGCTGGCACCCCAGCATCGGGGAGGGTTTGCGTGGCCAGCGCTGCTCCCCCATGGGAAGCCGCTGCTCTCTCCTGGCACGGGAAGGGGAAATGGCAATGCAGCTCTCAATTAGCAAAATAAACCGGAGAAAAATAAACCCTTCGTCAAAAAGAAAGGGAAGAAAAATGCGGAGTGTGACCTATAAACATCTGCTCATGTTCCCCTCTAGTTATTGCAGAGAGAGAAGCCAAAGATATTTCAGGCTTCTCATACATCTGGGAAAGGTTTCCGAGTTTGTTTTGCTTACACCCCCCACCCTCCAGCCCCCCCAGTCACTTTTCAGGCTGTGACAACTGCAAGGCTCCACGAAAAGGATTAGAGTTTAAATCCCCCTGTCATTATTTTGAGGTAATGTCCCCAGATCCTCGCCTTGAAGGGGTAATGCAGTGGGGAGGTCTGGCAGGTCTGCGAGCCCCTTTCCAGCACAGGGAAGCCCCACTCCAGCAGCGCTCAGGGCAGCCACCTCGTCACCGGCTGCTGGGGTGTGTGTGCACTGCTCCCTGCCCTCACAGCTGCCAGCCCAGCCGTGGCGATTGCCAGCAAATAATAAACACTGCATGTTCATCTTTGCTCTCCTGCTGCCCCTAATTTCTCACCAGGACGAGCAGCTCCTCACTTCGCTACCCCGAAGGCAGCCCTTCGGGAGAGCCCCGCTTCGCGTGGGAAGCTACATCACCTTGGGGAGAGCTGCCCAGGGTCTCCCTGAGAGCTGCCAGCTCAGCCGGGATGCCCCAGGATGGTCCTGGATGCTCAGCTGTGAGTTAAGGGGGGGTCTGTCCAGAGAGAGGCCGATACAAAGTCCTGCCTTCCCTTTAACCAGCACAAGGGATGCTCTGCAAGGGGAGGGTGCAGTGGTCAGCTCTCCCCCAGAAAGGCGCAGGAGAACCGGGAAAGGCAACGAGGAACAAAACCCAAATGGTGAACAGCAGTGGGAAACCCCGCTGGGAGCTCAGGAGAGGAGAGGGAAGCAGTCTGTGTAACCTTGGAGACAGAGACAAGGAGCCCGAAGCGGAGGGAGCGTGGTGGCAGGGTGGCACAGCAGCAGCACGAGCACCAGGATGGGCAGCGCTGCAGTGGGACTCGGCAAGGAGGGGTGCCAGCCCCTTCCCAAAGCTGCCCCTCAGCTAGGGAGAGCCAGGCAGAGGGCCCAGGAACAGAGCCCATGGAGGGTCTGGAGGAGCACAGAGTGGTTCTGCGGAGAAGCATTTAGTGGAGAGGGAGCGGGAGGGTTAGGCAGATGAGATAGCAGAAGAAGAAAGAAGTGAGGTGGGAGAATAAAGGGAGCGAAGCAGAGAGGAGACGTTGATGCAGGAGAGAAGAAAAAAGATCAGATATGAAATACGGAAGAGCAAGGATAAAAGCTGTAAAGAGGCTGCACCAGCACTCCAGCCGCCACGACACAGCCAGAATTGTCCATCTTGTTAAGTGCTGTATCTGTTTTGATAAATCCTAACCATCATTGCACGCCATTTCTCCAGAGCACGCAATGTCTGCAGTTCCCTCAGTGCTTGGGCTGGCTTTTTCTTTTCGTACTCCCCATCCACCCCATCCTGCTCACTTTTTGTTCTCTCCATTTGGCACAAACCCCTTTGCAGAAACCTCCAGATTCTCTCCTGCCTGGCCATGAACTCAGCAGGGACCCTTTCACAGGGACATTCCTGGTGGGCCCCAGCTGCGGTGCACCAGCTTCTGATGCCCACTGCTCCCCAGCCACCACCGCCACAAGCCTGAGGATGGAGGGGGCTAGAAAACAGCAGATGCCTGGTCAGATACGTCCATCACTGCTGGGAGAGGTCCACATTCCTCCGTAGTCACTTGGGGTAGAGCTATTTAAAAAGAACATTTTAAAAAAAACCAAATCCATGAGATCTGGAACATCTTGGGTGCCAACGGTGGCCTTGCCAGCCTGGGCTAACTAAGGCTGTGCAGCGAGACGGCGCTGGTTCTGCCTTCACAAGCAACAACAGTGAGGCAGAGCAAGGAGGAAGCCTGCCCACGTCATGGGCAGCTGACAGCACTGGGAACTGGCTCCAGGAGCAGTGTCACCTCCCGCCCAGTACCCATGAGGTGCTCTGGGGACAGCCACATGTCCCCTCCTGAGCTCTGGAGGGAGCAGGAGCCCAGGGCTCCCAGCCGCTTCCCCACCAGCCCAACCACACCACACTCGGCAAGGGACAACTCGGTTAATGTAGGGCATCAAACAGCCCACAATTAGCTCTTGATCTTAATTACACACATTACCGATGAGCTCATCAACTTAATCTAATTAGTCTGCGGAGCTCAATTGCCTGTCCCTTTTTCTTAAATAATGTGCTATGTAAGCCTATTATCCCTTTTGATAAAACCTGTTCGCTTACACGATTTGTCAGCCGGGCGCAGCCCCGGCCGCCTGGCATGGCCAGCCCTGCCACGTGCACCTGTGGCACATGCACCCGCCACCGTCACCGTCACCCCCACGTCCCTCTTGTCCCCGGGGAGGGAGGAAGGTGCTTTCCCAAGGGGCTGGTGTGCTGCAGCCAGAGCACGCCCGGCTCGGGGGGGCCGGGCACCCCTCAGCAAAGCACCGGGGCTGAGGCGGGAGATGCTCAGTGCCTGCTGCATCCCTGCACCCCTCAGCCTCCCACCAGCCCTGCGTCTCCGCTCTGCTGTCATACGGGCTGAGACCAGCGTCGCCTTCCCTGCCTTTCGCAGGGCAGCATCTGGGCTCCAAAGATACCATCAGGTGCTGGCAGCGGGCAGCTCACCCAAGGGTCCCGGTGAGCCCCCGGTGCCGCAGCCGTTGCCTCCTGCGCCGAGTCGGCACTTCCAGGAACCTGCCCTCACCCTCCCCCTGTGCAGGAATCAATGAAATCCCCTAAAAGCTCATAACTCGGAGGTAATTATAAGAAGCATCAATTACCCAGCAATGTGGGTTTCATGAATTCAATTAATTTGCATAGTGATCGATTCAGGCAGGTCCTCTCCGGGTCCCTGGAGGAAGTTAGGACATTGTTCTGCACGCTATTGATTTTACAATGTAAAACCAAAGCGCGCTCTCCTCTTATTCAGAGCTGCTCATTCAGCCATATTAACTTTCAGATCATTTATTTTTGTATGTCTTTCAACTCTGTTTGTTGCTATCACACAAATGCAGAGTATTACATTGTAGAGAATAATTGAATCAATACAGTCATGGTACTCTGGGTCTCCCAGGCTTGCAGGAGCGCGAGCTGGCAGGAGCCCGTGCGCAGCCTTAGAGGGGTTTTTTTCAACCTTTCCAGTTATTAAAACACTCGTCTGGCTACGTATTAACTTTCTGCACTGTGCAGCTGTTACTGTTTCGCCTGCATCGGAGTGGGAGATGCCGGCGCTGTGATGAATACATGGAGAGGCTGGTCGGCTCTCTCCGAGCATCCCTGCATCCTCAGCAGAGATGCTGCTGCCCCGCGGCGGGGCTCCCTGTCGGTGTGGACCCAGCCAGCCCTCCTTCCCCTCTCCGTCCTTCTCAGTTTCAGGTGGCCACACGCAAATAAGGGACTGGGAGGAAGGAAGAAGCCCCTTCAAATGAAAAGCTACCGCATAAAGGAAGAATCCTCCTTCAGATTCAAAGGCTCTGAAAAGAGACGGTTTTTAATTCTCCTTCCCCTCCCACTGGGATATTAGACAGCTAAATAGCAGCGCGCCTGTTTCCTTCAGATAACCGGTTCCCAATGAGCACCCTAATTGTCCCCGGCCCCTCGCCGGCACCGTACAGAGCAGGTCATTTACCGCCTGGCACACGCAGCTAAACACAAATCCATTTTCCAAGGGAAATTTCTATTCTTATCTGGGTTCTGCAAGAGGGTCGCAAGCAGCCCCTGTTAATTGAAGCTTTGATGTTTGTTGGAGGAGGCCTCTAATCAGCTCCGCAAAGGGCTGAGATGCTGCACCGCGCCTGCACCCCCCCACGGCGGGCAGTGCCGGGCTCGGCAGGCCATGCCAGGATGGCCGTGCCAGGAAGGACACCCAGATAACAAAGCAAAGACGTGCACAAACACCACCTTGGCAAGGAAGGGCGATGAGCTGAGGTGCCCCGTGGCACCCTGCCCTTGGCACCGAGCTGGCGGCCAGGGCACACGCCAACCTGCAGCACCGAGCGCCCAGTGATAAAGCGCCTTTTAAGCACTTTGGCTCGTCCGCTGCAATATCCTCCAGCAAATCAAGCATCCCCTTCTTGGGATGTTTTCAATCTGTTTTATGTTGATTTTAATTAAAGAATTTGAAACTGAACAAACAGTTCGTAGCAGGTGGCCATACGAGTGTGAAATAAGCAAACTGTTCTATCTGCCACAAACTCCACCAGTAAATTCCTTCAAATTAATCCCAGTCTCCGAAAGGCTGCTGACTCTGTCTGAAATGCCGCGCAAGTTGGGCTCTGCCATTCTCCAAATATTTGCCTTCATCCCGGGGCCAGGAGCAGGTGTGGCGGGAGCGGGAATGTGCAGCAGCTAGTGAGCAGGGCTGCCTGTCCGCCTGCCTTCGCTCACACTGCCTCCCACCCCTTGAGGGCAGGACAGTGGATTTCCCCCCAGGAAAAACTGCACCCTGGGTTTGGAAGTGGCTCCTGGACCCCGGCTGTACCACATAATGCTGCCAGCATCAACTCCAGCCAAAGAGGAACCCATCTTCCTCCTCCTCCAGGGCAGCACATCCCACCCAAGCATCCCTGCTGCCGCCTGCTCTGCTCAAGGACTGTCCTCTGCAGAACGGAGCTCCTGCCATAACCTTGACGGTACAGAGGCAGCGAAGGGCCTTTACCCAGGTAACGGGCCCTGCATATTGATGGCCCCCTGGGGAAGGCAGAAGAGAAGCACAGATGCCCACAAGCTTTTCTTCTTGCAAGGCTGCGCTGAAGATAGCTAAGGGAGAAAAAAAAAAAAAAAAAAAAAAGGGAGAAGAAACACACGCACACGCTTCTCTTCATCTCGCACTCCTGCCCTCTGTCAGAAATCTTATCAGCATCTTTAAGAGATCATGTTTTGCTGCCTGGAAATGCCACCTCCCTCGCCAACTGAAGGCAGAGAGGAGCTGCCGGCTCCAGCAGGGTCTTGGGTCCTGTCCCCTGCCCCTGGGGCACCCGGGGTGCAGGGGACCTCGTGCCCTTGCACCGTGCCCACGCGCTCCCCGGTGCTCTGGACCCCGCTCGCCCCGGTGTGCACCGATGCCTGCGTGCTGCATCACCGGCTGGCAAACAGCCCTTCTGCGGGAAAGCAGCCATTTGCATCGTCTGCTCTTCCCCACTGCTCCAAGTGCTGCCAGCTCTGGGGTTTTGATACTATTCTCTTTCACTCCCTGCCTCCCACCCCAGCTTTTTGTCCCACCACTGTTTCAGGGAGGGTCTCACTACAGGGCACGGCAGCATCGCTCCCACAGCTCGGTGGAGGGACCACGCTCCTGCCTGCCATCCCCGCCGGTTTCCATGGCAGTGGCAAGTGCTGCCTGCTGCTGGCTGGCCCCCTGTGCCCTCCCAGGGAGGCTTTGGGGTGCACATCATCTCCCCTGCCCCGCTGTCCCGCCAGCCTCGGCGCGAGGGGAGTGGGCAGAAGCGGGGACCCCTCGCCCGGGTGCTGTGAGAAGCAGGCAGCTCCCACCCCATCCCAGCCACGCAGCCACCAAGCAGGAGGCGATCAGCTCCCTGCTCCGCTCCTTTCAGCAGGAGAGACAATTGTCCATCAGCTCCTTTTCTGCCTGCGACGTTGGGAGCATGTTTAACATCCGATCTCTCTTGTCTGCCCTCCCCAGTGACCCACAGCCGGGAAATCAGAGCAGCGCTCCTGGTCAGCCTGCGCTCTCGGGAGCCTGAGCGCACCAGCCGAGCTACCTGAATAATTACAAGATGTTCCACTTTCCTGGGATTACTGTCAGGTTTTCTTCTCTTCCTCTCAATAAATATGGATGCACAACTGCTGCTAACAAGAATCAACAAAAGTAAAAAGGGGGCAGGATGCGAGCCCCCCGAGCTTCCCTCCCAGTACGCAGTCCCAGCACTGCCTCTGTCCTGGATTCAGGTGGGTTGGAGGCAGTGGGTGGATCAGGATTTTTCTCCCCAGATACCAGGCTCGGGTATCTGCAAAACCAAAACACCACTAACAAATGCATTGGGAAGAATACGGTATTTAACAGAAAATTAGGCAGCGCACCATCTCCTGCAGCCTCACCCCGAAGTCTGGAAGGAGGCATCGAGATTAAAGAGCCGTGACACCTCCCATGAAGGTGTCACCCAAGTGCCTCATCCCAATAGTTCCTCCTGGCCTTTAAAGGCAAGGATACGCTCAACTCCATATGTTAGTCTTCTAATCACTAAATTAATTTCCATCTCAGTTACAGCACATTCAGAGTCTATTAGTAAATCATGTCCTAGCTGCTTAGCAACTTTTGTTATAAGATTCCTATTAGATCATGTTTCAAACCGACGGAGATGGAACAGCTATTATCTTAATAAGTTAAACATTAAAGGCACTACAGCAGAGACAGGGAGCGCTCCCGCCGCTTGCAGCCACACATGCACGCGTGCACAGTCTGTGTGTGCGCACCCCGGTACGGCCACGGCATGGCAGGGACCCCTGCACCTCCCACCTTCGGGGGAGCCCACCCCGCGCCCCGAGCATCCCTGGGGCTGGCTGTGTGCTGCAGCACATGTCTCTCCTCACTCCTGAAGCCCAGGCAGAGCCGGTCCCCCGCTGGGCTTCATTTCAAGAGTCTAGGGCTGTCATTATGGGGAGAAAAAACCAGAAGTGTTTGCTCACTCATCTGTGCATCAATTTTCATCCAAGCCCGCAGCGCATCCCCCCCTGCACGGGGCACGATGGGGACACGGGGCGCCCAGCAGCACACCTGCCCTGCTGCAGAGGAGCTCAGGACCAGCACAGGTGGATGGAGCCCAGCTCAGGGTGCCCGGGAAGCATGCAGGCATGCCCAGGCACCATATGTGCCCACCGAGCCGGGGCGGGGAGGCTGCGCCGGCAATCGCTCGCTGCAGATTGCCTCCGCCATCCGGCCCTCTTCCCCCCTTGCCGCGCCACACGCCGACTCCTCCAGCTCATTGGCGTGAAATTTAATTTGCAACAATCAGCTGGAGGTGAGGCAGGCGCCGAATTAGCTCGACGTGATGCTCTCGCCTCCTCCCAGACCCCCTCCCCAGCTGGCAGGTGGCGGAGGCACGTGGCCCCCCTGCCCAGCCGCTGCCCGTCACCCCAGCCTCGCCGCACCCCGGCCAGGGGGACACCCCAGCCGGGGCCGTGCCAGGGATGCAGCAGCGGTAAGAAGCTGCCACAGCCCTGTCTGGTTACACGAGCGATGGCAAAGGGTGAGTTATGGCGTGGCTGGATGCACACATATTCTGATAAGGAAGAATAATAACTTGTCAAAGATATATATGATATGTGTTTTCTTTCCAGACAGAATATATATTGGGATAATTCATCAACACGCCTGGCACTGGCCAGAAGAGAGAGTGAAGAGAAGAAGAATCACAATAAAAAGAAGCCAAAGCAGAAAAACCCCTTGGCATCAAGTGCCGCCTCCCTGCCGGATCCCGCTGCTCCGAGCCATGCCTGGCAGGGTCCCCTCGGCTGCTCGGCTGGATTTAGGGCTGCAGCTGGCACAGGCTGGGCGCTCCCTGTGCCCGGCACCGGCTGTGAGCGGAGCCCCAGGAACATAAAGTCACGGGGGCACCCGGGCACAGGCACGCAGAGCAGCGTTTGCTGCAGCAGCGGGGCTGCTGAGCGGGCAGAGGCTTTAGCAGCAAGCCGCCGTGTTTATCCGAACAGGCCACCCGAGATAAGAGCAGCTTTACTGTACCAACACTAAACCCAGCTGAAACGCTACGGCAGAGCAAAGCAGCGTTCCCTCCAGCAGGAGAGGAACAGACAGCTCCTGCTGAGTCGCCTTCGCCTCCCTGCGATGTCCACCCCGGCCTCCTGCAGTCCCCAAAGCCGCTCCTTGCCGTGGTGTTTCCCAACCGCAAAGCACGTGGCCCCCGCTTTGGCGAACAGAGTTGGGAGGACGCGGCTCCATCCATCGGCAGCGACGGGCTCCCCGCGCTGGGCACCCACTCGCTGTCCGCAGGCAGCCAGATGGGGCAGCCACAAAGAAGCGCTCGCCACAGACGTACGCACCCACAAAACCAGCCAGATTTCCGTCCCGTGAGCTGAGGGATTAGAAATAAAGCTCCTCGCCAATTAATTAGCAATTACTTTGTTTGACAGATAAACATGGTGGTAAACGAAAGTCACTGCAAGGCGGAGTGGTGCTGAGGAGGCGCTGGGTGAAAGCAGAAGCTGCATCCCTGGCAGGGGGAGAAGGGCTGTCACCCGTCGGGTGCTTGAGCGGGTCCCGTCCCCACTGTGTCCCCTCCCTCGGTGCCTCTTTGCCAACAGAGCATCCCCGGTTGCACCGTGGCCCCTCCTGGTCTCAGCGAGCCAGCGCGCACGGCTGGGCTGCTCCGCAGGGACAGCGTGCCATGACCACCATGGTGCGTTGGAGACGGCCATGTCCCCAGCCACGCTATCGCTGCAAGGAGGAATAAAATGCGAGCGACAGAAACACTTGTTTGAGCCAGGGAGAAAAATATAAATACCCAGCGGCCCCAACAGCCCGCTGCCAAACCCTGCTCCAAGCCAGCACAACGGGTGCGATGGGGAAGGCACGCTCCCGACATGCCTCCCTCGAGGAGCGCGGCACAAGCCACCGAGACACGAGCGGCTGAAAGTTGGCGCATCCTGAACCAAACCCAGAGACCGCAGGAAGATGCAGGAGGAGTTTGTAAAGTGATTTGTCAACTGACAAGCAAAAACGCGTTACCAATTTAGGACTGTGATTTGCCTGCAACTTTTTTAATCCCCGTGATGTTGATGAATAGATTAAAGCGTTGGGTTTGATCCGTGCATTTAGATGGAAACATAACTATTGCCAGCGTTTATCCTCCCGCCACCCTGGTCAGCACCTAGAGCAGGGCTGGTGTGCTGAGGGGGGCTGCCCAGTGTGCCCACCCCACCACGAGAGCCCACGCTGGTTCTGCAGCGACCCTTCGGCACCTGCTCGCCTTTGGCAGCCCCGTTTGGGCTACTGCTGGTCCCCTGGATTGACTGCTGCTCACAGGGTTGCGCTCGTGTGAGAGGAAGAGGCTACGCCACGGAGCATGAGAAGGAGCAGGATTTGGCCGGTAATCCCGTCTATCCTCCCTGCACGCTCAGCTGATCACGTCAGCCTCTTCCGCTGCCAGGCGGCACGAGTGGGCTTCATGCCTCCCAGCCCGGCTGTCGGAGCAAATCCTGCTCGCGTTGAGCTGTCAAGCACGGCTACGAGCACGCACGGCAGAGCCTTCCCCTGGCTCTGCTGTCCGGGGCTGCATCCCGGCTCCCGGGGACCTTCAGCCTACTCGCTCCGGTCCCTCCAACCTGCAGCCGTGGCACAGGTAGAGCCAGCAGCTGCCCCACAGCACAAGCACAGGCTGAGCATCGCCGACGCAGCCCTGGGAAAAGCCTTGGGAAGGGGCCAGCTGCGACGGGAAGGCTGGCTCTGCCACAAGGCCACCCAGGCGGGAGCTGCTCCGGGCCCCTACCGCCACACCGCACAACGCATCACTTTTAAAATGTGCCTGTTTCCCCCATGACCTCCCTTTCCTCCACTCCCCTCACCGCCTGCACCACAGCAGCCCAAGGACAGCAGGGATGCTGGCAGTCATCAGCCCTGGGTGATTTTTCCACTTGCAGGTCCTTCTCCACACCTTTATCCTTTTGTCAGGAAAACATCTCACTCTGGCTCCAGCCATCGCACTGGAAAGCCTCCTGCGAGGAGCATTAGCAAGTGCTGGGCTCTATTTTTATTTGCTGCAAGCCCCTGGGAGCAGGCGGGGGCGAGCAGCAGGACCAAGGTCCTGGGCAGCACCAAGGCAAGATTCTTCGAGGCAGAGAAGGTCGGTGGCAAACAGCTTCCAGCAGCAGGCAATCAGCGCTCAGACAACACCCCCAGAAATGTCAGGCTAGCAGGGCAGGACATGGAATTACCCTGACATTTTATTTAGCAGAAATCGGGATGGACCTGCCGATGTTTTAATTCTGGCCCAAAAGCACAAGCTTGGCTGGAAAGGGCTGGGGGGGGCTTCTGTTCATGTCACTCGGCTGGAGACTCTGTCAGCAAATGGATGCGCCTGGGATGTGGGATGCGTGTCCCGGGTGTGGGATGTGCCATCAAGACCCTTCCCATGTGCAGCCCCACCACCTGCAGCCCCACGGGACGTGGCCCCCTGCCATGCTGCAGTGGCACAAGCCAAGCACCTGCTCCTGAAGCAATAAGCAGAGATCAACGTTCTGGGTAATTTTATGAAGCAGAAATACACAGCATAATTCCATTTTCAGCGAGGGAAACTAATCTCTGCTTGCTCCCCTCTCCTTTTTTCCCCCCCTCCTTCCCACCCTCATTTGATACCGCTCCATGTGGCAACATCAAACGATGTTTGAATATTTTAGCTCCTGTAAAATATTTATATTATAACGCAAGGAAGGAAATTGGTCGCTTCCAAGCCATGTAAACATATGCCTTCTAACAGCTGGATCCCTGGCAGCGCTCGCTAAGTGAGGAAGCAGCTGCACAGCTGTCGCGCTCCCAGGTATTTGAAACACTTGGCGGCCGAGCATCACCGGGGAAGGGCAGGGAAGGGGAGGACCAGTGGCTGGCTGCCCCAATGGCTCCATCAGCCACGGCACTGCCTTTGCCCTGCCAAAGGGTAGGCAAAGGGGATGTGCTGAAGCCCCGAGAAGAGCGAGGGGACGGCGGGGGCCTGCCCTCCACCTGGGCAAGGCGGTGCTGCCTCCAGCCAACTAGAGATTAATTGAGGACTGCCATTAAAATGTCACCGAGAAAATTATTAAGTTAAGGTAAACCACTTCCACGCGTCAAAAGCAAAGGCAATCAGTCCCAGGCATGTCCCCCTAGGAAATTATGTGGAGTAATTAATCAAAAAGCTAATGAGAAATGTGTTTTCTTTCCCAGCCTAACACCACATCATATTCTTATTAGCCAAGGTTATTACAATAGTAATCATGCATGCTCCGAGTTCAGATTGGGTTTTTTTGCTCCACTGCCACCAATTTAGAAAGCCATTAATGGAAAAGATAAACCCCGATACACAAACCAGCCCTTTGTGTTTATTCACCTGGCGTGTGATAATTGCCGCACGCGACCTGCACCCCACCAACATATGTTCATTGTCACCCAGTTATGGGCCACCCCTGCCCGCCGCGATAGGCACCACCACGGTGGGCACTGCCGGCACCAGGAGATGCGCAGGACCGGGGAGCTGCTGAGGGGAGGCTGCCAGCTCTCCCAGCCTCTCCTGCTCTGCATCCATCTCCGGGATGGAAACAAACACCCAAACTTCAGCAGATGTTCTCGATGCGCACGGAGAGAGGGAGCTGCGCCGTTTGCGAGTGCTCGGTCCCGGCGGCAGCTCGGCAGAGGTGCTGGGTGCTCGCTGCTCCAGTAAATCTGGCCCCTTTATTTAAATGCCTGGAAGTGGGACCGGAGTTGTTCCGTAAATCTGGCTCTAAGTGGGTAATTTGCTTGGTATGATGGGTTCCCCCTCCACCCAGCTCAGAGAGCAGCCATATGCCAGTCTTTCCAGCCCTAAAGTGCACAGTCAGCAGCCCAGCCAAGGGAAAACATCTCTGCTTGATATTCAGCATTAAATAATTCAGCCCCCTACAGAGAGACCAGGGAGAAGAATGAGTCTGACAAAAAAATATAAAGATTTCCTATGCCATGTTAAAAATGCATTGATCTGATTAGCTCACCGGAGGGATGCTGAGCCACGCTGGAGCTGAGCAGGGAAACCCAGTCTCGCAGTGACAGCAGAGCAGAGAGGACCTTGGTGGGGCAAGTAAAACTCTCCAGTGTGCAGGAGCACCTTCTCTTTTGTGTGTGTGTGTTTCCTTGCAAAAATCTTTTTCCTGCTTGCACACACGCATCACACGGGAGGTCGCGCTGCAAAAGGGCCAGGAGACATCTCGCACCTTCCCTTCGCAGCTCTGCTGGCTGCCTCCCTCGGGGCTTTGTGTTCAAGAGCCGAAGGGTCACAGGCCCCCTCCCACCCGCCCCAAGGGACCGCGCTGCCAACGCCGGCAGATGCTCTGCCCTGAGCAGCCCAGCTCCAAGCCCCCCTGCACGCACAGCTTGCCCCTCCGCCTCCCCTGCCTGTGACACCGCATAGGAACCCTGCACGATCTCTCCGGGATGTTTGGCAGCTCCAGCTTTGATGTGTGGATTAACGAGAACTGACACTGCTGGAGCAAAGCCTTCAGAAGCCCAAAGGCAGGGCCTGGGGCAAGGCTGGAGGGGATGACATGCTCCGTGTGCTCCCTTTGATTGCTCCATGCTCAGCTTTGCCTCCCAGCAGTGGGGCGTGGGGGCAAGCGTAGGGGCATCGTGGGGCCAGGAGTCACGGCTTTGCAGGGTGGCGGCAGAGAAAGTCACTTTGCCCAGGGCTGGCTTCAGCGGGTGCCGTGGCCTCGCCGAGAGCCCTGGCCGGTCCCACTGGGCACGGTCACCAGGGCTGGCTTTGCAAAGGTACCCTGGCACATCAGCCCATGCAAACACCAACGTCCTAGTGAGATGCAGGACTTGGGGTGCTGCAGGAGCCCAGGCTGGAGCCGCTCAGTGGTGCTTCCGTGCTGGCAGCTGGCTGCCTCCTCCTCGCTGCCCAACCGTGGCACCGGTGAAGGTCGCAGATGCTCACCTGCGGCGCTGGAGCAGCACCGGCTGAGAAAGGGATGCAGTGTCCTCATGTCCTTGGCCCAGGACAGGGCTCTTCTCTGGGCTGGAGAGCTCGTGGCACGGCACTTGAGCAGGGCGGGATGTGGCCAACATCCCGGCACAGCACGCTTGCTGGCGGTGCACAGCGCTGGCCCAGCTCTGGTGGCAGGGGAGCCGGGGCTGCAGAGCACTCAAGCGCACCTAGAAGAGAAAACAACAGCAATGCCATCGCCATCGAGAGGGCCCGAAGAGGAGCCAACACAAGATAATAAACCCCTGCCTAATCTGCTAACTGAATAACCTCCAGGCATAATGCTCCCTGGCACCTCGACAGGCACGCAAGGAGCGCAGCCAGGGGCGAAGCGCTCCGCTCTCTCGGCGCTGAGCAGGACAAGGAAGGTTGCGGTGTGAGCAGCAGCCAAGAGCCGCTAATCCCACCTGCAGCGGGGGTCCCTTCTGCCAGCATCCACTCCCCAGGGGTCTCCGCAGCCCCCAGTTGATGACCTGAACAGGAAGGGGTCCCTTGGGGCCGCGGCAGAGACCACAGCAGGGTGGGAACCCCTGTGCTCCCCACCCAAAACGCTGACACCACAGAAGTGGTGGGTGGGCAAAGCCGCGGGTGCCTGCAGCACTCAGCAGCTGGGGCCCCTCTCTGCATTAAGCCCTTTAAGAAAAAAATCTATTAACTGGTAATTACATGCAGGCTAGAACACTACAATTTTATTACAGCTATAAAGCACTCCATAATTATAATCTGTAATTTCTGCTGTAGGGTGTTTACTGTTAGGGCAACACCTGATTTACAGCACTGCACCAGCCGGGCCCCCAGGGCTGGAGGTGCCACCAGGCAGAGGGTCCTGCCCGCCCGCTGCTCCCTGCCACCGCTGCTGCCATCCCTCAGAGTAGTCGAGGCTGCTGGGGATGCGGCTGTGGGCTTCACACAGCCCCCAGCCCCAAAGCCTCAGCCCCGCTGCCGAGGGGCGCGGGCTCCGGGTGCTGCCATCCTCACCTTCTCTGCTTGAACGGGAGCCCAGGCTGCAGGGCTGCAGCATCAGGCTGGCTTGGCGGATGAAGTTATAATTTCTGAAGTTTCTCCAAAATGAATATGGATGCACATCTGCCTCCGCTTAGGTGTAACAAATTGTTAGAGATTGTGTTAAATTATCCCAAAACAGTGTCCACCGCTGACATCCCAGCTACCCTGGGCACAGACCAGTTGTGGCCCGGAGCTGCTGGTGGAGCTGTCATTGCCTGGAAGAAAGAAATGCTGCAGATTTTTAATTTTTCATCAGAATTGTGCAGATAAAGTCCTCTGAAGCCTCCTCCTCCTAGAGAGGATGAGCAGCCACTGTCCAGGAGGCAGGCAGGGCCACTAGGCTGCTTCCAAGACCCCCCTCCACGCAGGGGGACATGGTGCTGTTCCCAGGGGTGGCAGCAGGGCTTGGGGGACCGCGGGGAAACCGAGGCATGGGAAACTTCCCACGCCCCACGTGTGTAGCAGAGCAGTGCCCAAACCGTGAGCTCGATTACTCGTTGCCTTGCTCGAACCGCCAGATAACACATCTGAAATGTGTTTATTTCCATCCAGGCTGCTTTTTAATTTGATTATTTATCTCCCGTTTAGCCTTTGACAGATCAAAGGCTCGGCAGAGGGGAAGCGGAGCTGGGCTGTGCATGAAAATGAGCCTTGATACATAATTAATTAACATAAAACAGTTTCATTAGGAGATGGTGTTACATGGCTGTTTGTCTTAAAAATTTAAGCTGTGTAAAGAGCACGAGGGAAAATACATCTCCCCGCCGGGGCGGCTGGGGAGCCCCGACCCCGGCATCACCCACACCAGCCCTGGTCCCAGCCTGGCACCAGCTCCCGCATCCTCCTCGGGGCGCACGGCGATGGGTCAGGGTGCGGCCCCCTCTTCCTTAATTGCGTGCAATGCCTCCTACCCTTGATTATTAATCTGTTTTTAATTCTATTAAGAGATAGCCAGGAGAAAGAGTATCAATTTTAGATTAACAAGGTTATTAGCACTTAATTATGTGAGGTGTCTTTGTAATTGAAAAGGAAAAGAGGAAGCGCCATAAATATCCCCAGCCCCTGAGCTCCTGGGGGTTTGCGGGTGGCTCTTTATTCACGAGGCTGTGGAACCATAAATATTAAATATCTTGTGAAAAAAATCACAAGGCAGAGAGAGGATGCCCTCTGGATATTCCGGCGCCGAATGTTCTTGCATTTACAAATATTCATTAACTGGGATCTGCAAAGTTATTTCCACCAAGACTCGGCGAATGAGCAAGAGAGAGAGGTTATTGAAAAAAAATAGAGTCTAGAGTAAATATTATTAGTAATTTTTATCTCTGCGTGTCCCTAATTATTCCATAATTAGGGAAAGTGCACATATGCATATACAATCACTAACCTGTCAGTCTCGGGGAGTTTCGCTCCCAGCCCCGCTGCGGGATGGGGTCACCAGGGAAAGCAGAACCGGCACAGGGGTGCCCGTGCCGCGGGGAACGCCACCGCCGCACCATCCCCCGGCGCTCCCTGCCAAAAGCCCAGGACGATTTACACAGCCATCGGGCTCTGCCGAGCACCCGCAACTTGGAGCCACTGCCAGTTAGAGAAAAATTAAAATGACAAATCTCGGGCTCTTTTTAATTAAAAAATAATAGGAGATCTCAGCAGGAAACTGGTACAATAACACGTCGCTTGCCAGAACCCACTTTGCTGGAGCTGTTAAAAAATCCAACCAAGGGGCAGGTAGTTGGGAGAAGCCACGTTCATCCTCACCAGGACAGACAGGCGCAGGCTGAATCCGGCAGCCCCTCGCCATCCACCGCCGAGGGTGGTCTCTCCAGCCAGCCCCACGGGCACCCACCGCCACGGGCAAAGCCTCCACCAGTGGGCAGGGGTCTGGTGGGGGGTGGCGGGGGGGAGGTGGTGTCACACACCGGAAATTAAGCTCTTAATCTTAACTAAACACATTACCGATGAGCTCATCAACAAAAATCTAATTATTATGTGTGAGGCCAAGCTTAATTGCTTGTCCTTGACACGAATAATGCACCACGTAAGCCTATTAGCCAGTGTAAGCCTATTATTATTATTATCGTGCTCACTGTCAAAAGTATAAAAGTAAAACAGTCGAACAGGGGGAAAAAATAATGTTGTGCAATTAGCAGCAAAATGCCAGACAAATAAGCTCATTAATTGTTCAAGGGAGCATGCTCCACCAGCCATTAGCAAGTGCCCATTTCTGAGCTGGTCAGGGGTGAAGCCTGCCCCTGCCCGCCGGGATGCTGGTGCCAGCGTGGCCGGCCAGGCACTGGGAGGGACGGGCAGAGCGCGGCAGGAGCACGGGGCAGCCCCACAGCACCCCCAGCTCACAGCCACCCCCACAGCATGGGTTCCTCCAAACAGGAGGAAACTGGCCCCAAAACCAGCTCCTCCGCAGAGTAACAGCATGTAAAGCCAGGAGCCGGGCTCAAAGTTCAAGTTCGGCGCTGGCAGCCGCGGTGCCCAGGTGGCACCTCTCTCCCATCGTCTGAAACCAGGCACCGGCCTGCACCGACCATCGACCTCCCCGCAAACGCTGCATCATTTGCTAATTAAATCCCACTAATGAGAAAATCAGGATGCAGGAGCTGGCTGAGCAACACTGCCTCCTGCGCACGCACTCCTCCCGGACTTATCACTAGTCACAGGATGTTTACAATAATTTTTAATTTGCACAATTATTAATCATTTTTCTATCTGCCTAATTTGCATAATAATTACTCTGCTCAGTGTTTGCCATGACTGTGAATGACAGTGTTTTAAATTAAATTAAGATTTTAATATTCATTTTTTTTGGTTAAAGCTAATCAAAGTTGCCGCTCGATGCCAAGACCGGGGCTGCTGCCCTTCCAGAAACACTAATAAAGAGATCCGCTTCCTGGTGTCACTCGCTTTATCTCCATCACCCCTCTCATCCCAGAGGATCCCGCAGCATCTTCCAATTGCTCTGCTGCCAGAACCACTCAGATGCAGCCACATCTGGCACAGGAGAGCCGTGGTGATGTGGGATGCAGACCAAGGGCGCCGGGACAAACCCGCCTCCCCGCTCCCTGGCCAGCGCGTGCATGGGGATGGGCTGGGGACAGAGGAGAGCTGCTTGCGCAGGCTGGGATCTGACCTTGTCCATGCCCAGGGGATGTGGAGCACAGCCCTGAGATGCCCTGCATCACACATGCCCAGCACTGGGCAAAGCAGGGCACCCCTCCGTCCCCCCGGGCACGGCACAGCCTCCCAACACCGGTCCGGCAGCACTGTCGGCGCAGGGAGGCAGCACCCCTCCTTACCTCCCTCTCGCTCTCTCCCACGACGCGTGAGCCTTCAGCGAGCTGCAGGCGGCTTCACGCCTCTCACCGCCGAACTCGGATGTGCTTTGCAGAGCAGCAGCCCAGGAGTCACACTTGAAGCCAACATCCCACAAGCCAGGTCCCGGCATCTTTGACACGAGATGCAAGCGGCGCTGCTCTGCATTTACAGTGTGTGCTGGCTGCTCCTTTATAGCCACTCCAAGCACTACAGGGGAAGAGCATTCGTGCTTTTTTACTGTCCCATCTTAACGTTTTCCCTTGGAGACGCTTCCTCCCGTCCTCTCTTCCTCCAAACTGAGGCGCCACCGCAGCCAGACTGGCTGCTCCAGGGCAGGACCAGGCGCCCTGGCTCACAGGCAGCTGGCACTCACACAGCTCATCGGGAGCAGGGGCCCTGCCTGCAGAGCGCTTGTGCTCCCTCAACAGCTTGCTTTGCCAACCAAGCTGGAGAGCCTGCACCCGCCACAGCACGTACCCCCCACAGCGAGACCCTGCTTGCTCCAGCAGCCACAGCCAGAGCTCTGCGGGGAGCTGCGGCAGCACCTCCAGCGCGGTGGCATCAGCAGGCTCTCGGCAAGGCACCAACACATCTGCGGGTCCATCACAGGCTAACGCTGCTCCCAGCATCTTGGCAGGCAGGCTTGATCCATCCACAGAGGGAAAGAGGCAGCTCCCCTGTCCCCTCTGAAGCTGAAGTGCCATTTTAGATCCCGTATTTTATTAGTCCAACTGCATCCAGATCAGCCATCCTAGTTTGCAGATTTGCACCAAGGCAACAATATAGAAGGATGCACATTAAAACATTAAAATCGCATCACCTAAGCTCTCCTATACTCTTATTGTGTGCAGATATATCTTAAGATGATGTTACCTGGTAACAAACGAGTAATAGATGTATTGTATAAACTCAGTATTGTAATGAACACTGATACAAAGTCCCTATGGTAGCACCGCTAGCTAAAATCTTACAACTGCAGCCTTCAAAATAAGTTGCAAGAGGAGAAGTTTATGCTGTTTTCAGGTGGTAAAAGAATTTTATGCTTAGTACCAGCATTAAAATGGCTTTGCCTTCCTAAGTAGTGGCATGTAACCCTGTCACATGAGCTAGCCAGCTGCCGTCTTCCATTGCTCTGTAAGAAAAGCACACTCTCACCGAGCGGGTCGGGCAGGAAGGTACCACAAGCATCTAACCAGGGCAACAACTCTCCACATGGAGGTGAATTCAATAATGCCACAGTATTTTGTTTACATCTCCAGAAGCACTCAGCTAAGTGAGAGCAAAAATGAGTATGTGCCAAATGTAACTCCTCTTTTCAAGGCTGCAGCGGCCTCGGGGGGGGGGGAATAAAAATAGGACCTTGGCAATAGAAGGGGAAAGTACAACTGGCAAACACGCACGACTGAAGAGCAGGCTTTCAATATGCTGCAGCAAGCAGCTCTGAACTCTCACTGCTGCCTCACACTATTGCCTCACACTCCCAAACCATTTTCCTGCCTGACAGGCCGCAACAGGGCCCACATGAGCAAAGCCTTCCTGATGCTGCTTTGTGCCCACAAAAGAAATTAGAGCTGCTCAGGGAGGCTTCCCTCAGTTTGGCTATTACAGTAAAAAAACCACAGCTCGCTCCCACAAGACCTACAAACAGTGCCTGGTTCTGCCTTCCCCTCCCGGCCGCGGTTGCTGGCTGTGAACAGCAGTCCATGGTTTACGCACTTGCAAGCGGCGATAGATGAGCATCTGTCCCCAGAGGATGCGGTGAAGCTTAACCGAGTACCCCATAAATACAGGCGGGATTGTCAGCGCAGCTGGGGTCCAGTAAGCTCCCACTTGTAGCCCAGATAGTTACTAGAAGACTTTGAAAAAAAGATGTCAGCAAAGCACAGTTTAACAGAGGTAACCGCAGACGAAGGCCACAGCAGACGTTATATCCAACCCTTTCACCAGAAGCTGACAGTTATTCACCCTCCTCATCCCTGCCTTGGAAAAAACATCACCAGACAAAATCAAGTAAAAAAAGAAAGCTGTTATTTCCAAGGGTACACACAGATTCCAAGACTGCTAGAAACATAACATAGTGAATAAAAAAAAAGCAGGGAAGGAGGTTCCAAGACTCTCCCACTCCAGAGAAGAATTTGTCCTTATACTTCTCGCCCACAGCTCTCCTAGTGCTTCAGAATCACCGCAAAGAGCGATTCTGACTGGCCCCTGACCACTACTGAAGACAAGGCATCTCCATGGAAACTGCTGGCTGCATTTAATACATGCTCCCTGGGACGTCAACAAGAACAACTGTATTTATTTCCACAAGTGCTTTCTCACAAGCAGGGATTAAGGGAAGCTCTCTGCCTGGCCTCCAGCTCCAAGCCCGACAAATCTGATCACAAGAGGGGTTACGCTTCGTGCGGAAGCAAGCCCCCAGGCAGCACAGCACCAAGCTATCGGCACCACTGTCCGGAGAGGAGTCTGGGGGGAGCAATCCACCACCGTCAGCTACTCCAAAATAACGGTATGGGGAGGCAATTTAAAAAACCTCTGCATGTTTATTTCCACAAGAAATTGACTCCTAAAGAGCTGCTGGGGCTCCTGAAAATTTTGCTCTCAAATGCAGTACTGCAGGTCGGTCTCTGAACCTCTTCAGGAGAGCAACAGAGGACTACGCAGCAAGCAGCCTCCTGCTCAGCCAGGGCTGGGACAAGCGGAGCATTCCCCACTCCACTGCAAGTCGGAGACTCCATGAACCAGAGGGCATGAGAACCACACAAACTTAACGGAAGCCCTCCAGGCACACTGGGAAGGACACTGACAGATCTGACATCAGCCCAGAGGCAGATCAGCTCACAGTACTAAGTAGTTGTAGGATATAGTTTCTCTCTGGAACAACTGAAATTGCAACTGAGCTCTGGAATAGACTGACCAACTGAATGAGGTTAACTCTCCAGTGACCAAGTGTTCAGCATATTTTCACCATGAAGAAAAACCTGAGATTTAGGACACCTGAATGGTTGTGAACGACCCTCAAAGGACAAAGCGTTTGGCATAAAACAGTTAAGCATATAATTTCTACAGTTTGTTAGAAGACAAATGAACAGCAGGAACCAGCAGCTGCAACACCTCAGAGGGCAGCGCCAGGGAGCCGAGGTACTCCTGCAGGCAGTGGCCACCGCACCGCTTGCCGCCACACTGCACTCAGCCGCTGTGCCAAGCGGCACTGCTGCAGTTCTCTGCGCTCATCCCCTCTGGCTGTCAGGGAAATCCTCTTTTGGCAGCGCTCCTCTAAATTCAGCCTTGCCTCTTGGAAGACAGTCCACTGCAATGCCGAATGCTGAGGACAGGGCTCGGTCCAGGCAGAGCGAGCCCTTCCTCACAGCTCTGGCAGTGGCAATAGGTGAACCTCTGTAGCATCAATTCCCAAGCGCTGCTTTGCATGGTTCTTCGTCTTCTCTACATGTCCTCAACGCTCCACTTGTAGGCAACCTCCTGAACTGCCTTCTTGTTGGCTATCCTGGCAAAGCGCTGCTGCTCGAATCCGTTGGACCTACAAAGTAACACCGAGAAGCCCATGGGCTGCTGCGTAGAAGCTTTTCTGAAGCAATAAAACTTTTTAGAGCTGTTACAAGTTTTCCACGACTTGTACTCTGGCTCAGTTTCCACCTCCATCTGTGGTTAGCAACAGTCAGCATCTCTGAAGCCATTCACACCCTTGCTGACAGCACCAGCCTTGCTTCCTTCTGTCCCAGACAAGCACGTATTCGCCACCCATTTGTAACTTAATACATTCAACCTTACTATTGCTAACAATCTCATTCATCTGATAACTGGGAATGTTACGCTGCTAACTCTTTGAAGCAGAAGCTCGTTCATTTTCACTATTACTCTAACACACCATTTTATCAGGAACAGTACCTGTCCACACCATCCCAGCGATGCCCGGGCCATATATTAAATCTGTTGAGTGGAGGTGCTGGTCCATTGTACCTGGGTTTTTCTGGAAACAGAAGGAGCAATACAGCCATTTACTCCTTTGGTGCAATCACAGCGTCACATTGTCATCAACCTAAGAGGTTCAGGCATAGTGCGCAGGCTGCTTAACAGCCAGCTACAGATCACAGAGGAAAATTCCAAAGATACGCTTAATCAAACTGGATTCTGCTGAGTTTTAAGTCACCAGATCCTGCTCTCTAAGCTATCGAACAACAGTAACTGTTACTGGTAACAAGCCTATAATACTGCTACTGCACTGACTCCAGAGAAACAGCCCTTTAGGACTAAACTGCTCTGGCAGTCTTAGGCTATTTATTTAACAGCAGCTGCATTTCAACACTGCTGGGCGCTTAAACCATATACTGGTATAACTTAACATCCAAACCTTTCTTTTCTTTGTTCTCTTTGGCCTTCCTTTTTTTGATAAAGTCAGCCATGGGGTCTCCTTCTCTCTCTTGTTCTCTCAGCATTCGATCCAGATCCTGGTCATCAATATAACGGGCCAACGGTTTCTGCATCTCTTTTATTGCATCTTCCACGTTCTGCTGCTGTTGCCTCTCCTGCGCTAGCCTGAAAACCAACACAAAAGTTTCACTCCAAGACCGAGAGACCATTTACTGTGACTTGCTCAATTTGCAGGCTTGATCACAGTCCTGAACCTCCACTGTGTGCACAGCATTCCTAGTGCACATCCAGCAACGGAGGGAACAGCTGGGGGGGTCTCTCAGACATGTGGAACATGTGCTCTCCCAGTCCCAGGCTCAAACTGAGAACAAAGTGACATGCCACCACCACGGCCACTGGGAGCGGTACCAAAACTGGGCTAAAAAGCAGAGAGTGGAGAGTCCCAAGCTGCAATGCAAGGCCCAAAGACCATGTCAGGGAGCTCTGGGGAACCTTACCCTTTTCCCCATTTGGCATATTGCTCCTCTCTCTCGGACTTTGCTTCAGCCCTCTGCTGCTGCTCCAGCCACTCCTTTGCGAGGTCCCTCCTGCGACCGAACTTGTCTCGGAAGACAGTCTGAGAGTGCCGGGATTCCTCTGGAGGGGGTAGATGCCTCAAGTCATGCATTCTGGAACATTTTGCCATCTCCAGACAATTCAGTGACTAACTGCGACTCATTTCACCATTTTTTCCATTTATTCTAGCCTCTGAAAGAGCTCATCGTCCATAACTAGGCAGTACCGCAGCTCTTCCTTTTAGCTGCCACCCTGCACAGCCACGCTTGTACCCTAAGCTGTTTAAGTATCAGTCTGCTTCTTCAGACTTGCATGGCAACACAACACAGACAGAAAAAGCCTCTCACCTTCCCTATGATTTCACTGGCATTGCTTTGAAATCACCATTTATAACTCTTATTTCAGAGGCTGTGACCCTACCCAAGGAATCCATCAGCATGTCTAGAAGCTGCTCCACAGGGATGCTCTCCATCAGCACCCTAACACCAGGGGCCTGATACAGCACCAGGAGACAGCTGAAAGCAGAGAAAGCGAGCTGGTGCTCGTGCAGTGTTTTTCCAGCCCTACCTTCCAAGTGCCTGTTATCACTCTCATGCCTCCTGAGTTCCTGCTGTTCCCTCCGCAGCACATCAGCTGACACCAAGCCAGCTTTGACCCCAGATAACATCATGTTTGCCTGCAAATCAAACAAAAAAAAATATAAACCATGTTTACCACTAGCCAAGAGCTGTCCAGCGATCCAGAGGTGTAAGGAAGGGAGACGGCCCGAAATCAAGAGAGATGTGTCAGGAGAGGCAACCATGTTACAAAGCCACTTTGCTGGTACCCTTGTTAACAACTTCCCACATCTCCAGAAAGAGTGGACTGAGGCAGAGCTCCCCCCTCACACCCACCTCGTGCCTCTTCTTATTGCAAGCAGACGGTCTGGCATGGCTGCACACAAGGTATATGAAATTTCTACTCCACAATTTGTAAGTCGTCGGACTTTTAAGGCTTTGTATCAACAGGAAGTAATCTAGAGCTTAAATGAAAAGAGGAAATGTTTACCTTCTTGGGAGATCCCTTAACATCATGGTGATGATGAGGTGAGAGGTCAGGGGGACTCCTTGAACCATGCTGATCCTTTTCAGCTGGCAGAGTCCGTTGTGGAGGAGACAAATCTGAGTCTGAAGTTTTGCTCCGATTCTGTTTGAGAGGACCATGCTTAGGGGAATCACCGCGTACACGGCCTAGCCTGCAGTCTGCATCAGAGGCGTTCCGGGTGCCCCTCCGTGGAGATGGAGAGTCAGAGTCGCGCCTCAGGTACCTCTGAGGCGAGGGCACCTGCCTAAGCTTTTTCATGGCTGGAGAAGCACCTGCAGTAAAGATATACACTAATTAAAAGTCATGGAATTAGACAGAACTAGTCCCACAAAAGAGCTAAACATGGTGGCACATGAGATTAACTCCTAGAAATATTAACACCTTAAGAGCTGACAAGCTGTAAGGAAAAGACAGGTACGTGAAAACAGTCTGTGAATTCTCTTCTTTCTGAACACGTACTGCCTGAAGACAGGGTTTAAATTCTGTTTTCCTTCTGAACATGTTTAAGCCTCAGGCAACTAACTCTTAGTTTAATTCTAGTCCAGCCAATTAAAAAAACAGAGGCCTACAGAACTAGTCTAAACAACAGAAATTACAACCTATCTGCTACCATTCCATGATTGCGGACTGCCAATTCCACGCCACGCACTTCTCAGGAGTGTGCAAACACCATCAGAGTGGACAGCCCGCAAAGCACTGAACAGATGAAAAACTTATACACACTCACCTTTTGTTCTGCTCTCCTTTTTCACACTAGGTGACCCAGCCTTCCTTCTCCGAGGTGGTGACAAATCTGAGTTAGAATCGTACCTCTTCTTCCGTGGAGGAGATAGATCTGGAGTAGCCTGACGCTTCTGATGCACCAAGGTCTTGTCAGAGGTGCCACGCCTGAGCTGAGATTGCTCTCCTTGGACGCCCCCTGACTGTGACTTGTCTGTGGTTTTGCAGCCCTTTTTCCCCATTGCTGAACTGACTCTCTTTGGAGAGAGGTCTGGGGAGTCGTGACGCTGTCGCCTGGGAGGTGACAGGTCTGGGGAGTCATGACGCTTCTGTCTTGGTGGAAGGAAGTCTGGGGAGTCGTGACGCTTCCGTCTTGGGGGAGAGAGGTCCTGGAAGCCATTGTGCTTCCTTCTTGGCGGGGAGAGGTCTGGGGAGTCATGGCGCTGTCGCTTGGGAGGTGACAGGTCTGGGGAGTCGTGACGCTTCCTTCTTGGCAGGGAGAGGTCTGGGGAGTCGTGGCGCTTCCTTCTGGGCGGGGAGAGGTCTGGGGAGTCGTGGCGCTTCCTTCTTGGCGGGGAGAGGT